>VZTJ01006364.1:633331-648962 GCA_013397795.1 Orthonyx spaldingii | reverse complement strand
TGCGGTGGGGCTGGTGGGGAGCCCGAAAGGGGGCTCGGGGGTGGGTCGGGGACTCCTCCGGGCTGTCTCCTGCTTCTGGACTCTGTTCCCTCGACCAAAACGTCGTCTGACGTTTGCAGTGGAGATCCGAGCAAACCGCGTTAAGTGGTTACAGGAGGGATCTCTGCGTAGACGGTGCCCTGGCTGCAGGTTTTGGCATGCCTGGTATCCAGCCTTCTTACTAAACAGCTCGGCTGTCGAGGAGTTGACTTTGTTTCTTCCAGGATAATGTTTAGGCTTCTAATGTACCCCCATTATAAAACCTGGGTGCCGTGCTTGGTAGCTTTGGTGAGGGTAAAAATGATAGTATCTTATAGTCATGGGGGGAAAAACCAGGCCTTTTTAGCTGCACTGTAAATATTAATGTAATTCTAAGCTTTCATATTTAAAAAAAAAGAAAGGCTGAATAGGCTGTCTTCAGACTTTGAGGTGGCCTACCTCTGGCCTGATAATGACCTTGAGTATTTCTGGGTAATAGTTAAGAAACTTACAAATTAATGGGAAAATATTCTATATCATTGGTATCATAACATTTAAATTCTCCAATTGTGTTGTTTATTTCCATAACACAGGAGCAGTATAGTTAAAAAAAATAAAATCATAGTATGTTTTACTTGTATATTTGAAAATGGTTTTCACATATTTCTTTTTTTCCTCATGAAAAGCATATTATTGTAGTTTGAAATCTGTTAGTGCTTTATTTTATGGAATTGAATGAAAGAGGTTTTCCTAGCTCTGATTTGACCAACGATGCTTTTCTCATAGAAGAAAAAAAATTTTTTTTGAAAGCCCAAGCCTTAAAATGGCCAGGAAGAGACTTACAAGCAATGTGTCAGTAAGCTTGTCAGTTAGTAGTCAGGGGAATTAAATTCTAAAAAAATCAGTGCTTTTCCAGCTAAAGCAAAGCATGGAGTAGAATAAGCATTAACAGCTTGAGCTGTTTGTGCAGGAGAGTTTGGTTAGACAGAGGCCTGCCCATGTGAGTCAGGTAACCTTCCAGGGAGTTCAGCAGAATCATACTGCACAGGTTCTATGGAGTGTGGCTGAGAAAGGTTATTTTTATGGAATTGTGCATGCATGTGTGCGTACGCGTGAATGTTCTTATATGTATTTGTACGTGGGCGTCTCTTATCTGAGTCAGCAGCTGATAGGTTTGCTTTTGGGTTTGTGTTTAGGTATTATTCTCAAGATATCACTTCTTTTCTTTCCAGGCTTTGGTTAGTGTTTTAGACTCATAACATATTTCTCTGGAGCTGATGTTTTCCTAATACTTTCAGCTTGGCTTTAAAAGCTACTTTGCTGGAATGTTTTAAACAGTTAAAAACCCTCTAGGATTTGAAGTTTATTTAACTTAATTGAAGGAAATACTTCTGGCCTCACTAAAGAATAACTGGAATCATGGATCAGAACAACAGTTTGCCACCCTACGCTCAAGGCTTAGCCTCCCCTCAGGTAAAAACAAATGATTTAAGATGCAACTATGATCTGAATTTCTTTTACGAAAGTGTTTTCTGTTTCTTGCATGTAGCTTCATGGTTTTTTGTTTGCCAATCTGAAAAATTCTGCTAGGTATTGAATAATACTAGTATAAAGCAGAATTTTAAAACCATTGATGTCTATATCCAGAAGTATAAGAGACATGCAGTTTCTCATACATGGAGTGTAAGAATATATACGGTATTTCTTAATGGGGTTCCTCTAAGTTGAACCATGACTCACAAGTTGGAAAGATTAATTTAATTTTGGTAGTTGCTCCTTAAACTGTGTACATAATGAATTGTTGCTGGGCTATGAATGTGTTGGGTACAGTGAGCACAGCTGGTGTTCAAACAATTTCAAATTAAACGGGGGGTCAAAGTTGAGGCATGCTTGCAAGGCAGCGTGAGAAGTGTGTAATGTCCCTAGATCCCTATGGGTAGTATTTTATTCTACAGAACAGCTGCATTTCCAAGGATTTTTTGTTTTTAATGATTTAATATTCTATGCTTCAGGTTTGATATGAGCAACTCAACTAACATAGATTTATTTTTAGACTCCTGAAAACTTTGTCTCTTAAAACCAAAATAGAGTCAACATGATCTGTGGTTTCTGTGTCACGTTTTCTTCTGTAGGGTGCAATGACTCCAGGAATTCCAATTTTTAGTCCGATGATGCCGTATGGCACAGGACTGACACCACAGCCTGTCCAGAGCACCAACAGTCTGTCCATATTGGAGGAACAGCAGCGGCAGCAGCAGCAGCAGCAAGCAGCACAGCAATCTACATCACAGCAAGCGACACAGGGAACATCTGGGCAAACCCCCCAGCTCTTCCATTCACAGACTCTTACCACAGCCCCTTTACCAGGAACCACACCTCTGTACTCCTCTCCAATGACTCCAATGACTCCGATAACTCCTGCAACACCGGCGTCAGAGAGCTCTGGCATAGTGCCACAACTACAGTGAGTGCCCCATGCCTTAGTGCATCATGTCCTTTCTCAGACAGCCCCTTACAGACTTGCGACCAAACTCATATCGGGAATTAGGTACTGCCTTTTGGTGGGAAGGGAGGACCTGAGAATTTGAGTCTCCTGTAGCACTGTGAGCAATTTTTGCTTTTATTTTTAGCTTAGCTTCGTTACTAAACCACTTAGTAACATAAACAGTTTCTTAGTGATTTGTCAGCAGTACATCTTTGGAGCATACCATTGGAGGGTTATATATGTCTTCATTTAACACCATCATAACTTTTAACTCCTTGCACTTTAGGAGTTATTATGTTCCCTTTTCCAGTGCATGGCTAACACTGAGTTTATGAGAAAGGGAAAAAACCCTAGAGCTAGTTCTAAGTTTAGATATGAAGTTTAGGTATTTTCAGCAAACTTCAGTTTTAGAGAGATTATTTCAGAAATTTATGGAAGGGACAAAGAGAAATGGTTGATAACATGAATTGAAAGAGTAGCTTCTCATATTTTTCATATTTTTTTTTTCCCTCACTGAGGACTTTTAAATTTCAAGGTTTTCCCAGAAAACAAAATTTTTAATCTAGGAACTTCTTTTAAACTTTCTGGAGACCTGATATCCCATCTCGTGGCAATGGATTTACCTTGTGGGTCATTCCCGCTTAGTTCTGCACTTTCCTCGTTGAAGGGCATAGCAAGGAAAATTTCAGATGGTGCTACCTCATTTTCTCCCATTTCCAGCAGTTTCCCTGATTATGGTGAGGGCTCTCAGCATCAATAATTTTTCCTGCCAAACTGAAATAGAGATTCTTCTCATGGGACACTTTTCATAATAGCTGACAGATAAGGAGGAATCAGCAATTATGCCTTAGGAGTTACTGCCCTACAAAAGGAGGTTGCTGAGCCAAAACACTGCTCAGTGCTCCTGTTAGTAGAACAGATGCCATTCAAACTCGCTTGGAGAAACAAAATAATAAAAAATAAAACTAGTTAGGCTTGGTTAAAAATGAGAAAGGCACATGAATTCCTTATTGTTTTTTTAATGTATTTCTCTGATCTGTCTTTAGGAATATTGTGTCCACAGTGAATCTTGGTTGTAAACTTGACCTAAAAACTATTGCACTTCGTGCCCGAAATGCTGAATATAATCCCAAGGTAAGAGAAATATATTAGAGTTCATCCTATAACAGATATATCAAAGGCATAGGTTGTGGCTGCAGGCTGCTGCAATAGACTGAAAGACCTACCTGCTAAATATGCAGTTTTATACTATAGCCATATATGGAGTTTTATACTATAGTTAAAAGGGAAATCTTATTAAACTTAGAACATTCAAATTAGTAAAAAGCATTTTTATGCTGAGGTGGCTGTGATGTGCACCAGGTTGTAAGTTGTTAGATTTAGAAAAAAACTAACCAACAGTGTAGTACACTGACCAAGCTTTTTGGGGTAGAGCTGGCCTCTGCTGCTGTTCATATGGGCATGTTTGTAGTGCTCAGAGAGCTCTTTTTCCATCTTACTGTGAAATGTCTGATGATGAAATTTTGTTCCTTATCTCCCAACAAGGAGAAAGGAAAGAAGAGTTTAAGTCCTGGGCTCCTGCTGGAGCTGTGGTTTCCTCCACCTGGCTGCTCCTGGAATTCTTATGTTCGCAGGGCATTTGCTTATTTTTTATAGTCTCGCCTCCGCTCTGTTCTCTCATGTTCTCCCCCAGTACTTCTGCCATGTCATTGCTTCTGATGACTAAGTTTGGTGGAACAGCAAAATTAAATTGATTTTTTTGCGTATTGACTTCAAAGTTGCCTGCTGCTTCTAAATAGTAGTGGGGTTCTAAGTAAGTGGCTTCTTTTTAGCTTGGGAAATCTGAACAACAGTGAAGGACCTGGAGCATTAGATCAAGAAAATTATGTCACTTCATGTTTCTTTTGAGTAGCTCCTCTTGAAAATGTTATTCTTGCAACCACCATAGCTGGACACTAATAAAAGTTTAGATGTTGTGTAGTTGAATTGGCTTGTTTCGGGAAGGCTCCAGTTTTCCTGGGATGTGTGTGTTTTCTTTGTTTTAGCATTTAGTATTTCGCTGCAGTTGACCTGAACTCTGCTCTCAAAGGTTAAAGCACGCATGCAGGCATATATGATAAATGACTGTTACTCTAAATTCACACCAGTGATGCTGTTACATAATTGTGAGTAAGATATTAGTGCAGCAAAAATCTGAGCATGCCTTGGTAACTCCTAAGGTAGGGGGGTAGGTGGCTGTCTAAAACTTACAGGCTAGCATAATCAATATGAAACACTGTTTTCCATGGCAGAGGGAAAGAAGGGTTATGTAACACTCCTGCCATTTAGTCAGTACATTTATCTATCAAAGAAAGATGTTGCTTGGCTGTATTATTTAAGTCATATTTTGACAAATGTGCTGTTGGGTAACCCACGTTACCGCCTTGGTTATGTCAGCAGAACAATTCATGGGACTGCATGGTGAGCTGTTCCAAGTTAAATATAACAAACAGGGGTTTGTGTGTGTGTGTATGCCCACATCAGTTTCCAGTATCTCTTGCTTCAAGCAATTTAAGAATATTTGCAAATGCTTACTTAGAATAAAAAGCTAGAGCTAATTGGGCTGCTGTGTTCTACTGTGGTAGCTGAGGTGACTTGTGTTTACACGGACTTTGATCTCCAGCTGTTTTGTTTGCTGGTATTGTAATACGGTCCAATTTTTTTAGATAGTCTTCCATCCTACTTATTACATTTAAACACATATGGAGGAATTTTTTTTTTTAATTTATTTTTAAAATTGTTTCTATTGCTCTAATGCAAATGTTAGCATTATTTATATGTTGCATATATAGTAATGAGAGATGAATAGGAACACAACAGTAAATATCCTTCCTGCCTGGCTCTACCTCTCAGTATGTGTGCTTGAAGGTAATTAAGGTTTAAACATTTCAAGTAAACTTTGAGTGATCTGTGAGTATGTTTGACTTTAGTTTTCTTTGCACTACAGTGTAACTTGCTACTTAGATGATGCAGATTTGGTTTTAATGTAATGATGACAGCAATGTATCACTAACAGTCTCAATACTCACACTTCAGCGTTTTGCTGCTGTTATTATGAGAATAAGAGAACCACGTACTACTGCACTGATATTCAGCTCTGGAAAAATGGTGTGCACAGGAGCAAAAAGGTATGTTTAGGCATTGCAAGCAAACTAATTCAGGCAGACTTTTCTCCTGTACCATGATGCCTATTTATATATACACATCAAAGTTGTACAGGTACAACAAATCTTGATTCACAGTTACTTCATATTATACATCTGTCCACAGAAAATGCCTGTTTATGATTGAAGGGACTTCCTAACATTGGGGAAATGGTAGTTCTGTTTCTGAAGCACTTTCATTCAGTCTGATAAACTGGTTTGGCAGAGGTTATTGTATTCCATTTTTTGGCCTTGCAGTTATCTGCTTTTTCTAATATTAAAAAAATTCAGCAACTATGCATTGGAACTGCTTAAAGTTGTAAGGATGGTGATAGAAGGATTTTACATTTGAATAGCTTCATTAATGACAGGACAAGAGCTCCAGATCTCTGGTCCCTCTAAGTCTGATCTGTTCTTAACATGACCAGTGAAGCACAAGAATTGAAAACTAAACATAAGCTTAACTCTGGTGGGCAGGAGAGAAATTCTGCTCTGAAGAAGTCTGCTAAGAATCCAGAAGGAATAAACTAATAAGCAAAGATGAATGAATAGATCTGCACAGGGAAACACTTTCTCTTCCTGGTGACACTTGAAGTTCAAGTTGTCTTACTCTGCATCAGGACCAAACAGATTCTCAGCTGTTTACAAATATGAAGCAAACTGAATTCTGCAACAGTCTGTGTAGTTGTGTTAAACCCATGTTTGAATGCCTGGGCTGAATCAAGCAGAAGATTTTGGGAGCTGATAGATTTTTATAGAAATACGTATTTTTTAGCAGTAGTAGTTCAAGGTTGTTCTACAGAGAAAACTTAAGTAACAGTCTTAATGTCCCATTAGAGGGACTCTGGTCAATATTATAGAAGCGTAAAATGTATGGATTTATAATTTACTGTTTTGTGTCTCATGAACAGTTAATGCAACACTAATGGTGTCCAGGAGCCTGTTACCAAAATTAGCATGAAAACCAGTGGTAGTTGTTAATTTTGGATGTAAAGATTTTGCATGTGAATTCCCCTCTCCCTCTACACAGACATTTTTCCCCAGTTAGGTATTTGTGGTTTAATGCTGTTTGCGTGAAGTAGTACTTAACTGATGCAGTAATACAGATATCCTTTCTTACTTCAGTGAGGAGCAATCCAGACTGGCAGCAAGGAAATACGCAAGAGTTGTTCAGAAACTAGGTTTTCCTGCAAAATTCTTGGATTTTAAAATTCAGAATATGGTGGGCAGCTGTGATGTGAAGTTTCCCATCAGACTGGAAGGATTGGTACTCACACACCAACAGTTCAGCAGGTGAAAAAAGCTTATCTTTCATTCTTGTTGCATACTAACTATCTTAGAGAGTGACATCTGTTTAGATTATTCCCTTGTACCACAGGGAAACCTGCATCTTTGTTCCCATCTCTGTACTGCCTCAGGTGTAACTGAGGCTGCCCAATGTAAACCCATCAAAATGATCTTCCCTGCTACCCTCTCCAAGTTTCAGAGAAGTCTACATCTGCTCTACCCACTCCTAGACTGGGCCCAGAAGATAGAGTGGAACATGTATCTGCAAGCACATTTAAACACTCTCACTCTCTTCTCTTACAGCTACGAGCCAGAATTGTTTCCTGGCTTAATCTACAGAATGATTAAGCCAAGAATTGTTCTGCTTATTTTTGTTTCTGGAAAAGTGGTTTTAACTGGTAAGTGAAGACAGTACCTTACTCCAAGAGGTGAAATTTAGACTCAGAGATCAAACAGGGATATCTATGTAGGCTGCCAGGTACTTTTCCTTTAGAGATGGCAGTACTGAGAAAGGAGAGTTAATAGAGTATTCCATGGACGGTGATGTTAAGGAAACTTCCCTGTGCAGCCATCCAGCAGCCACCCTGGCAGTCAGAGCCACACTAGCTGCAGTAGGAGCAAAGCCCATTTGCAGTGGGCAGCTCCAGGGAGCCAACAGGTGCCCTGCCTGACTCCCTACACACCCATGCTCACATAGTCAGACCAGGTTTTCTTAAGGGCTGGCACCAGGCTTTGTTATGCAAAGATTTGGCAGTTCAGGCCTCTTGCCTGGGGGTCCTGCATCAGAGCTCAACTGCAGTTCACCGCTGCCACTGCACACAGAGCTACCTGCACTATATTCCTTAACAGACAAGAATGCACAAAGGAACAGCACATTTGGCTGGATCATAGGAACAATGATCATGAACCCTGGTCAGGTATGCAGGTGCCCAAAAAGCTGTAAGAATGCAGGTGATCTTTCTGGCAAAATCTGAAAGACTGTTTCCGTGGGCTGAGTATGTGTGACTGAGCTAGCTGTTCTTTGGCAGCTTGGCTGCAGGCTGCTGCCATTCTCAATGATACAGCAGCCAAAGAAGGGGAGATACTTGAGCTCTAGGACCTCCTCAACCTCGGGTGCTGCACCTACTCCGTTCCATTTCCTCTCATGCTGTGTCTTACTGTGGAGGAAAAAACCCACAAGACCCACAGACAAAAGAAGGATCATGTCCCTGCAGTATGGGGAAATGCAGTCCTCTGCAGTGGTCTCCATTGCCAGACCTTCCTCCCCTCAATATTCACACTCTCAAAAAAAGCTCCACCAGTTAGGCCTTTCTGCACAAACATCCTGCAGGGCTGTGCTTTGTTGTTGGGTCTCCTGTGTATATGTATAGGAAAATTCCATTTGCAACACAGCATCATCACAGGGATGCTAATGGAAGTTTTAGCAGTTGTCAGATTAAAGCAAGAAGGCTGGTAGTGTAAGCTCTCAATGAAAATGTGTTAAAAAGGATTGTAAAAACAGAGATTTACGGATACACATAGGTTTTATATAGAGTTGCATTCAAATACACATTCTAAAAGCTAAAATTAAGTATGTGGCAAAACGTACAGACTTAATTCCTTCTCTTTTTCCAGGTGCTAAAGTACGAGCAGAAATCTATGAAGCATTTGAAAACATCTATCCTATTTTAAAGGGATTCAGAAAGACAACGTAACAGTTTCTACATGTTTCAGAGAAATCAGGGGTATATTTTAAAAGGTATTGTGTATGGCACAGCAGTAACAAGAAATGGACTTCCAGTGCAACTACAACACCAGGACTTGGACTATTTCCCAGTTAGTGCCTACCTCCCTGATGCTCAAGGGGAACTGTATTCTTGAATATGTCTACTGAGTTACTGTGAGTTGCTTTACTGGGCTGTTCCTAGAGCAGTCCCTCCAACTTTTATTTATATTCTAGCTTTTAAATAGTTTTAATGCCAGTTCTATTAATAGAAAATCTGTAAGTTGGTTTAAAGACAAATGCAACTGTGTCACTCAGTGTATAAACCACTTAAATTGCCATGTATATATGTTTTGAGTTCCTTCCATAAGACCATGGTTTTTATAATTTTCAGAACTTTAGCTTTTGAATTTTTTCAATTTTAAATTTCTTTGGTGCCAGACACATTCCCTCTTTCCAGTATTAAGCAAGATAGAATGAGTTTATTAATTAAAATGGCTCACTGTACATATATATATAATATATACCTTTCTTCTCTTTCCTTCAACTCCACATGTACAATAAACCCTGTTTATACAACTATGGGAACTGTCTTAATAAATTTTAAAATTACCCAGCTGGTAGAATGAAATAAATTGACTTTTTTTAATTTAATCGATTTTTTTAATAGCAGATGCACTACTGTAAGTGACTTGTTTTGAGAGAACCTTATCAATGCTCTGGCTTGCATACCAGCAGTCACATTCTTGGCAACATCTACCTTGAATATTTCCAATATGTTAAAGCAAAAGGGATGACTGGTTAAAGCTTGTGTTGCCTTATGTTCAACAGATGGGATTTAGGCAAGTCTTAAATAGCTGCACTTGACTGAAACAAAAGATCCCTGCTTAGCTTCTAGAATTTCTTTAAATTACTGCTTTTGTATTTTACCAGCTGTGACAGCCTCACTATATTAGTGTTCCTGTAAAATGTCAAAGCCCTTCCGACTGGAGTCAGTATGTACATAATCTTCCTTCTGAACCATGCTTGAAGCCTAACAGGCTGAGAACTAAAAATAAACTTCTTTTTTTCAGTAAATTTCCAGTAATAGTAACCTCTCTATGACTTACACATTATTTCAAACCACTTTTATATGGAACTAACCCAATTGTAAACAATGGTCTCATTACTAAGTTGGTGTTTCATTCCAGACAAAATGAAGTCTTGGCTGGCTTTGATACTGCTCCATTTGCAAATCCTCAGTGACCTTAATCTTCAGTCTTCTCTCTACACCAGTGTTTCTCTGGGTGTTTTAATAACCAGTTTCATGGATCTAACCAGAAAGATGCTGTTTATTAACAAAGCTGTGCAGGATAAGTGCAAGACACTGAAACACTGCATTGCTTTCCCTGCTGGGCCACTCTGGGCTGTGAGCTCATGTATGTTCCTGAGAGCTCTTGACTGTAGCTGTATGGCTGTCCATGCTTTTCAGGATCTGAACTATTACCAGCTTATGTGCAAAACTCCTCAACTCTTCAGGAAGCTTGGAGCCCTAAGAAACCACGGGATGGTTTTCAACAAAATCAGTTGAGCTGTACTACAGTGACTCAAGACAGTTTGCTGTTTCACTACATGTACCAGGGCTTAAAACTAAAGTGCTAGAAATTAAGTTCTGTGATAACAAAACCACTCGCAGGTACAGTATTCTCTGCCTGCTCATTTGAGTACTTTCAACATTTAAATGATTTCAAAAACCCCACAGTGGGCTCATCCAGGGTCACAGGTAAGCAGCCATGAATGGCAGGAGCAGGATCAGGGAAAATGTACCTGAAATCAATTCTATACTGAAACACAAAAAGGCCTTTTCCGCAAATACGGCAATAGCCATAGGAGTATAGTTAAGCAACTACTACAGTAAACTCAGCATTATGATTTCACTTTTCTCTTGCCTCAGTTATATGGAAGTCATAGTGGAAAAATCCCTGCAGAGGACATTTATTTTTAAACTTCACCAGTGATGGCAGACTTAATGTACAATTCAGCTTGAAAATCTGCTGCAGGCACTGTGTAACAAAACAAATGTGTTCTGGTAGGGCTGACTTTGTTTAAACTGCTTCTGCACCAGGTAACTGAGTTAAACTATTTCTGCATGGAGCTAATAGTTTTAAGTCAGATAAAACAATTTTTGTATACTTCTATCTCAACCACTCGATCAGAACATATGACAAACTCCCAAGTTAGGTTCAGCATACCTGTTGAGAAAGGAAAGTGGATTAAATTCCACAGCAAAAAGCTATGCAGCTTTGTCTTAGGTGACTCCTGTACAGCTCCTTAACATAAGCACTCAAGTGAATTTACAGCAGTCTGCTTTTCTTTGAATGAATGTTAATTTTTGAGTAGCCCAATGAAAATCCTGACACTACAATCTTTTAAGTTTTTGAAGTTTCATTACCAACAAAAGATAACTTCACCAATCCAGAAGTTTTTCATCTTTATTTAAACTTTCAGACATGAGATTTGAAATTAAGCTCTCTGAAGAAACACATCTGGCTTCATTACCAGGTCAAAATAGAAGCTCCTCTGGAGCACAAGAGAGGCTGTCAAGGTCTAGTTACAGCAGTTTTATCACTGTTACAAGTTGCACAGTTATCAGTGATTTTAATTCAACTATCTGTTTGCATAGTGCAGAGATGCAGTGAAACAAATCAAGTATTCCATTTGGATGACTCAACTTCATAAAGTACAGCCCATGGAATAGTCTTGTTTCCATATGAACTCTTCCAGATATTCATTTCCCCCACCGCAGTTGTCAGCACAAGTGTACACCACCAGCGTTCCCCAGTCAATGCTGTCTCCAAGGCTGTCAACTTGAAGGTGATTCAGGAGCTGTGGCATAATCTTCAAGGAAAACCAAAAGGTTTAGAGGCAGGCCACAGCCTTCTCCCCTCTCACCACCTCCTCCTGAAGAACAGTCCTGCATTTGGTGTAAGGATTTATGTTCTTGTACACCAAAATCCCAGCTGAAGCTACTATGTATACACCAGCTCAAATAAAATAAATTTGGAATTCTGTGTAAGTTTTATTTTACCTTTTAAGCCTTGCCTGATCTGTGAGCCTCTCACCATTTGGAATTCCCTTAATAAAGTTTTGCCTTTGGATGACATTGTGTTAACCATACATACACCTCTAGCATTCAAAATTCTACAGCTGAATACTTCCAGCCAAACTTATTTACAATGCGCATCATGAAGTTTGTTTGGTTTTTTACTATACAATACTGGGCTCCTGTTATTTAAGAGATGGTTCCATATTCACAAGTGCACCATTTTATGAATAGTGCAAATTACCTTGTCTATGTGAAATTCTGGGGAAAAGCACAAGAGTAAATAAAGACTCTGTACAATCATTTAGCATAGTTAGTTTGTCACAACTTCAACCTTGCTCGAAGTACAAGCCAACACCAATACAATTTAATCCTGAGTCTGAAATACATCACCTGTATTATTTTTAAATGTGTTTACATACCTGGAATTCAAATATCCTTTTGGCACCACATACACAATTTGGGATATCTTTTTCTTCAGGCCTATTTTCACCTGACACCCAGAGTGGACTCTCTCCTCCTCTGCAGTATCTAATAATCTGAAACACAGCAGAAGTTTAAGTTCTCATGACTGTCTTTTCATCTTGGTATAAAATTGGTCTTTAGTGACATAGACAAAGCTGTAGATGGAGCAGGTCAGTTCCTTGAAGTAACCATGGCAAAATATCATTTGCAAATGTAGTATTCTAAGTAAGACAAGTTGCTTATATGAGTTTACTTAACTATGTGAATCACGCAAGTATTCATATTGCATTTTTTTCAGTGATCCTGGGATAAACTGCAGTGATTTGTATTTCCCTAATTAAGGGACCCAGAAATGCAAGGTTTGTATGTTACAGTCTTGAGACAGTGAACACGCAGCTGGATAATTAGCACACAAACCTGCACACAGTCAGGAATGCAGTCTTTCTTTTTGCAGTTCTGCATCTAAATACAAGCAGACTATACTAAAGTTCAAGTAGGTACTTTCCAACATATCCTTTGTTTTTCTGTTACTACCAAATCAGACATTATCAGCAAAAGGACACCTGGACAGATCAGTCAGTACAGAGATGGTTAGAGTGAGGCACATACCTAAAGCAGAGAAGGGATGAGACTCAAAGTCTCCTACTTTCTGGGCATGTCCCTGAACCCCTCAGCTACCAGGCAAAACATGGAATTTCTTCTTCACCATTTTGACGGATTTAGGCCTGTGTCTTCTCTGAATGAAACCAGGGACCATGGTTTTGTTTGACAATGTAACTTTTTAGCCTTTTGCAGTAATAAGGAATAGCATGAGAGGAGATCTCTGTTTTAAATAGTGGCAATTTTAAAGCCATCACTAATTTCTTCAACCTTAAAACTGAACCTTAAAAAAAGCCAAACCACCCCCCAATGCAGCTGGTGACAATGACAGAGCTCTTCTCTGCAGTTTTTGTTCTGCTGAGAAGGACAGCCAGCAGGGCCATCGGCTGGGAAACAGTGCAGTGGTTCCCCACATCCTTTGGTTAGAACCACGTCACAGGATGGCAGGTCCTTCCCACACTGGGGCCTTCAGCACCCTCATGCCTGACCAAAGGCTCTTTAAGATGGATGAGCAGGTGCTAAACTCTTATGTCAGCATGATTTAAGTTCCGCACATAAGGAAGATGAGGGTGTTGGTTAGGGGTGTGGAGGATGAGGAGGCATCCCCATTTCCAATCAGGTACAAAAGCAATGAAACATGTTGCAGGTACAGCAGGATGCTGTGCCAGAACTGCTAAGTTCTAAGGCCGCCCCATCTTCTGACCTGCTCTGGTTCAGCAGCTACTTGTTTTTTAAACATTTGGAAGATCTTTTCTTCTTCAGTTTCATGTTTTGCCATTGCTTCCAATGTCTCTTCATCTAAGGACTGAAATGCTCCATCTAAGCAAGAAAAAAGAACAACAAAAGTTACAGGCTAATACAAGACAGTAAAAAATGAAAAACAATATTAGCATGTGTAAATTCATTTTGCTTCATAAATCATTCCTGGCATATATCTCTTCAAGATTTTTTTTCTTTTTTTCATAGCATGTTCAGATTTGGTCTCACGCAGGTCTATTTACTAGTTTTAGTTGCATTTTAAACATAGATGTCAGTATTGGAATACTGGAAAGGGAAGGAGCTAATCTACCAAAGTTTGTGGTTCCCAGCAGGTATCACTGAGACTACAGAACCTTCAGGATATGACATTTGAAAATGGTCCCACGTGCTGCGCATGTGCCAGACTTCAGTATTTAGCACTGAAGAGTGTGTCTGTTACACTCCAACACCCACATCAACTGGGGGCACTAAACACTCTTGAGACAGCTTTGGACCACAGCAAGGACCACCAGGAACCCAGCATCCTTCCCTGGCACCACCACAAACTCTCCACCCTGGGTGTGTTCCAAGCCAGAGCGGTCGCAGAAACCTATCATGAATTTAGGGGGAGTGGGAAGGAAGGAGCCTGCACCTCAATTGCTTAATTTAAAGTCAATTAAAATATCTTCAAACCAGTTTTCTTCTAGCACAGAGAAGGAAATTTTATTTTCCATAAATTAAGACAAATTGAACTAAGTCAAGCCAAGGCAATCTAACAATCTCCTGATTCTCAGAGCATCCAGCAGCAGGTGCTCAGCATCCTGGAACACTTGAGTTGTTCCTTACCTACTGGAAGTACACAGGGACACAGCGTAACTCCGAGCTATCTGCAGCAACAGCTGCTTCAACAGCTCCTGGGGTCTGAGCTTAATAAGTCTCTTTGGTAAAAGCAACTTATATTATGGGATGTCTGCACAAACTTGCATCACAAATGACTACAGATTTAGCCTTTTTTTCACCAGTAGTTTACAATGAATGCTTAAAAATCACAGTATTTTATATTTTAAAGATATGATACCAGGCATCACTGGGAAGAATTACAGGCAGCATTTTATTTCTGACCTGCAATGCTTGCAGCTCCAAGTTCCTCTTGTTCTTTCACATCCTTTGATGTATCTACAGCTCCTTGTTCATCATCAGTGCTGTCAGCAGGAAATTCTGGTTCCTCAGGTTCTATCAAAATTTCATATTCTGGAAAAAGGAATTCGTTATGCTCTGGAATTGCTTCCGCCGAGTGATCTAGAAAACAGAAGACAGATACCACTTCACAACATCATCTCGTATTTCACATCCTTCTCCCAAAAGCTACACAGCAAACTACGCAGCAGAAACCCTGCACGAGCAAGAACGCTGTACATCACTGCTAGACCAGACCTGAAGGTAAAAAACACTGGTACATTACGGACAGGGGAAAACTGCAACAGGTGTCAGGTTGCTTTGAACTTCTGTAAATCCACGGGGTGTGGAAGGCAGACCAAACAGTGCTAGCAGCAGCTTTTAAGAACTCAAAACGTGCAGCTCGGTGCCGCATTAACCACAGGCTGGCACGCGTTTCGAGTTCCCCCCGTTCCAGAGGTCGCCGATCGCCGCGGACCCACCTCCGGCGTCGTGCTGCCCGCAGGCGCGGCGGTGCCCGCGCCGCCAGTCCAGCGCCTGGTGCTCGGGCCCGCAGTAGGCGGCGCGGCGGCAGCGCCCGCAGCAGCGCGGCCCGAGGCAGCCGCAGACGCGGCACAGCGCGGCGCCGCTGCCCAGCCGCCGCGGGGGCGCGGGGGCCGGGCCTGGGGGCGGCTCCTCGGGGGGCGGCTCCTCGGGGTACGTGTCGTTCCGCCGCGGCAGCTGGTTCCGGAACACTGCGGGCGAGACGCGCCGGTCAGCGGGGCGGAGGCCGCCGGCTCTCGCCCCATCCCTCCCTCCGTCCCCGCGCCTCACCGCGGAAGGGCCCGCACGGGCCCGCCGGGCGGTAGCAGGCGGGGCTGCGGCAGGCGCACACGAAGAGGGTGCGGTGGGAGGGG
>VZTJ01006364.1:612907-633295 GCA_013397795.1 Orthonyx spaldingii | reverse complement strand
GGGCAGCGGCGCGTACAGCTGGAGCAGGAAGGCGCAGGGCTGCTGGCAGAGGCCGCAGCGCAGGGCGGCGGGGCCCGGCAGCCCGGCCTCGCCCAGCCACGCCGGCCGGCCCCCGACCTTGCTGGGGAAGGAGGCGCTGCGCAGCCGCCAGGCACCACCCGGACCCTCCGCCGCCGCCGCGAAACCCAGCTCCACGCCGGGAGCCATGCTGCTTCCCGTGGGCCGCTGGGCACCGAGAGGGGCGGGCGCTGCCCCGCCCGGCCCGGCCCCGCCGGCCGCGCTCCCGAACTCGGCCCCACCCGCTCGGCCCCGCACCGCCCACCCCGTTCCGGGCTCGGCCCCACCCCTGTCCCGGCTCCGCTTTTGTAACGCGGCAGCAGGGAGCGGACTGGGAAAAATAAAAACCCTGGAAGCCGAGGGTAGAGTTCTGCCGCCTGAACGAAGCCCACAGGCAGCGGTGAGACGGTGGGAAGAGAGGACAGACACGTTAACGACGCTGCTTTAATTCAATGTTTAAATATAACATTAATTAAGTAATTAAAATAATGCCAAGCTGCCTTAAAAAAAAAAAAAAAGGCACAACAAAACCAGAACCATCCCAAACAAAAAATACTGAAACACAAAACCCAACACCTTTAGCAGTTCTGGTTATTGCCCAAGGTTTGATTTGTGCTCTTCATTCATGGGGGCCTTGCTTTGCATTTAGCCAGCCAGCAATGTTTTTTTCTAAATATTAATTTTAATAGCAAGTCTTGTAATTCCCTGTTACATTTTCACATCCATGAAATATTTGAAACCAATCACATTCCTTGTTACAAGTCTAGAAAAATGTATTTAGGTAGCCATTACTGTGCACATCTCTTTAAATATTTATAAAAAGAAAAAAACAACATTTAATTTGTTTTAAAAAACAAAACACGGTAGGGATGCACATACACCTCTAAGCCCCTCAGCAGCAATTCGTAAGTGGTAATGGAGAGCTGTCCAGCTGAAGAAACACTTCTGTGACTCCCACGCTTGCAGGCTTGCTGGGCAAGAGGGAAACCTCGTCCGCTCCTGTCTCTGCTCCAGTGGGGCAGTGGTCCATGTTCTCAGCAGGAGCTTACACCCACTCACAGCATCAGGGACCATTCAGAGTCGTGCAGCCACAGGTTTCTGTACAGGTATCCGAGCATCTAACAAAAAAACCCACACTAAATACTTCTGAGCAACATGCTGTAAACACCAGGCCAATAAACTACTTCTTTCTTTATTGCCCTCGGTCACTGGGTTGCACAGCACGTGACATAAAGAAAGGAGATTCAAAGCTGCAGCTAATGACACCAGAAAAAGTAATGTAAAAAATATTACTAAGATTTTTATACAGTTAAATCTATGAAAGTACTAGAGAAAAAGCACTACGTCTAACATATGAGCATTGTTCAATGTAATTTATAACTTAAGAAGCTCTCTTCAAATTAATTAGAGAACACTTACCAAACATGTCCAGGATTTTACTAACAGCCTCTTGATTTACATTGTAAGTGAATCCACTGGGCCTACAATTACAAAAAAAAAAAGTTAATTCAACGAATATTTCTTATTCCAGTCACTTCTACACAAATAATCTGAACTAAAACATTTTCATAATTACATAATACTTTTCATCCTACCAGCATGCATATTAAATTTAAGGACCTATCAGACTTCTACTCAAGAACAGCCATGGTTTCTTTATCTTTTCTCTTGTTTACCGTCCCCAAATTCTGTTGCACTCAATCTATGCCTTTTACTTTAAAGGGGAATTTAGCTATAGACGTCTATCTTAACCTATTCATTTCATGAACAGAGGCATAAGGAAATGGCTCCGGTCGTCAGCTGCCAACTAAGTTCTGTGAAAAACTCAGGACACTGCAGGGACTTGTATTGGGGACTTCCATGGTCATACTTTTAAATACAGTAAGAAGCACCACAACACAAATTAATTTGGTAACAGAATAATGCATAATACAGCAACAGGTGGGTTTTAATCTTAGGCTTATAAACTATGAACTGTGTTAAAAGACTTGAATTAAACTTTCAGTTAAATTGCTTTGAGATGAGTTCAGTACTGAACTCCCTCAAAACTAGCAGCATTGCCGATTACTGCTTACGTTGCCTGACGAGGCTTACTGTAGCACAGAGTTTCTATTACAAATAAGCACTCCTGTTCTTTCTGCTTATCAGAGCCTTGGGAGGAAAGCTGAAAACCAAAAGGTAAAGGGAGGGAGTCAGAAGCAGCCTGCTAATGAGTTAATGAATTTTTTTGCTAGGTCCCACAGGAGTCTTTCCACTATGAGGGTGTGCCATCCCACTTCTACATCATGTACCGAAAGGAACTATGGGGTCTTCTCCACAACTCCAGTAAATCCAGTCAACCTCTGGTGCTTAGGTAGTTGGGGTTCTGTTCTTCTGCTTTATATTAAGAGCTCAGACATTCAGAATTGCCATTAAGTCTACACACTGATTTCTATACACCAAAAATCTACTGATGTTACTTACATTTTCTTCTTCTTCACTGCACCCAGTTGCACAAGAGCTGATAAGGCATTTTTCTGCATGTCAGAAGACAGCGCTTCATAACATTGCGTACTCCCTATGCAGAAAGCAAAAACACAATTAAAATTTTTATGATTTTCAATTCACAGGCTACTCTTGTAAAATCATATTGCATAACAGCTGTACACACCCTTCTCGAGAAGTTGAAAAACAAAGTTGCGGACTCCAGGTATAAACTGCTTCTCAGTAAATGCTTCTTTCATTTCCTTTGAGAGGTATCTGAAAATTAACTAACATTTTAAAGAAAATGAGCATTCATTTCTATTTGATTGTCAGCTTGTAATGAATTATAAGCAGAATTTCAGAATTATAAACTCCTTTTAAGTAAGTAATGCTATTCCACTTTGAAAAGCATAGGAGAGGAACTCAAAAGGTATCGTTGCATAGGACATCTGAAAGTTTTATTACTGTTTCACAGGTAAGAGAATTCCAATATTAAAATAAGACTCAGTATTTCTATAATAGCTACCTTAGACATTAATTTTACATTCTTGTTCTTACAATCAAAAACGGTTTTTTAAAGCAATACCTGTTCTAAAGATGAGAAAAAATGGGCACATCAGTACAGTTCTACCCACCTCACACATCAGATCACTAACTAGACACCACTATGTTAAACATCTACAGTCTCACAAATCTTACGCTGATTTACCTGAGATTTTAGCCTTCTGGGTTTATATACATTGATTACTACAGGAATGTAAATGTTTAATCTTATTAAAACCTTGGAAAAACCAGAAGAATTTAAGGAGATACGAATGCAACTAATGACTCCCATAAAAACTATCAGATAGGAGATGCAAACTCATTTCCACACCTGGCAGGACAGCCTACATAAAATGAATTAAGGAAGAGCTTCTCATAAAAAAGAACAATGAACCTGGTAGCAGCACACTCCCTATGAATCTTATAAACCCACAATGAGCCATCACATTACATGGTAGTTACTGCTTTAGTAAATTGGACAAGTCTGAGCCAAAAGCTAAAATTGAGACCCTGGGGGGAGGGTGGTATTTAAGATGTATTACTGCTATTTCTTAACTCTTGCATTTCCCAGCCTATTTACATGGAAGAAGTATCACAGCTCTCTTAGTTTCCCTATAAAACACAGGGAAAAAAAAGATCATTTTCTGAAGGACAACATACCTGATAACCTTCCACAAAAGGTCTGAACATGGCCGACAAGAAAGACACTATACCACTTCCTTTGTCAGTCGGGTAAATCTCCTGTTGACTTGTTTGAATGACATCACATTTTGTGAGTAGAAAACATCCTTCCTCAAAATCCTGGGCAAGAGATGTACAACTCAAATTGTTACATTTACAGGAAGTGCAGCTACCATTTTCCACAAAATTAACAACAGAAACCACAACAGGGCACCACTTCCATTTCTGAACTCAATTCTCAAGAGACTCAAACCAGTATTTTCTTATCTCTCAAAAAATACTCTTATGAAAAGGCAGTGGGAACATGTTCTTAAACACAGCAGTACCTCAATGCACAACTTGACACAAAGCAAGTGCCACAGTTGCTATTGCACCAGCCAGCCTGAGCTCCCTCAGGATTTTATCAAAACAGGGTCAGGTTGTCCAGTTTAGTTTTTTTTTTAATGTGGGTGTTTTTTATTTATTTATCTATTTTTAAAGTAAGGGTTTGCCTTTATCTCATGTCTCCTGTTTGCAAAAAATGATAATACAGTTCACTGACCTGCCCTCTTTTACCATAAAGAAAACAAAATGGCCAAAAAGTTACAAATTATGGAAATGTCAATGACAAAACCATTTTACTGCCAATATGGGCAAAAGGGGGACAGATAACACAAAGGGATGGGACACAGACATGACAGACACATGAATGAATAAAGGGGTGAGTGGGTGGGTAAAAGATCCCTTAACATCACAGCAACTCTTTCATCTGGCTCCAGTAAAGCAAGTCATAGCCAGCCACCTTCCTGCTCCCTGCTACTTTCTGCTAGTTCAAAAAAGCTGCAAGAGGCAATAATTGCTAATAAACAAAACTTAACACAACAGTGCCAATTTAAAAAAGGCCCAATTCTCTTCTGTATAAAAATCTATGAGATTTTAACGTATTTGCAACTCTTGAATATTCTTGTGAAAATTGTACTTATCTCTTTTTTAATGCAGGAAATATCACAACTATCACCATCCAATATTTGGCCTTAGCATCAATAAAAATCACATGTAATCAGTTTAAAACCCAAATATAAAACAACACATACCAGTTTATATTGGGTGTGAGGTTGAACCAGTTTTTTTTTACTGATAAACTTGTTTTCACGTGCATTTCAAGCAGGCTGGACCAGAGCCAGCTCCAGCCCAGCAGGTTTGTGTACAAACTGACAGCAAGTCCTGCAGAGAGCCAAGTGCTGCCTACAGCTCTCCCAGCTTGCCCATAACCAGCTGTGCTAAGGGTGCACACAGACACGCTGAGAGGTCTGGAATATGGCAGTTTGCAGGAACAATACTGGCTTTGTCTGACTGATGGCTGCATGGGGCAGGAGGTGAAATGAGGGGAAACTCTTTCCAAGCAAAAAAAAACCTGCAACTAAAGCTTCCATAAGCCTCTAAGAGGGAAACTATTATGCCATTAGGAAAGCTCTCATTTCAAAAACCTTCACAGGCTGCATCCCTGACAGCATTTACACTTCATTTAAAAGACTGTTTTAAGATATATTTTCAGATTTGTGCCAGAAGAGTGGTAGCTTTATGCAAAAAAGCCAAACTTGTGCTACAGTTCGTTGTAATAGTTCAGAATTGGGCAATTTCAGAATTTTTAGGGTTTTTTTACTGGAATGGGGAAAAAATTGCATATGCAACCTTCTGGATTCAGACAATATTTTGTAACCAAGTAAATGACCCCCTTCTAAGTTCCTCCCTCCCACTTACAGATCAAGGTGATATCGCTGTAGGTGTTTATCACAAAGCCCTTGTTTAGCAGAGCTCTGGAATCAGATGCTATTTTAGTTGGCTGCATTACTACCAATATTTTTGTATAAAGGATGTTTTTACCTTCAATGAAATGCCAGGAAAGAAGATGAACTCATCAGAAAAAACATCTCTCAAGAAGCTGAAGCAGCTATAGACTTCCTCTGAAAAAAATATTGTAAATGCAAGTGAAAAGCCATCTTCTCCTTATTTAAGAGAGTACTTACTTCAAATAAGATATGGACTTGACGTTTAAAGCGTACGTACAATGGCAGAAACCACAACAGAACTGCAAGTACTCAACGCACTTGATACAACTGTTAAGAAAAGCAAAGAGCAGGGGCTTGTAGCTTCTCAGAACATGCATTAAATGCCACAATCAAACCCCACAAAAGGATCAAAGGGTAAACAAATAACAAAAAGACAAGCAAAATATCCCCATGCCCTCCCAACACATCCACCTTATCCCAAGTTTACCAGTCTCAGCTCCTGCTAGTCATCACAACAACCTCGTGCTCCTCTCCCAGCTGACGGCACAAGGTGCAGAGCCAGCAGCTTCTGAGAGCCCCAGTGTACCTTTTCTGAAGCTGGGTGTCATCTGCAAGGCGACTGCCACCAGGGCCGGGCGCACGAAGACGTTCAGCAGCTGGTTCCTGTACGTGGCACACATGAGCACGGCCAGCGCGCGCCTGAAGACAATTTCCCCTATGGCTCCATCTTCCACTCCCTTGTCATTTAGGACCACGTGGCCATCGACAAGGCCAGCGATGTTGGAATGCAGGGTGAGGCCAGACAGCACTGCTTTTTTGGCACACAGGTTATCTAGCAGGAAAATGCAACACTCAGGAAGTTGCAAAAGGGAGCCTAAGTCTATTGAAACAGCCTAAAATGCACCAGTATTTCATTTACTACACCAAACATCCAGTTAGAGAGATGTTCCAAAATAATCCATACCAGGAATTGGCAAACTAGGCATAGTATGACATGGAAAGAACAAATTTCAGCTATTTCTATAACTAAAACATTTCTTCCACTTGCTAACAATTAGAAATACTTCCTTTGTCTCAGGAACAAGCATTCTTAGCCTCCAAATATAAAAAGGATAGATCTGTTTGATGGATACATTCATTAGTAAGGAAATGGAGAGTATACTTCTGCTTAAGCATTTCTAACACTACAGGTTTTGAATCAGAAGTACAGGTCTTTATAAACTTTTTCATCAACTCATACACAAACAAGGCCTCATCCCAAATTAAATTTATAAAAATTCTTAACAGAAATATTGTTACATGACATACATACTCAATGAGGAACATTCCTTGCATCAAATTGAAATCAATTTGACAAGCAGGCAATAAAAACTTCGTATTGAATGCTAAAATACACTTTACATGTTCACAGCACCACAAGCATGTTGAACCAATAAAGCCTCTGACAGAAAAAACCCACCATATTCTTTTCCTTTAACACAGATTTCATAGAGTCTCCTTGCGTTTTATTTACTCCTTCAACCTACTTTGTTCCAGTTTTGCTAAAGCTCCCAAGTTTCTCAGTGCAATAGGAAGCAGAAGTCTGAGGAAGTAATTTTATGGTTCCTGTTTTGAATATAAAATTTCTAACAGTCAAGCAAATGTTCTGCCCCTAACAACCAACCAGCATGACAAAGGCAAAAACAACCAGCTGTTCAGAGACCGAAGAATGGACAGGGTACATGTAGTTGCTGGCATCATCAAACCAGCCTTTAAAATGTATTTATTCTTTCAAACCGACAATCCAAACCAAAACAACAAACCCGGTTTCTATGCAACTGATGCCTTGAGCACAGCCAGCACACTCCAACAAAATCCACTCAGCTGTTGTCACTCCTCCATTTCATTACCATGCCTATTTGCAATTCCCTAACTACATCACAACTCTACTAAAGCAAATGCTTACTCAGTGTTGCTAAGAAAATAAACAAAATAAATAAACAAACCTGATTGTGGTATGTTTTTCAGTTTACTGTGTAGTAAGATTCTAAATGGTGTTTAAATATTGCCACGAAATTCTTGCTTTTAGCATTCTGGCAGAAGCAGACCATGCCTGCATTCCCTGTAATGCAGATCCCTGAAAGAAGTGGTTTTGTTCCAGAGGTGACAGAGTTCTTTTATACCAGGAGCCTGCTCCTATTTCTTTATTGTAGTAGTGAGAGGGGTTCTTGATTATACACAGAACTACAAAAGCAAAGACCCTTGCCTTAAGTCTATCTACAGCGGAAAGGTAAATGTACTTGCATTACACAATACTGTTCTTTGCTAGCTTTACCACTTACAACCTGAGGCTCTAAAATTAATTGCCTGTGCCACTCTGGCTCACAGAGGGAAGTTTAAAACAGAAATTTTGAAAGCACAATCAACCCTTCAGCAGCCAGTATATACATTATACATATATATATTTATTTATATATATAAGAGAGTGTGTGTGTGTCTATTACGAAAACCACCAAAGAAGCCTTCCCTCCAAAAGTCATCATTGTTTCTGGAGATAAAGTGAAATTCAAAAATAAACAGACAAGTGAGAGTTTTGATTTCTTCCCAATCATTTGTTTCTGCTAGTTCTTTGCACCAGCAACAACTTATACTATAGTCAGTATCAAGCAGGAAATGTAGCCTTACCTGGAATTAACTGGTGCAGATCAGGCAACTGCCTGTGACTTACACAGTTTGGAAAGACAGACCCTAGACAAACCTCAGTATTCTAATAAAGTACCTTATAATTTCCCTCTCATGCCACACTTCATGATACAACAGTAAAATATCTGTTCTGTTTCCACCTAACTGATTTTCAAAGTATGATCTTCAAGAGGTTAAGTAAAAATCTGTCAGGTTTCAGCATAATTTTTAGCGTATCGTAAAATCCATTTACAACTCTAAGAATTCTGTAAAGCTGTTACCATACATTGCTTCCATAGAAATATAATTTATCCTTCATAAGCAACAAGAGGAGCAGAAATAACACTTTCTGTGCATACCAGGCCATTCAATGAATCCTCCAAAAGTCTGTGTTAAGCCTTTAAGCCACAGAGTCTTTTCTATTAGAAGTTCAAATTCCATGGCTGGCAAATTCTGGAGCAGGACAGCAGCAACTAGCACCCACGGGCTCAAAACCATGTTTTCTATTTGCAGGAGCTCCATTTTATAAGCTACGTCACTGACAAATTCTTGGATATCCTCAGATGGCTTTTGGGGAAGATGCCTGAAAAAAACAATGCAACTTAAGGTAAAGAGCTCAAGAAGTAGAATATAAATCACCCCTCTCTTTATTTCTTCCATATAGCTCCCAGATCCATAACTTTACAGCACCTAATATCTGGAGGGTGATTAGAAGTATAGAACAGAAGTACAGAGCAAAGCATCAGTAGCTGCATGATAGTACCTGAAGCACAGACCTCTGTATTGGTGCTGTACATTTGCTATCTTCAAACAATATTCAAAAGCATTATGTTTTACATAACAAATTGCAAAAGTCACACAATCCAGTCACGGCCACAGCTCCCTAAAACACGATCACTTAACAACTTGCAGGAATAATGCAAGAAGTGAGAGAAAGGTGAACATTTTAAGTGGCAAAAGCACCACATTCTCAGAAAACAGAGCTTTGCCTGGTTCATGCATGACCATTAAATTTTAAAGTGGCATCTTCTCAACACAGGGCAAAGCCACACAAGTAACAATTCATGTCAGAAACACCCAGTCACAAGCACAGTAAGTCTCTGCTCAGACCAAAAAGGTTCAGCAGTCTGAGCAGTCAGATGCAGGGAGGTGAGAAAAGATGAAAACAAAATACAAGAGAACATCTTAGTTAGTTCACATAGGTATAGACTAAATGTTTTTCCTGTGCATACACTACGGAAAGACGCAGTACCTGGGAACCAAATTGTACGGGCACCGATTGATCCTCCCAGATGCCAAGGTTCTTAGGGATACTGGCTGGCCAACGTAGATATGTATGGTACCAAAATTATCACTGAGGATTCTTCTGGCTTTTAACAATCCCTATGAAAATGGGAAGAGGAAAACTTAAATTCTGGTGCTATAGGGTGTGTATACATCCACTTATGTTCTGTTCTTAAGGAATTCACATACAGATGTAGATTCTTTGGGCTTTGGGACTCCCAGGAGTTCATACGCATAGAGAGATTCTTCTAATATCCTCTCATAGCTGATGCTGATGGGAACAAGGTACGTGTCAAAGACTTCACGTTTAAAAAACGGTTCCATCACAATGCTGAGAAGACCTGCCAGTTGGGAAAAAAAAACCCCATGAATCACCTGTCTTTTTCAAAGAGGGGAAAAAGCAACTGCAATTTAACTTTGAAAAGGATATCTTTGCATTTTAGAAACTGCTAATAGATGTGCACTGTGCCTGTTCTCTCTTCAAGCAAGCAGAAGCAAAAGACACTGCCCAAGCCTTAAAACAGGGTAAATGAAAGCAATGATCTTGGACAGCTATTTATGCTCCTTTCAGCAGCACTGCTCTGTGCTCACACAGCATCTTCCTTCTAAAGATTCCCATTACTTTTACAGTTAGAACTACAATATTTCTCTGCTGGCCAGGGGATGCTTATTGTCTAGGCAGAAAAGGGTGAAGAGTTATTGAATGTAGGACACAATGGGGCAAAGGGAGCAAAAGCAGCAGAGTGCAGGTGAAATGTATTGCTATTCTTTGTATGGCCTGGGAACCCAGCCACAGTGTTTTCCAGTACTCTGACAGACTTCCCCAGTTTCCCTCTACTTTAACATTCCTTTCTATACAAAGAACTAACAAAGCACACAGTCACCAATGCAAGCACTAATAATATTAAAAAGTTCCAAATCTTAAATAAACATACCAAATTTTGGAGTCAGAGTTTTGGCAGTGCGGCTTCTAGTCCCCTCAAGGAAAAATTCAATCGGGGCATAGCCACTCTTCAGAAGTAAAACAAACAAACAAAAAGCTAGTCAGAAAAAAAAATTATTCTTTATTGCCCACAAATATCTTTAAGTATTTCAAATGTAAGTAAGTTGTTTTTTTAATGGCAGACACACGTATCTAACTTCAGTCATCTGTAAGCCTACATTCATCCATTGTATCTGCCATACTACATAGTTTAATTAACAAAAATATTGTGTCTGTCATGAGATATGGGCACACAGTCCAAAGCAATAGATGAGCAGTAATTTGTTTATCACTTACTGAACTGTGTAATAATAATAGAGTGCATACGTGGTCTTCACCTACAGCAAATCTGAGGTAAAAAGCATTTAATCAGATCACCATGAAGACTTTCCATCCCAAGGCCATAACATCCTGAATATTTCACATGAATTGTTCCAACAGAGTATTTCTTAAGCATACATTTTGAGAGTTCAGCAAGTTATTTACCCTTAACATAGTTTTTACATATTCAGCAAACACTGCCCAATAGAGTCTGTTCCCACCGAAGGAGCGTCGCATGAAAAAGGCACCTGCCCTTCGTAGCAGCTCACCAACTATCTTCATTCCTAGGAAATCTGAAAAACAAAGGAAAAACAGACCGTACACACTAAATTTATTGATTAATATCAGCCAGCAGAATCAACCACATTCTCTAGCACACTGACTGTCAGAATGCAGAAGATGTCTTTCAAGGATTCCATTGTTGCCAAAACATTTATTTGCTTTCAGATTGTCTAGCAAGACTTATATAGACAAGAATGTCATATTATAATATGCTCTCAATTTTTTTAAGCTGCATTCACTTAGAGAAATTTATTTTCACAATTTAGATGGCCAGAGTTCAACCATAAAAAAGGCTAAGTTTCTGAAGTACATTGTCTCACTAATCTTTAGAAAAAAGCAGTTACTACTGGACGTATCCCAGAAGACACAGAAATTAACCAGCCAATTAAACTTGTTAGAGCATCTATGATCCCGACTCATCACTTTGGGGGGTGTAGGCCAAACCAGCTAAAATTATTTTATAGTTTTTTTTAGTTTTAAGCAATGCTTAACTTGTCAAAAGCAGGAAAAAACACTTAACGTTAACAAATTTCTTATGGAAGCATTGAAAAAAAGTCTACACATCAGCTGGTAATGTGCCACTCCAACCTCCTTGCCACCTCAATCCATGAAACACTGGAGAACAGATATTCACTCAGTAAAATAAACTCACATTTCTAGTTGCAATGCTGACAATGACTGCCCTGGAGATGTCACAGGTGTCAGAAACATCATCCCAGTACCAGCTAGATTCCTGCTAATGTGCTGTATAAGGATGTACTACAGAGTTACTGGCAGCTGTTTACCTTCCCTTAGCTAATCCCCACAGATCTATCTGTATGATCGAAGCCAAGAGATAACTAACAAAGCAAAGGCACTTACCACCTGTATCAGGAGAGTCTCTCCACTCAGCACAAGTGCTGCTTTGAGAGGGAGTTTGTAAACCACATCTTGTGAACCTCTAACATGATATGCAGTAAATACAACTACAACCATAGAGAACTGTACTTTCTCCAGAGGAATTTAAAATAATACACACATGCAGGCACCATCAAGCTACAAGCCCCTAATTCTTTAGGAGAACTTTGACCCTGAAGCATCCAAAACACTCAAAAAATGTTAATCATTAAAAAAAATCCTTGTAAGCTAAACTAATAGTATCTTAATATACTATTTTGAGGTCCAAAACTCAAAAATACTCTAATCCAAGTCAGTAAAGGATTACACCAACACCTATAACAGCATGTGAGCAGATTCTGAACAATACACAACAGGCAAACTGCAACACTTGGATCAAGGCAGCTGTGAAACATCGACTTGTGAATCTAACCTGCATCACCCAGCTGTAAACTCCAAGACCAAGGAAATCTCATCTTCCATAGCAAGCACATTCTCACAGCATTCTATTAGTCTTCCTAACTTCTTGATTGGAAAAGCAGACTACAGTAAAGCAGTAGGTTTCAAGACCTCTGCTAGCTTACCTGTGCATATTACAGTGCTGCACCAGACCTGAGGTGGTTTTCTGCCTGCTCAGAAGACCTGTTTGATACCCGAGACCTCCAAGATCAGGTTTCTAAGTTAAGTGGTGACAGCATCCAGATTATGAAAAAGCACATTAACTCGGAAGACGTTTACTGTTCAAGTCCTCAAGAACTGTTTCCCACAAATATAATGGCTTCATCTGCTTTACAACTAAGTATGTCCAAAATCCTGACCTCTGATATGACATATCATTTCCCTGCCAGCTCTGTTCTCAGCATGTCACAAAGTTCTGCCAGTGCTTCAAAGGAATCAGTCACATCAGAAACAAGCATGAGGAGGCTGGTACTTCGTATCAGGCTCCCGTGACTGCACTTCAAACCGTATAAAGTATCACAAAAAGTTTTGCACCTACAGTAGCACCTGGGCAAGCTTTTGCCTGTTACCAAACTATAAAAGCAAATAGAAGTCTTCTTCACGACGCTTATCTTTGCCCCAGCCTCAGATGTACAGATTGGGTACTTTCAGGTGCTATGAAAAAAATTCACCTTTGACAGGACTCAGAATCCATGAGATGCTTTCAGATGTTGTAAGCACCTCACCCAAGGAGGATTTAACAAGACATATTTGGAAGAAGTTAAACACAACTACTTATAGCTGCAGCTACCAGAGAATGCTAGCAATCCTCTAAGTCCTGAAAGCATTGTTAAAAACATACTTGCCTATTCCTGCAGCAATGACAGGCAAGGCCAAGTCATACGTGTATAGCAAATAAGACAGCATCAAAAAGTCCACGTAGCTTCGGTGGCTGGGCAGCAGCACAACGGGATGCTCCTGAATGGCGTGTTGCAACTGAAAAAGAACAGTGCAAACAATATTGTCCCAATATTTACTGACTGTTGAAATTTGCAAATACAGGCCTGCACAGGGCTTAAGGCAAACAAAACCCCATTTGCTTGAGGGTTGTTTCCCTGTCCACACAATCAATACCTCTTTGAGCAGGGAACCCACATGAAATTTGGAGCAATTGTTACCAGAGTAGCAAACTGAGGCTCACAAGCATCACAGGACTCAAAAACTAGCACCACCCCATTATGTGATAGTCTAATTTCAATCCCTTTTGATGGGGATGGGAAACCAAATAGGGGCTGTCAGGACTGACATTGCTGACTTCCAGGGAATGCACTGCACCTTCCAGAACAGAAACATCATGAAATGAAATAGGAAGACAACAGTTCCCAGAAACTGAGGCAAACCTAAAGCATCTCCTGCCTCAGAGGTGCAGTGTTTCACCACTCTTAGTTGTATGAGGTCTTTGTAGAACAGCCTGTCCACTCAGACATGCAATATTATATTTTGACTCCCAATTCAGCTAAATGCATTATTATTTTATAATACCAGATATAAAAGACTCTCTCAGTGGCTGATGTAACAGAATCACAGGTACATGGTATTCCTTACCATAGGAAGCACTTGCAAAATATACAAAAAATCCTGATAGGTGTTTGCCTCTAAAATACTTCTATATCATCTGTTTTTCCTCCCACTTTTACTAAGAAATGCACTAATAAACAAAAGTGGGTGCAGTCTTTTTTTTTTCCAGAGGCCATTTTTCATATTTGTTATTTGAAGATTAGAGTTCTTGTCCAAGTGACTGGCATGAAAATATTTTAACTTTTTCCCTCCCACTAGTACTCACTCTCTGCATTCCTTCTTCATTCACACAAACTCTCTGGAAAAGCTGTTTAAATATTTTGCTCAGAGTGAAGGCAAAAAATCTGACAGCTCCTAGTTGCATACGGTGGCCCATCTCATCCAGGATTTCCGTGGCTTCTTCTTGAATAATATCAGGTGATTCTCCCATCTCTTTTGCCAACTAAAGAGAAACAAAGCAGCAGTGACAAGTTGTTCCTTTCTCCTTGTCCATGCACACCATTCTAATGTGCCACAGCTACTATGGGAGAACCACTGCAACAGTTCACAAGATTTTATGTGATAGGCACGGATCTAATCATACAGAATCTGTTTTGGTGCCAGCCAACATGACAAAATCAAGTTTAAGCTGCTTGAAAATCAAAATGAGCTTATATGTCAATGGTGGGGGGGAGGGCATACAACAGTCCTTCCCCCAAGCACACCATCTGACTGTTTCAACGTGTACCATATGCAGGGGAGATTTAAGTTCAAACAATATTTCCTATACTATCAGTCTGAAGAGGGCTCTGTGCCACTTTCTTTGAATAGTAAAATGAAGCCTATGTTTGTAGAGACAGTCAAAATGTAAATATTTTAAGTGCATTTGGGTTAGAGTTTATGAAGAACCTCAGCCCTATCACACTTCCATTTCTTTGTGATGTATTACTTTGGCAATGGAGAGCTGCACTGCATACAAAGCACTGTCTCTACCAACTGTGCATATCAATGATCTTTCTTCTGTTGCCATGCACATTCCCTTTTGAAGTTTCTTGAAATAGACTTAAATAATGGCCATCCCTCCAATTTGGTACTTTGAATCTAGAAATATTTAATTGAAAAGTTAAGTCTGTTATGGTTATGGAATAAGGAATAGGACTTTTACTCAACACAAAGGAGGAAAGAAAAGGAACGGCAGAAGAAAAAGCCTCCAAAAAAGCACAGCTCTGTTTGGAAGCCAGTGCTGCTTACCTATTATTTCCATTTTGTGACGTATGAGAAAATCCATCTCCTCCAATCTACCTCCATATACCTTACTATCGTATCTACTGGTTCAATTGTGTTTTCTTAAATGCATTACCCATCATCCTAAGTACTTCCACATGTAGCTTAAACTGATTATTTTAGCTGCTTAAAGAAGCCAAAAACTGCTTCCATTTAAGCCTGAGAAAATCAGTCTTGCATAGGAAGCCAAAAGATTCTTCTTGTTATTCACCAGAAAGAGATTCTGTTCTCATTCACCAGCAAAAGATTTACCATACAGTTCATCTTGTGTGAGGTAAGTGCACATCCTTTACAGAACTAAGTACTTCCCAAAATCAGAAATCAAAAAATCAGACCAGTCACATATAGCAAGCTAAAACAAACACACGACCTGAATTTCACATACTGAACTTTAGTAACCTCAACAATTTGGCACAGGAACAAATTCTAGTGTGCCTGTGTAAAGCTGTTTAAACCCTGCCCAGGCAGGAGGGACTCTAATCATAGACTGCTGGGCACAGAGCCCAAGACATTCTCAGTTAGATACTTCCAGTAATCTCTAGTGCAAAGCTGGTAACCACGCTGCAATGGCAGGTCTGCTAACTCCCTTCAACCACTTGATGCCAGCCCAGAAAATATCCATCAAAATAATTTTCTATCAAAAAAGCACTTCAGAAGATAACATCACACAAATATCTTTCTGTAAAATCCTCTGTAAAGTATTTTCTTTCAGTAAATTTTTTAGGGTATCCAGAGTTGAAAGATTTTTTGGGCTTTCACACTACTTAGCAATCCATAATGGAAACAGAACTACTTTGTGGTGTAGAGGGACATAGTTTACTTTGTCACATTATAACAGATTTTGATATATCATAGGTAACACTAATCATTAAAGGAAACAAATAGATAAAAATTACAGTAGCCTGTCACTCAGGACTAATCAAAACATCTTACACATTTCTACACACTTGGAATTATTTTTCATGGATACTGAAATTAGTTACCCTGCTAACTAACACACACACTTATTTCAGGCATTTAAACACAGTGCAAAATATCAGCCAGCCTAACCATAATATACTTTATTCATTATAAAGTAGTAGCTGCCCTTCATGTTAAAACAAAAATATGGTTACATCTTAACAGCATTTCTATTTCAAAGAATTATCTGTGAAATATAACTCTCATTTTAATGAAGTAGCATTTAGGACTGGTTCATATATACATCACTAACCTATAAAATTCCTACAACACACCCTCAAAGTAAAAAAATGACTACTAAGAAGGAGAGTGCTAATGTCTTTCACAATGTTGCTCTATGGTGAGAACAGTGGTGTAGGAGGAGAAAGAAAAAAAACAGGAAGTCAGTCACACTGGATAAGTTAATGGTGAAGTGTTGTACATGCAAAATCAAAATGCTGTTTCATGAACCTAACAGTTTTAGTGCCAAGTCCAGTTTTTTTTTCTTCCTGCCAAAAGAGAGTTATTTATTTTCTAGACCATCTTCCAAATTACAATTATCATTTTAACGAAGTCAGCAATAATCTCTTTTTCCCTGCTGCCACACAAAGCCTGGCTGTGTTCAATCCACCTCATCTTACAGCTCATTGTCCAGACTCACCTGCTTGATGACATACTGAACTTGCTCTGATTGGAGAACAGCACTTTTGATAGCATTTGGCTTGCAAGGTGAAAGCCCCTTGTAGATCACCGGGGTGTAACATTTCATCGCATATCTCAAGTCACTGGACAACCGTCTTTCCTCCAAGATATCCTCAAACTCATCTCTTTTCTTTGATGTGAGCTCTTTCTGCTAGGAACATACAAATGAAGAATGAGACACTGTCTTGAGCTATTTGGTGATCTGCTCAGCTACAGCACCAAAATAACGATACACAATTCTCCTGCAGCATTTGGGGTTTCTTTTTAGCTTTCAATAATGTCTGCATTCTACACTCTGTGACTGCAGGAACCAATGCTACCTCCTGGAAAGAGTGATCCAGAAAGAAACTAAAAAGTAAAATAAACAAACAACCCCCCNNCCCCCCCAAGAAAAACCTCACCCTAATCCCTTCCAATTGCAAAGATCCCCAAATCACGCTATGCCACGTTACTTAATTCCACCCAACAGGAAGAAGTTGAGAGAACACATGGGCTTTTAAAGCTGAAGTGCCTTGCCTCCAGCCTCTCTGTGATTAATAGGTATTAACTAAAACACCTTTGATTCCAACTCTCACAGCTTCATTAAGACAATGCCACGATTGACATTATAAAAATGCAATCATCAACACATAGAAACTAACCCTTGCTACTTAAAGTTGCATCTGGGGCCTTGGTGACTTGTGGCTTTCACAAAGCTTGGATGTAAGGTACAGGAAACATTATGAGGCAGGAACAAATAAAAATATACCCCACCTCACTGTCAGCCACGTGCATGCAATATGGTGCACATGTAGGTAAAAAGAGAGCACAGCCTCTGAGTAACCAATGCCACTGTTAAGGAGAAAAAAACCCAGGATATCAAGAAACAACTGTGGATCCATCCTGTTGCAGAAAACTCAGAGACAAAACTCTTCCCTTTGAGCCAGTAGACCCCTGTGCTGGAGAGAGACCCCTCCTGTTATGTCCTGTATCACTACAGTTTGTATGAATGACCCCTCAGTCTTCCCAAGATTGAAATTGTATTTCTCTAAACTTCAAAACAGCAGCAATAGCTACCAGATAAGTAAGACAACTGAAGTAAGCCTCTGTGAAACAAAAATATTAAAGTATTAGTTATGACCAAGAATATTTATGAGAAGATGCAAACAATAAAAATGCTTATGTCTTCCTCCACAGTACCACTTGAAGGGTAGCACTGGCAACCTTTTCATTCATTCTGCCTCTTCTTTCTATATACGACCTGTGCAGAACCAACCTGATAATGAAGGATAAAACACGTTTCATGGGCTCTTACAGTGACCTTTTCTGGTGCTGAGTGGAAAGCCTGGCCAGCAAACACACAGGGGAACACCAGGAACAGATAAGCAAAATGCCTAGCAGTGGCAGCTGGGTTTTCAACTTTGGAGGAGGGAGTCAGGTTTCACTGCCAGCTGACCACAGCCACATCAGCAACACTATCAGAGCAGCTGACATATAGTAGAGAGCAAACCTTTAGATCCTGTCCATTCATCAATACAAGGTAATTTGGTGGAACAAAAAAAAAAAAAACAAAACAAACCAAAAAAACCCCTCAAATCAGGAACATCTCCACTTAAGAATGACAAAAAATCCTTCAAAGCCTCATATCAAAAGTCAATTTTGTTTTACTGGAGGACACAAATTCTACTATAATGTTTGACCTTCTCAAGTTCTTTTACCCACACAGGACAGGCAAATTTGGAGACCATCCTTCTACTATAATTGCATTTAGTAGATAGTATAACTTTTCTTTCCACAACTGCAGTTTAGAGAACTATCTCACAGTAACTGCAGAATAAACTCTCCAGGGACTTTCAAAACAACCCTACACAGGTATTAAACCCAGACCTCTATTATTGTAAAACTTTCAGGGTTTTTTTTTTTTTTTTCCTGTATGGTTTAACATGACAGCTTTCAATCTCTCTTCTTCCACAGCTTTCAATTGGTTGGTATTTTGCAAGAGCTGAGTAAGCTAAGATCTGTTAAGATTACTGGAAATAGTTTCTATTAGCCATCTGTTGCTGTTGACACCTTATATCAACCCCCGTGATTAAAAATAAAACAGAAATAAATTCCTTATGCTCTATAATGGCAAAAAAAGATAGCTCAGAATAGTTGCAGAAAATATTATTTGTCTCTAAGTATACACCTACCTCAGATCAGTATGTGACAAGTCATTGCTCAGAAAATCTAAGCAACATTTATGTCCGCTACAAAAGTTCAAATCCTGCAATCTGCAACTCCATGAAACCCAGACAAAGAAATCCAGCACTCAGCACAGGCATCATCAGCCACATCAGCAGTCACCACACTGCTACAATTGTTCCCCAACACAACTCTGGTGAGCAGAGCTTTGCAAGGGCCACAGCCCATTGAAAAATCACCTCTCTGCCTCTGCTCCATATCTGATGTTTTCAGACTTTATATGCAACTGATTTCTCTCCATGGCAACAGTTACTTTCACGCCCTGTTCTGAAGGAGCACTGAGGGAGCCAAACCACACACTTACCAACCACTAAAGATTTGTGACTGTGCTGTTACACATTACAGCCAAGCTGTTGTTCCAGTTTCAATTGCCAGCTGGTAAAGAACACACTTGGAAAACACACTGTTGGAAACCTGGACATCAGAAAATTCAGTGACATGCACTGTTACTGTGACAGCAGTGAAGTATGAAAGCAAAACAGCAGGAGCCAGAAACTCCTCTGCTTCCCTATAACTAGGATATGCAATGCAACGATGGTGCTCGCGATGCCCTTGGGATACCAGCATACAGACAAGACACAGAAAATAAGTATGGGAATCTCTGCCGAAACAAGGATCTGTTTCCCTCTCTCCCTAGTCCCCTCCTGCAAATGCTTGTAGAGAGGTCGGGTTTAGCACCCCACATCCAGACCTTCTTATCTGAGACTGGCAAAGGAGCTGCAGGGAACAAACAAGGTCAATAACGTAATTTTCACCATGTAACACGGGAAAACCCGCTTCGGCCACTCCATCCCCACGTCAGTCTCCCAGCGCTGAGTTCACCATCGCTGGCAGGACAGGTTTCTGCGGGGCTGGAGCCGTGCGGAGCGCCCGGTGCCCGGAGACCTGCCGCACCAGGGAGCCGCTCGGGGACACTGTCCCCGAAAGGAAGAGCCGCTTCCCCCCTTCCCTAACCCGGCGGGCCTTCCGCAGCAGCTCTGAGGGGAGCCGCGGCGCGCGGGATCGGGAGCTCTGGCTGTCGCGACTGACACGACAGGTGCTGAAGGAGCAGCCGAGGCAGCGACGGGCGCGCGGGAAGGGGAACTGGTGAGGGGAAGCGTCCGGCCCCTGCCGGGGCCCGGGAAAGGCCTCGTCCCTCCCTCCGGAGCGCGGTCCCCGCTTCCCTGGGTACCCAAACCGGGGCTAAGGGATGGAGCAGCAGATTGCGCCAAGCGCCGTCATTCCGCTTCAGAGCGAGCGGCACCGCCGTGGCGCGGGACTAGGTGAGGTGAGGTGAGCAGCCCCCTCCCCGCGGCACCGCTCCCGCCGCCGCTGACACCTACCGAG
>VZTJ01006364.1:563776-612281 GCA_013397795.1 Orthonyx spaldingii | reverse complement strand
GGAGTTGCGGGCCGAGCTGAGCGCCGCCGCCGCTGCCCCGCCGGCCGCCGCCGCCCCGCCCGCCGTGGAGGTGGTGGTGTTCCGCGGGAGGAAGAGGAAGGTGCGGCACGGCCCCTCGGCAGCGCCCGCCGGCGGAGCACAGGTAGAGGCGCCCCCGAGCCGCCCCTTCCCGCAGGGTGGGCGCCGTGGGACGGGGGCGCTCCCTGGGCGCGGCGCCAGCCCCCTGCCCTGCCCGGGTTTGCCCCTCTTGCTTATGCGGCTGCCTGGAAATCCGGGTTCCTTTGGCGATCCGCGTGCTCAGCTCGATGGTATCCAGTCCTGCTGATTTCCAGTGGGGCTGCTGGAAGCAGGGGTGGGGGCAGGACTTGAAGACAGGTTTTTTCAGTTTCAGAAAATCTCTGGATAAGAATGCTGTATTTGAAATAGGCGTATTTTAGCAAAATAAATTGATTTGCTGACAGGACTGAAAATACGGCAAGAAGTGAATGAAATGGAAAGGAAAGCCTCTTGGTTGCTTCAGTGCCCAGGAGTTTTGTGTGCTGCTCTGTTCCTGACAGTAGGTGTGAATGTGAGGTGCCAAAACTTGCTTCTCTTCTCTGGCATCACAGCAGCACTGGCCCCTTGACAAGGAGCGTTTGGAGGATCGTTGTAGGGTAGCCAGTGGGGGAAGGTACGACAACATTAGATCTCAGTTCTCTGGTTTGGTTTGTCACTGCTGAACTACCTTGCACTACCAAAAACCAGCTGAGTTGCTTCAGCAGGGAGGTCTGGATAGGTTTGGCTGGAAGCTGAGCAGAGGGATTGATTGGTCTCCAGATTTTATAGCTTCTCTGGTTGTTCTCCTTGAGTTGTCTTTATGGACGTAACACCAAAAACCCATTCTAAAATAAGCTCTGATGGGCCTACATATGACTGTCTTGAATTCAGAGAGACTTACTGATACTGAGGAGTTGATTGCTTGGAACTGGGAACTTCAGGAGACTAACCAAGCAGTTGTTTGAATCTATAAACTTTTGGGCTTTTTCCAACATGTTTTCCTCTAAAAATTTTTTAAAGTTTTTTACAGCTTAAGTTTTTCTACCTGGAAAGACTGGTGTTAGGCTTGTTAGCAAAAATTCTGTGAACATAACCAGGTTTATTCGTGGTTGAAATGCCTATTTTATATAGAAGCCTTTGCAGAGCTGAGAGACATTTGCCTGTGGTGGAGGCAGAGAGGAGCCCTGGTGTAACCGTTGGGCCTGGACCTGTGACTCACTGTGCCCTTAGGTCCTGGAGAATGAAAATGAAATGCATGAAATGTATTTCACTTCATCTGTAATGTTTATGTAGTACTCCTGCTTCCTCTGAGTGGATTGTACCCTTGGGAGCAAATGGGAAGGTGAGCAGGGGGATCTCTTGAACAGATGGCAGTTTGCCTGCCTGCATCAGCATGCTTGAGAGTGGGCAGAGCTTCCACTCAGAGAGGTGGCTCAGCACATCCTCCCTGAAAAAAGAAAGCAGAGACAGTGTAAAATAACCCTGGGAGATTTGTAACTGCTCCACAGTGTCCCATGTGGGACACTCCTGTGACAAGCAAGCATGGAGCTCTCTCCCTGGGGATTTTGTGCTTCTTTTTCTTTCTAGGATCTGTTCCCCCAGAGAGTCCCCCTCCAAGCTGAGAACTGCTAATGAAAGGTCTCAGTGTAAATCGTGGAGTAGAAAAGATGTAGTTTTCACTAAGCTCATTTTGAGCAAGTACTTTCTTCAGACAGTGCAGAGTGGGTTCTGGCATTTGCTGACAGTGCACCCTTTGGAGCTGTTTCTCTGGCATTAGTGAAGCTGGATATGGGCACTAATATATGTCCATGAAGTTGGGAATTAAGCTTGTTCTGCATGTTGCCCCAGCTGTGAGTACATGCACTATTAGCATTGCGCTCTCTGTCTTAAACAAAATGACTTTAAAATTCGTGCCCTATCCTACATTAGCAGTTTGGTATGTGTTTGGAAATGGAAATATGAGAGATGCATAGATCGCATGTGGCAGCTTTTCTCCTACTTACCTAGAAAAATGCCATTGAAACTGTCTCTTTTAATAGATGCAGGTAATAAAGCTAGAAAAAAGTACTGCTGGAAACCTGTGTATTGTTCCATACAATTGACTTTACATTTCACTGCTTTCCAAAAAACTATCCCAAGCAGCATTTAAACTGGAGTTGCTTGTCATATTAATTTGAAATGTTTTGTTTTGTTTATAGACTCAAACAGTAGATGAAGAGAAAAATGCAATCAGACAAGAATTTAACTTTGAAAAGGTAAGTCAGTAGGACCAGTCTAATGTCACTAGTTTAGTGTACAGTTATTTGTATGTATATACTTGAGAAAGCTATGGTGGGACTGATGGGAAACCCTTTCAGAAATGGTTATCTCTTGTAGGTAAGGATTTCCTAATAGGTAATTCTGGCTGCATGCCATGCCAAAGGAGGAGCAGGCTGGCAACAGTCAACTGCTCCATGTGGAGAGAGGCGTGTTACAACTCTGTGGCCTTTCTTTCTCATCGTTCAATGAGGATTTGAGGGTGATCACTGTATGTTAGCTGTGTAAAGGTACTTGAGTTCCCATAAGGTTTAGCATAGCTCTTTCAGACCCATAGTGTTAAATCTCTGGCATCTCATGTGGGAAGGAAAAAAACGTGTATTGGCATCTATTTTTGAAACAACTGATGGCTTTTTTTCATTTGTCTTTTTATTCTCATCTGTTCTTACAAGAGCATAACTAGCATTGGCCACCTTAGCTACTACTTTGTTCACAGATCTGTGCAAGTTGTTTTTTGTGCCTAATCTCTGCTCAGGGGTGTACTATGATCCAGTGGAATCTCTCACTGGAGATTCTGTATGGAGCTCTGTACTGCTAAGAAGAGTGGGGATTTAATCACTAATTAAAAAAAAAAAAAATTATGGATTCATTAGTGGTTTTGCCAAGGTATTCTTGTGTAGTGTTAGCTCTACATGGGTGTGTAGTCAAACCACTTCACCCTCTGCCCATCCATGTTTCTCAGTGGTTAAGTGCTCATTTTTTACATGGAGGAAATCCATTCCATGCGTTGCTTTATATGAAATGAAGAGAATTGAAAATTGTCCCCCTGACAGTCCTTACCATTCAGAGATTAGTTGGACAGTGGTTAACTGCTCTGCAGTATAGCTCCGAACTCAGTTTTATGGCACGCCAATTTCCGGTATCAGCAGGGATTTCTTTGGGAGCATGATCTTGCTGCACTTTGCCAGGCGTTACTTTACAACAGGTTGGACACTATGAAATGATTGCAATTTTCTGTAATGTTCTAGGCTCGCCTGGAAGTGCACAAGTTTGGAATCACTGGCTACAAGAAGAAGGAGCAACGTGTTTGGGAACAGGAGCGTGCTATCATGCTGGGAGCCAAGGTAATTGTCCCTTGGATTGTGCTGGAGGTTACCCAGCTGTTACAGTGCAGAAAAGCAGTAAAGAACATGAGGGGCTTTGGTATTACTCTTTTAAAACACAAGATCCCCTGCCCTGACCCTTCTCTCATTTCATCCTTACTTTTACATCATCTATTGTCTTGTCTATTTTATGTAGATGATTGGAAAATTAGTATGGTTGTGTTATCAGAGAAGTAGTATAAATGAAATATGACTGATCAGGCTGGAAAACAACATTTACTAATTTTTAATCAGGCCATTCAAAAATAAATAGTTGGAGAGAGGGGCTCACTTTTTAAAACTTCATTCTTCCAGTGAGTTAAAGATGGAGAAAAGTTTTTAGTTTATCATAACTAGTGTAAAAGAAAAAATAATATTTTAGGTGTTTTTTAGGAAGTGGATTTTTTTCTAGCTCACTGTGTGTGTGTAACCCTTGTAGGACTGATAATAGCATTGTCTCTCTCTACTGTCTTCACCGAGAAAGATACAATTTGTGTCTACCTTATGTCCTTTAAGTTCATTCCTCTCACCCAAAAGGAAATAAGCATTTCTAATGTTTTGCCACTACCACCTGAAAAATACTGTCTGTGCTAGTGTGTGAATAATTTTTGAACCTATTTGAAAATTTAATCAGTAGTATCCCTCCCAATCTTTGTTGCAGCCCCCCAAAAAGGAACATGTGAACTACAGGACTTACCAAGAGAAAATGAAAGAGAAAAAAGCAGCGAAGGATGCTGATAAGGAAAAGGTTTGTGTGAAATTTTCTGTATAAAAAGGGAGCATGTAGGAGCCAGCCCAAGAACCTGACAGATAATGCCTCAGGTGCAGGAGGAGTGCCCGTGCTTGACACCTGCTGCTCCCTGTGGATTGGTTTCCTGGCACCCACAGACATTGGTAAAAGCTGGTTGTGTGCAATATGAAGGCACAGAGTTAGGCTGATGTTGTGGTTGGTTTCACTGCCTCACCCTTGCAGGCTGATAGACTGATGACACAAAATCAGCAGGGTTTTTGTATCATTTCCTTTCAAGAGGAAACAAAATGGTCCCAAATTAAAGTTTGTTGCATGTTGTCTGACCACAGAGAGCCGGATCTTCAACTGCTTTTTTATCAGCACAATTCCATCTAGGATCTTACTCATTATTTAAAGCAAGGGTGAGGTTTCTGTTGCATCCATCCTCTAGCACAGCCCATCTGGCTCTAAGCCTACTCTCTGCCTCCCTGTGGAGCTTTCTCATGTAGGTGGGAGCAGGCTGGTGGGGCAGGTAATTGCTCTATCAGCCGGTTTCCTGCCACCCTCTTTCCCAGGGACCTACTTCTCCTCTGTCATGTGGCTCAAAGTGCATCCAGTGCATGTCCAGTCACAGCTGAACCCTGTTATTTGACAGCAGCCCTCAGCTGGGTGACAGGACACACCTGCCTGGTAGCAAGTCTGTCTTCTGACCCTAGAATCTCTCACATGCCCAAGAAGGAAGCCTCTGCTTCTGCACGTGGCAAGGACAGCACGTTGGTCGTGAGTGGGCTGTACTTTCTGTAAGGCATTAGGAAGGGCTCTGGGCACTCCTGGCACTGGCTGCATAAAGTGTTGCATCACTTGTTCTTGTCAGAAGGTCTCCCAGCTTGCTTTAAGTGCCTGCTGCTCTGTGAAGCAAAGGCTACTGTGTGTTTTATGTGCAGGTGATTGTTTAACCACGCTGTTTATGCCCTGTTCCTTTTTCGTTAAAATACGTCTCTTGAAAAACAGGAACATAAAGGTGATTCTCTTAAGAAGAAGAAGAATAAGAAAGAACAGGAGAGGTGAGGTGTTTTTAACATGGTCTCCCCAGTGTATCTCCCCTATGTAACTTCACAGTCTTACTCCAGAAGTCATGCACATCACAGTGGAACAAAATTCTCCAGGTGCTGAGCTCCTCAAGAAATGGTGACACTGGTCTGTGCGTAGCAGTTCCAGAAGCTTCAGTTGCACAGCATTACTGAAAGTATGTCAGTTCTGCCCCAACACATCTTAAGACTGCAACTGGAGGTCAGATGGATGAAAATCCTGTGTGCAGACACCACTTACTCAGAGCATTTGCCCTAAGAAATAATTTTTGCAAAGCCCAGGCTTGAAAATGAGCTGACATTTGTCATCCTAGTGCAGCAGGTTCCCTCTGTACTCTGTCTTCCTTCTCTATACAAAAATTTTCATGTTTCTAAACATTTAAAAATGTAAATCATGCTGTAATGTGCTGCAAATTTTGAATGTCTGTGAAGGTAAAATGTTCTGAAGTCATTACATTCTATGGTTTGATATTCCATAATACCAAACTCTGCATACATAGGTGGCATTTTTCACCATATTAAGTGTTTTCATGTGTTTATGCTGTTTCTTTTAATTATTGTTTTTCCTCTCCCTGTTTCAGGAAGGTGAAAAGGAAGAAATCAGTGCCTAGCATTTGGCCTGCAGGACAAGTTGGAAAATTCAGAAATGGGACCTTGATTCTGCAAAGCCGTGACATCAAGAAAATTAAATCATCTAAAGTTAGCAAATGAACTTAATGATACAGAGTGAAATGGACAATACACATAAGATAGAATTCACATTGCTACCAACACAGACTTCTGGAGCCTTTTGCCTACCCACCATATCCTAATTTTTTAATCTTATTTGTTATTGCAGAATTTTTATGTACCATTCTGCCTTGGGATGAATATTAGAATTTACCATTTTATAAATAAAAATCAGAATTTTTATTAAGAAGGTTATACAGGCTATTTTTATTGGTCAATATGTGCTAAAGAAAATATTTATTTTTCTAGAATCATCTTATTGACTGTAAGTAAAATTTATTCCATAAATGAATGGATTAATACATATATATCTTCACTTTCATATGGAAGGAATATGGAAAAAGCAATATCTTAATCACTCTGAACCTGAAGTAGGTGTTCTCCAAACATTTATTGGACATCTGTTCCTGTATCCTTATGGATTGTTAGTGGATATTGGAACTGCACAAGAATTTTTCTGTCAAGCAAAACCTCTTAATGTTTCAAAATTACCTGCTTTAGAATGGAAATAATATTTTTCCTAAGTTTTGTCCCAGGCAGGAATTGCACACTCATCTTGTATATCTCTGTAGAGATCTCCAAATAAGCACTTTCAAAGAGTGATTTGGTGGCTTGGTTGGTTGGTTTTTAAAAACAAAACCATGTAAGAATGAGCCAAATGAGCGTGGACACTCAATAGCTACTGGTTGTTCCTGGTTAACTCATGTTTGTTTTGATTCCATGCCTCTTAAAGCTTTTCTATGAAATCTTTGCCAAAACTGCGTTTTGGTGCTATTTGGATTTCAGCAATCTGGTGTTTCTGGAAGAACAGTTTTCTGTAGCTAAATATTTTATTTTGTTGCTTTTAAGGTCCATACATTAGAAATATCAACAGTTAGTAACTCTTCCAAAACTAAAGAAACTTCAGTATTTTAGGGGGAGACAAAAATAAGGATAACTTAAATGGCAGAGTTTGTTCTGTGTTGTAAGGAGACGTGGAGCTTGTTGGAACAGCTCTGGCAGTGAAGGATGTGTACATGAGAAGGAAAACAGCCCTTACTGCAGAAACTTGTTCTAGGTGTACTGTCACCCCTGTGGGCTGGGAGCCTGAGCAAGGTGATCCCTGATCCCAAGGTCTGTGTCAGCTTGCAGCAGGTAAATAGAACAGCAGCATCAGAGGCTGCCCCCTCCCAGGATGGGAAAGTGTTCTGGGGTAGGGAGAGCCACAGCACAGACAGGGATGCTTTCTGGCATGCTGCTTCCCCCACACCGTCCACCTTACTTGCAGGTCCTGGAGACGTGCTCTGCCAGCACAGAGAGGACTAGGAAGAGGGAAAGGGCTTGGAGGGATCAAATGCCAGATAAAAAGCAGAAGGGAGTGTTTCTTGAGCCATGTAGGAAGAGGAGGGGTGTGCAGAGTTTGGTTGCTAAATGCTGTTATCACATTTCATAATTGCATAATTTGATTTCTTCTTATTCAGTATTGGTTGCAGATTCAAACTGGAATTAAGATTCCTGTCTGGTTACAGACTTAATGACTTACTTGACATTAGAGAAATGTCAAATCATGATGGCATGTGAAGGTGTAACCACTAAGCAGAATTGAGTACAGAGCATCAAGACTTGTTGAGGCAACAGATGTTGTAGGATAACCTGTATTTTTTTAATTCCTGGTTAATCTTTGAGCTTAGTTTTCACTGCTCACTTCTTGATAAAGTTTTGTTCAACTTGTTTTGCGTACAATGTGGGACTTTATGTTCTCTATCAGCTTTGGTAAGTTAAAACATTGACTTTCCATCTCCACAGCTCCCAAAAGCTATTTGGGAGTGTCTAATTTTTGCAGTCAAGCTTGTAAGACTTGTAAAAAGTTGAAAAAAATCAGTTCTTAAACTAAAAAGTTGAAAACTGAAATGCCAAGTTGACAGTGGAATATGAAAGTTTTTGGGAGAAGGAAATGGAAAGTTTATTCAAAGTTTTGCATTTTCACATTTGTTTAATGTTGTATGTATGCATTATGAAAGGCTTCTGTTACATAGAGATAGGTTTGTTTGTTCATATCAGGTCTCCAAGGTGATTTAAGCTGGCATGCTACATTCTTGTAGAGTGCTGTGCTCAGGTAAACATGGTACTTTTCAGTCCTGTTTTGTTACTAGATGCATCAACAACATTGGCAAACGAGACCTGAGAACCCATTGCACGTAGTATTTCTCTGGGCTGGCGTGTGTTGGTGATTAACAGAGTATGTAAGTGTACTGACAGCAAGCTGTGTTGGTTTTGGAGCACATGCTGATACATGAAAGCCAGTATTGACTGAGTAACAGATTGATTATGGGAAGAGGAGAGCAGGACACGTCTTATTTTGCCCTCTGCAGTTGCGTAGAGGAATGAGGTATAATGGAAGAGCTCAAGGATTTCTCCTCATCTGCTCTCATTCTCATGCTTTTTCCTATTATGGTTATCTTTATTCCCTGTTTCCCTACATGTTAAGGCACATGTGATTACCTTTTCTCCCAGTCAAACCCTTTGCCATAAAGGAGTTGGTGACAAGTTGTGTCTTTTGCAGGAGGAAAAAAGAAAGGCTGTGATGGATAGTGTCTCCACACTGTTGTCTGTACTTTCTCCTGATTGTTTTGGCTGGATTCCCGTTTCTTACCCTGGTGCTGCTGTTGCTGTGTCAGAATGCTTTATTCTGCCTTATTGACAGACACCTGTCAAGGTTGTTTGGCTGCTCTGAGGAAGGACACTCTTAGTTTTCTCCTTTTACTGTATTATTCTTGACTATGGCAACAAAACAGTATCAACAGTAGGAGATAGGCATGCAAACTGTATGAATGCCTCATCCATGTAATAGCATAATATTTTTTAATCATAATTTGTAATAATAAATAGGATACTGATGCTGAATTTGTTGGCAATGTTATAAGAATTTATTTAGAAACTGTAAAACAGCATAAACTTATATGTCAGGTTTTCCAAAAGGGTAATAATAGTAATAATACACAAAGTTTTAGTTGGACCAAAAGACAAAAAGCAGTTTGTTTCTAATTCAAAAAATACAAACGTTTACTACAGGTACAAAATTATAAAAAGTTTGTATTTTCCTCTTGATCTGGTGATAGACACATAGAGCAGAGATGTATATTTCACCAGCTCCAAATTCGTATAAGCTATGGGAAATGACAGTAAAGAAAAAAAATGTTGTAGTTAAGAAGAAAACATAGAAACAACTTCTTGTCTTTCATTTAACCAGAATTGAATGCCATTATCTTATTCCTTTGCAGTTTTTTAGTTGCCAACATTTAAATTAGTGTTACTCATGCTTCATATAACAATCAGAAATAACAGCAGGTTTACCTCATGCATTAATTTTTAATATTCATCACATAATGTCTTCTCACCATGCTACCTAGGAAGGTTAGTGTTTTTATTGACAACATTTAAGGGAGGTGGAGGATAAAGGAATGCAATCAGGCTCCAGGAATATTTCTATCTACTGCTTCACAAGAAAATGTTAGAAATTGTCCAATTAGCATAAAAATTATTTTTTAATTAATTCTGCTTGGAACTGTTTGCAATAACAAATGTAACAAAAAGGTCATTTAACAGAAGGGGAAAATGCTGCTGAGTGCCTCTGTCAGTGAAACACACGTCTGTCTCCTGTATTGTGCAAAGATGCAGGAGCCCCACACATCTAGTCTCTGAGGTTTGCATATGGGCTTCTGCACCTGAGAAGACCAAGTGTGTCTTATTGATGATGGATTTGTGCTTCAGGCTGCTGCTCCACCTGGTTGGGTGTGTGCAGCATTCGGTAGAGCAGGGCAGAGGAATCACCGGAAATGTTGTCAGTAAAAACTAGAAGCAGCTCACTTTTTTTTTCCTAAAAAGAGAAAAAAAAAAAAAAAAGACTCTCCATCTTTGCCTGGCAATTTTCAGTGACAGGTGCCCTTTACATTTGCAATGTGGTTGATTTGTAACTGTAATCTCCCTTCCAAAGTTGATCTAGCCAAGATGCTTGGTGTTTTCATATTATCTTGCCTGGTTCAAAATTGAATTCTTGGTTTTGCTGTTTAAGCAGAATCTGCAAAAGCTGGTAAGGCCTGCGGTAAGGTCTAGCAACTCTCCTTCCTCATCTTTCTGTTTGTGACCAAAGGACATACAAGATGGCACCAGAAAGCTGCTGTTGCCAGGTTGTGGAATTTTGCATCCCTTCTCACAGGGATGGGTGATCTGAGTTGTGCTCCAGAAATGCACTACCTCTTGTTGGCAGTTGCAAACACAGTGGTTTTCATACAGTGGGGGTGGCACCTTAGCCTTAATCTCATCTCTCTTACCTTGTTTAAGAAGTATCACGTAAGAAAGAAAGAAAAAAAAGCTGCGTCTCACATTTCTTCTTGCTCTAGAACAACTTGGAAACCAGAGTAGGGTGCTCTCTGCCATCTTTACTAACTAAGCTTTGAGGAAAAAGAAATAAAACAAAAAACAACTTACACAGCACTACCACAGAACTCTATCACCAGCCAAGAACAAACTACAGCAATATAATATCATGGGATTATTTACAACATGATGAAACGTTATGCATATAATAAATTACATTTAATACTCTTCCTCTTAAACTCTGATATATGTAAGCTCATGCTTATTTTATTTATTTTGTTCAGTCCAATATATTTTCTTCTATGTATCTTAAGTGCATAGGCAAGTAGAGGAGGTGATAGTGATGTCTGCCTATCTTTTCTATGTTTTCAGAAGCCAAATTGCTTTCCAAATTTGTAATACATCACAGTATGCTACTGTCCTCACTGACATTTATTTTATAGCACATACCTTTCCACAGCAGAAGGAGCAAGGGATTGTCAGCTACATGTGTGCTTGTATTGACATTAAATCTTACTAAGAGATCTTGTTGTGAGCTCTTTTCAAGTTAATGAGGGAAAAGGAAGAAGTGGAAATTGTATAGCATTGCATGCCTTGGGAAGTCTGACAGTGCTCCTGAACTTAATGAAAATTTGCAGAGGAAAGAGCCAGGAAGAAGGTTCACAAAAGGCGAAGGCTGGGGTTCCCAGGGGTAGTTGAAAACTGAGAGTCCTTTGTTGCTGTACAGGACAGAAAGTTCGACTGCTGTATTTATTTTGCAGCTGTTCAGAGGTTCCAAACTGGTGTATGCAGGAGTCAAGCTTTGTTTTGTTAATAAGGGGAGGGCCTGTTTGTGTTTTGGTGGGTTTTTTTCAACATTAAGTCCATTTACAGCTACCTTGTGTGGGCTCTGTACCATAGTGGATGTGATTCATCCCAGTGCAAAAGGCTTTGCTCTCCCGCTTATAAGAAGCAACCTGGCCTCCAGGAGCTGCAGAGTCCCATGACAGGCAGCTTTGTGTGGGCCCAGGTGCCAGAGGAGCTTGGAGTCCCAGAGAGCTGCAGAAATACTCTGGAGAAACAAAAGGAAGAAGAGCATACAAAGTGGTCCCCTTGGGTACCTGTGCCACTCTTCTGCTCTCTGGGGTCTCCCTGGGCAGTCAGCAACATGGTTTCTGCAAGGACTAAAGGCTGACTCCCTCCTACAGAAAGAGTTTGGAGGAAACAAAAACTGGCATAAGAGATCATGTAGATGAGGAGCGTGCAATCTGCTGGGTTTATAATGAGATGGACCTTGGGGAAGTTGCTGGCAGAGAAGGGAACTACCTTCAGCCTGAGCAAAGCAGTGCGAGTGCCCCATCTCTCTCCACCTAATGCTGTTCTGTAAAGGGAAAATTCCACTCTGTTTCATGTTCAGATGGCCCCTGCATGCGCTGCACAAATAGTCACATGTGGAGTCGTTAGTTTTCTAGAGTAAGTTTAACTACTTAAGCATTACTTCTGTTAATCAAACTATGAAAATGTATCCAGCTGAAGTCAGAATAGTGCACTCTATGAGGATAACTGGTTTATTGCTACAGGCCATGACAAATGTAACTCCTTGATTGTGTACACAATCAACACATGCAAATACTGTTTAGCTTTTGACCTAAGGTAGTCTTACTAATGCAGGTAGCCTACTTCTAACTGTATTCCTTTTAATTTATTTGCATTTCTGCTAGGTTAAAAGGAGACTATAATGGTAGCTACCCTACTTCCATGAATGTTAGAATGCATAGAGGGTAAAAACGGAGCCTCTCTACTTACTCTTCCTACCTACTGTCCATATATTCATTAGACATTAACAACATGTCACTCAATGTGTTCTCCCCAAGATATAATACACCAGAAATCAATACCGAAGCAACTATGAAAACAAAAACTGAGTACTGCAAACACTTCTAAAACCCATTCAGAATTAATTTTAAACATCTGGCAATGATTGAAGATTGGAAAGAGATAAACTCATTTGAGTTTCCTTTACAGAAGTTGGGAGTAAAGACAAAGGTTCTGTCCCAAAACAAACAATGCCCTGTCTTTTTCAATACAAGTGAAAGTGGAGTGCCTTCCATATTAAAATTATCACAGGACCTTTCTCAATATAAAAAGCTATGTGCAATTTATGTACAATATTCCTATACACTACTCTGACTGCAATACTCAAAGCCAATGCTATGATTACAACTGTTAGGTTTATAGAAGAGCACACTCAAGAGGAAATTTGGGGTCTGGTAGCATTCTAGCTGAGGTAGGTTAAAACAGACCTGCTAATTAGAAAATCTTGCATGAGTTCATATGGTATTGAATGAAACTGAAGATTATAACACAGTTGGTCTCTGGTATTCTTTACGAAATCAAGGTAAGCATAGCATAGTTATTCCATTGTCTACAAGTTTACTGATACAATCCATTCCAGACTTTAAAGGACGTACTGTTGCTTTCTCACTTAAAAGCATATGTTATTTTTTTTCCATCATTGGTTTTATTTCCTATTTCAGTCTTGACGTTGCTGAAGGTGCGCTGCTGTTCTGCAGAAGATGTGGGCTACAGGATGCTTGGTTGGTCACAGGCAGCAGGATGGCAGACTGCTTTGTGTCTGTGCAATAGCCCAGTTCTGTTCTGGGCTGCCTTCCCCTTCCCACAATGGCCGTGAGGTGGGATGACCCAAGGGAGCATTCTGGCTGCTCCGCCACAGGGAAGCCTTGCCATCACTCAGCACTACCTGAGTGATGTGCTCCAGACAGAGACAGTAAGTGGGCCTGCAGCAGGATATCTGGGGGCTGGCAGGCTGCCTGAAGGCAGGCCTGGGCTGTCTGTCCTGTGGCTGTGCTTTAATGCAAAGCAGTAAGCTGGATTTTGATTAGAATATTTGTTTTCAGGTTTAATAATTATGTGCCTGATAACAATATGCATGTGCGTATATGTATGCTTGAAGAGGAAAATTTGTATAAGCAGCAGGATTTTAAAAAAGGAAATAATACATTAACAGGCTTTGAGAGTTTATGCTTTTCTTGTTTGATAGCACCACACTTCTATAGGGTTAGAGTGACAAGAGTCCAAGATGTCATGGGCTCACCCAGTCTGCTGCATCTTGTCCTCACGCATTGCTGCTATACACACACACACACATAAGCACACGTTAACTGGGTTCAGAGGAAATGAAGCACACAGGCAAACCAATGTGTTTGCTGACAACTGCTTGCAGGTGACAGTGCCACAGCTGTGAGAAAAGATCACTGTCAGTCAGACTCCAGTTGTCACGGGCAGCACCTGAAATCGCTGCTTGTTTTTGTGGGAGATGCCAGGCACAGGTTAAGTCTTGCAAAAGATTTATGTCCCAATCCAGAAAAATTCTTAGGGACAGGTTTTGCATTCCTGCTATTAATCTCTCTCAAGTGTTTCATTAGGATCAAGACATTAATTAGCTCACAGTAATCTAATAGAAAATTAAGGCTTCAGATCTCAAAGCTACATTGGAACTATAGCTGCACAGGGTTTATCAGGATCAAGGCTGGAAAGCAGCATTTATCAATGTGGGAGACTTTGCATGTGCCATATTTAAATAAATCTCTTATCACTTCAGTGCAAAGGAATCTCCCCTGCACGTTTTTCAAGAGTTGTGCTGATAACCACAATCAGATCTTCTGTAGGTGTCTCACAGTCATGCCTAAATAACCAACACTAAAATGTATCAAGGATATTTTTCTTTCTACTTTCCATATCTGAATTCTGCATGTGTCATGGTGTTAGCTAAAATGAGCCCAACTATTTCATGGCAGCGTTTGGGAACCAATCTTGTTCTTGTTGAAGATAATAAGGTAAGTTCTGCCACTGAATTCTAAGGGGACATTATCCTATAGCTTACTGCAGTCTAGAGCCAGAAGGAATAATTCATGGTCATTTGAGCCCCTGAATATAATTGACAACTAGAAATTCTTGAGCAGATAACCTTCACTTCAGCTGTCAAAACGTATGCTTTCTTTATTTAAGAACTTCAAGTGGCAAGGGAATCCAGTTCAGCTACTGGTAAACTGCTCCAACATCCATTATCCTTCAGTCTCCCCCATTTTTTCCAGCATCCGTAATATTTAAGCACAAATCCAGCCATGAAAGAGAAAATACACTCATTTAACCTTTTGCTTTATAGATGTGTTTGTGTGTGTGTGCACATGAGTGTACATATGTATGCAATGCAGAGTAGATATATTCAGGTACCCATCTGCAGGGGAGTGCCAGTTCAGTGGATGTGCTTGCTATGGCTGTTAAATTGAAAATGGAGTGGCCTAGCTGTAACCAGCTGATTATTCGGTGAGCAACATGCTGCACAGTGTTTTAAGTCAGGGAAGAGGATGCTTTTTTACTGACTTACTGAAAAGTGCCAAACACACTGAGAAATCTTACAGAATCCAGCACAGTGTCATTAGTTGTTGGGCAACTTGGGCTGTTTTACAGATTGTGGCACCTCCAGTCCTGTGTGCAGGGTCACCTGCACAAAGAAGAAATAACATTAGATTCAAAACTGAGACATCCTCAGCAAAGAGCATTTGTGAAGGCAAAGTGCAAGTAAATGACATGGAAATGGCTGTTGGAATGCAGGTCCAAGTTTAAATCAAGGCTATTAATGGAGATTATATCTAGTCCCTGAAATAAACAAGTCTCCTTCCCCCTTCCCTCCTGAACACTTTGGGACCTAGAAGCCAAGTGTCTAGATCTTTTCCTAAATCCAGCCACCAGTTGTAGGTATCCAAAAATGCTGCTTGCTAGATACAAGGGTGGATGGGGTCTCTGTGTGAGGGACCCCAAGGGCTTCAGGACAGAGGTCACACAGTGGAGCCCAGGTACACGGTGCGTGTTCCACCCTGGCTGTCTTGGTCCTGCCTGACCTAAGCTGACCTCCTTCAGTCCTCGGGCTCCTGGGTACTTACACCGGTTCTCTCTTATGCCACATCTGGTTCCTCACCATGAGCAGTGGTCTTGAAGTAAAAATGCATTACATTTAAAGACAGTTCCTTCAAGAGGAAAACCTCTTGTACACAGAGCACAAGAATGATGTGTTGACTGGGTCTTCTGTCTTGCACTAATTCTCTGACCTATGTTGCCTTTGCTCTCCTTACCACTGTGCTGCTCATCCTACAGTCATTTGCCAATGTTAATTATCTCCAAACACATGATCTAGGAGGAATTAAGATGGTTTTTAATCAAACTGGCAGGGGAAAACCTTAGAGACACTGCTTTCCAAGTGGAGCATCACAGGAAAATCAGAGCAGGAATTAGTGCTTGCAGGTACTTCTACTTGTTTTACAGCATTACTCTTTGCATTGGCCAGGTAAAAAGAGAAGTTAAATGCAAAGTAGCCTAGAGTAAGGCTCTAAAGTGTGAGTAGCCTAGATGTAAGTCTGAGAAGGAAAGAACCCCTATCTGTACTGACTACCTATAGATGATGTAATCAGCTCCTTTAGATGGAAAGGGTAAGTGGGGCTGGGCTGCAGAAGATTTACCTGGACATTTCGATTGAGGCTCAATGCAGGCATGAAGACACCCTCGATGTTTTCGAATGCTGGAGGCCCCTGTTGCTGCCCATTTATGTAAAAGGTCAGGTTGTGCTTGTTCAGATCCAGGAGAACACCAACGGTGGCACCTTTAGAAACTCCTCCTTCAGTCCTAAGGTACAAAGGGTATGTTGTTGTTGAAGGCAGAGGGCTACACTGTGCTGTTCTCTCTAGGACAAGCCAGCCTTACTAAGCAAAGGGAGCATGGAGCAGCAGAGTGAAATGATTATCCCTGAGGCATTTGGCAATGACAGATCCACACCTTTATCTGACACATATGTACCACATCCATGGGAGCTTAATGAATGGATCCTAAAGAGAAAATAGATCCACCTCTCCTGCAACTGCAAATTAAGAGGTGAAAATGGGGTCCAGAGCTAACAGGTCCCCCCCACCTAATGACAAACCGGGAGGTGAGTCAGTGGAGTCCTGGAGACACGGCACCTCTGAGTATCCCTGTTATAGTGAAGTGATTCATGGCAGGAAATGAAAAAACAGGAAGTTGTTTTGCTAGGTGTTCATTTATAATCAATATGCCTGCTAACAGCTCGAGAGGTAGACTTTCAGTTCAACTACTCATCTTGGCATGCTCTAAGGGAACCCAGATTTCCAGAGCCCAGGGAGCCAGCACAGGCACAACAGACAGTGGTTTTGAGAAGGAAGGGAAGTTGGGGCTGGTTAGGTCCAAGTGTAGCTTTCTGACTGACAAGGTGCTTAGCTGGGACTGGGAGCTGTCTCGAGTGTGCAGGCATAGTTAATAATACCAGTGATAATTGGTTGTGTCAGGAGCAGCTGCTGAGAGCTACTGTAGTATCAGAGCTTGCCAGGACAGACTCAGCCAGCCATTACATGCTTGAGCGATTTGACATTAATGCACTTTGACTCGGGGGTTAGTCAAACTCAGTATTACTTTAAAGAACACTGAGCAAAAATATCCACCAGATATGCAGATTGGCCACAGGCACTGCTATTCTGCTAATATCATGGGGCTCTGCAATGGATTTACAGCCTGACACAATTTGTTCAGGGTAAATCAGATTTCAAATAATTTAGAGTAGGAAAGGAAGCAGCTGTCTTTTGTCCCATGCACTCGCCTCAGGCACACAGCATTCACAAGATTAATGCTATTTTATCATAAAATTTATCACAATAGGGAGGCAAAACATAAAGAAAAGGGGGGAAAGGGAGGGGATTGGAATATGATTAGGGAGAATAGAGTGCAGCATAAGAAATTTTCCTCTTGTCCACTAGGTGTCATAAACTGTTTTCCCTTAAACTAAATGTGGCATGTGGCATTTCATCTGAAGGTAGATTATAGAAAACTGTTCTGACTTCTCCATTTAAAGCTCTTCAAACAATAATAGTATAGCTAAGAATCGTGGATTGACTCTGAGATGTGTGAGATGTGAAAATTCACTGTTCTCAGGTTCCTTTGATTTGCTTTCTGGTCCTATAAGCATTAATAGGTTTGTCTTTGAGCTCTTCTCCAAAACCGCAAAGTAAATTATTTTCCATCAAAACTTAAGATGCTTATCTGCCCTCAGTATCTCACTATATAGACTGTTTTTAATAAAAGCCCTCAATCATAAAACTCATTATGAGATTGTGGGAAGCAACAGTACTATGATTTGGAGCTATTTACAAATAGATTACTTTTTTTCCCTCTGTTTAGGAACGACTTTGATAGTAGGACATCAAATTTTAGATCCTGCTTAAAATGGATTTTATTACATCCTTTTAAATGACATTGATTCTCTTAGGGAAACAGAATCAGCAACTGTGTTTTTGAGATTATTATGTTCTTTCCTATATGACAAGCTAATTTGTTTCTTGTGGGCTAATTAGCTATGTGCTACACAGTGACATTGAGTGACTCCTCTGCAGCCCCTGGGGACAGCCCCCGCTGAAGAGGAGATAGATTCTTGCCCCCAGGCAAGGGCAGGACCCAGCTGAGGCCCCTACAGGAGCCACAGGGGTGTGGGGGCATAGCAGAAGGATAGGGATCTTCTCCCTTCCTTCCTGCCCCAAGTCCTGCAGGAATTAGGCAGGTAGACTTCCCCATTCCTACCCTGCCATCTCCCCACAGTGAACAACTGGTTCTGGCAGGATTGAGGGCAGAAGCAGGCAGGAGCTCTTCACCACACTGCTATCAGGAAGGCTGGACTTCTTCTGAGGCTGAACAGCCGCTCTTACTGAGCATCCTATGCTTTCCTTGGGAACAGTACTTAGAGCACTCCAGCACTTTTTGGACAATTTTCCTGGTTGCTTTCTCTAGGAGGAGAGGTGGGAGAATCTGTTTTATGAGAAGACTTATGCAAGGCATTTTCTCACTCTTATGTACATCATTTAGACAGCCTTACAGGATAATTTTTCTAATAAATGCTTTTGTTGTGGTAAAAGAAGCCAGATAGCTCAAGAGACACAAACTGATGTTCCTTCCTCCTGGTACACTTCTGCGGCACCATGTAAAAAACCTGCTCCTTTCCTGTAATGCATTTTTAAGCTACTTAATGACACTTATACCACAGAACCGCAGTAACTTTTCATGTAAAAGGAAAATACAACTTTATTGTTGCAATACTCTCTTAATAAATACTTAGTATTCATTAAATGACATTCCACTTCTGGAGATATGCAACACTGTTCCATTTTTTCAGATAAATCCTACTTGTCCTGCACATTTTGATTTCTGTGTGCAACAGTTAAGTCCTGAGTGCAGAAGTGCTGTGCAGAAGCCTGGAAGGTCAAAGTACAGAAAGGGCAATTTGGCTACTATGAAAAATGCCATTGCCTGTGGCAGTAGAGGCTGTTATTCCAAGATGCTTTCAGTAACAGCTTGGACAATGTGCAGAATATGATTGCATGAATTCACTTGAGAAATTAAGAAGAGTAGTTTCACTATTATTTAAAAATAAATCTTAGTTTATGAGCAATTTAATAAACTGAATAATTAGTTCCGCTCTTCATTAACAGTATTTTAAGCGCTGGATTTACAGCACCTTAATAACTTTATGATATCTATTGCAAATGACAGCATTTTTCATTCAATTGTAGCATTTTTGTGCGATGAAAAACCTGCTCTTGAGATATCTGAAGTCAGTGGAGAGACTCTGCTTATTGCAAGGGACTTTTAAGACTAAAATACAAATACTCTAGATTTTGACTTCTTGTTGTTTTTCAGTATAAAATATTTCAATGTGATTTACTTCTCTTTCTTTACATAAACATATGATGGCTGAAGTATTGCCTGTAGCACCTGGTCGTCCTGCTCTTGGGAACTTTGTTAAGGAAGAGATCTGTTGCATTGAATGTCATTGAATGCCTCTTGTTAATGGGCATACAGCACCTCTCAAAATAGTTTGGATTGGAAGGGACCTTTAAAGGTCATCTAGTCCAACCCCCAGAAGTCCAGATGGATGTTGCCCCTAGGTCTTCCCTTGTCCCCTGCTGTAGTCACTCTGTCATAGAAGGCCACAAAGTTGGTAACGCAGGACTTGCTCTTGGTGAAACCATGCTTGCTGTCTTGAGTTACCTCCCTGTCCTCCATGTGCCTTAGCATAGCTTCTGGAAGGATCTGTTCCATGATTTTCCTATGTACAGTGTTCCAGGAACAAGACTTAAAGGTGCCTCCCAAACCTGTATCTCTGCCCTAAAGTATCTTCTTAACCTGTTTCCTCAGTCTATTCTCAAAACGATCCCTCTGGTTCTGGATGCATTAGAGTCTTCTGTTCATGTCCCTTCCAGCATTACAGAAGTCATGCTAGATCCAATTTTGCATGCTGTGAGTGAAAGGAACAGAAAAGTCCTCTAAATGTGTCAGGTCGCATGAATTGGTCTTTCAAGCTCTACCTCAGGTTATCCTTGAAATCAGTCATTTATTAATTACCCTAATTTATTCTCATGAAGATTAGGAAGTATGAAACTATTACTAAGGTGTAACTTTCATCACAATAACATCCTAGAGGCTAAAAGTTGACAATGAATTCCCTTTGGATTGTGCTGTCATGCACTCGAGTCCAGTGGGGAAAAACAAATAGGCAGCAATAACTGTTTCCACAAGACTATTGCAGCTAATGAGTTAAAAAACTGACCTAGTTGACTGTCACAGTTAAAAATATAATGCCTAGACCCAATTTCATTGAAGCGCATGTGATTTCATAAGACTACATGCCCTTTGTGAGTGTACTTCCCTTGAACAGATATTCCATGGGTCTATCCATGCCTTGCACAAGCCTTTGTGTTTTATCAGGTAAAAACTGGGGAACTATCATCAACATAAAGCACTTTGTTCTCCTGATTAAGCAGGATGATTGGAAATCCTAAGTGTTTCCATTATTTGTGCTTTCCAGAAAAAAAGCTTTTGCTTGACTTGTGTGTTGCTTGCCGGGAGGAGCATGCCAAGGACCAAATCCATAAAATAGGTTTCTGGGACAGTGGTGCACAGAACGGTTGCCAGCTTTTTTCCAGAAAACATAAGCTGTTCCACAGAGCATTAAAATTAATACAGCTTAACATTACTTCCACCCTGAATTGAATCAAGATGTTAAAGGGCCAGAGAACTTTTTGGTATATTTATTATGCTGATGTTATTTTAATCTATATTGTCTTAGGACATGATCTAAGGTCTTTGGAGCCATGGAAAACAATCCAAGTGACTTCAAATAGGTTTTGATCCAGCTACAGTGTTCTTCCACCTATCTGTAATGAACTGCAAAATGAAATGATGTTACAAACAAAAATTCCCAGCTACTGCAGTGTACTTACTTAAAACACGGGTATGCTGTAGAGTATAGATGAGTATTCAATGGGAGACATTAAAAACAACCTTAGGATACAGTGCATGTTGACATAACCTTATCTCTTTAAAGATACATCTGCATTTCAGTGTTTTAAAAATCACTGCAAAACTTTGTTTTAATGATTTGGTATAACAAAGAAAACACCTGAGGTAGTGAAGAACCACCTGTGGAAGATCTGCTGGGACAGTCAGTAGAAAACTAAACAGCAATTGATTCCAGCTCTGCCACAAACCTGCTACATATCCTTAGTCAGACACTTTACTCATACATCAATCTCCCATTGTGACAGAATAGGTTTACAAATACACCATTTTCCAAAATAAGCAAGGGACTTAGGATCCTCTCTTCAGAGGAGATCTTCTCAAGGGTCTCAGTACTCAGCTCACTTTCAGCTAAGGCTGACCCTCTCATGCGACACAGAAAGAGAGCAGTGCAGTTCTTCTCTGATACCTTGGGAAGCTTCAAGCAAAGTTAGCCATGTCTCCCCTGCAGAGTCTGGCATCACTTCAATGAAACAAAAGCCAGCGCCAGGCAGACGTAACAATCTTGAGCACTGAAAGTCATGCAACCGTGTCAGCACAGCACAGGATCTGTGCTGACAGTTATTCTCTCTGTGTGATCCATCTCTGGAGGTACCTGCAGCTAGAACGTCTCTCCACTGCTCAGTTCCATTGAGAACACAGAGCCTCTGAGTGGTGGGAGAGAGAGGCTTGGTAACAGTGGCTTGGGGGCATTCTGAAATCCTCCTCTGTCTAAGTTGGTTGTACTAGTTGAGGTGCTTTTCAAAGCTCTTCAGTACAATGGCTCAGTAGAACGAAAGCTGTCCCTTAGCTCTCACTGCCAAACAGTCCCTTGTGTCCAGATCAGCCTCAGTGTGACCTACAGCAAAACCCTTAATAGCTGTCACAACTGGAAACAAACACCTGTAGCCGAATTATTTTACAAATCTGCAGCCAAGTTTCCTCCTAATGAAGAGAATCAACCACCTTTCTCCCTCCAGCAATGAGAGAAGTCCTGCATCCCATTGTGCTGTGCTCTTGTCTGCTGATGTGGGTGGGACACGCAATAATGGGTTTAAGTCACAGCAGGGGTGATTTAGGCAAGATCTCAGGGAAAAACTGATAACAGTGAGGATAACAAATGCCAACACAGACTGTTAAGGTGCAATCACTGTCACTAGTGATTTTTAAGAAGGAATAAAATAAGTACATTTATTACTTATTTTAATAAGTAATAGCTTTAATAAGCTGGGAGCTGGACTAGATGGCTTGCTGAGACACCTGGCTCTGATGCACAGCACAAAAAATGTCTGGAAGGAGAAAAGCCCAGAGGCAGCACTCACCGATTGGTGTGGGAATTGCAGTGCATGAACCAGCTGCGGTTGTTGTCCACATACATGGCCCACGCCTTGTCATCCTTGCCCAGCATCATGTCCTTGACAACGTTAATCCTGGCAATGCCAAAGGCTGGATCCGGGTGGTTGTCGTAGCGGTCCACGTGAAGTTCCCAGTAATGCACACCCTTGGAGAAGGCTGCGGTGCCAAGAACCACCCGGTCATCGTAGCTGTTGCAGGTGGCAGTCTGGTTGTCATTTGACAGCACTATGTCTCTGTGAGCTGAGGAGGGGTCAAAGGTGAACCACGCCACTGTGGAAGGGGAAAAGGAAAGGGAGGATTGTATCAGGAGGGGCTGTGTCCAAGTGTCTGCTTTACTTTAGTAAGAAAGATAAAATTCTGCCTTTGTAAAGACCCCACTGCACTCTGAGGTAATAAAGACAATCTTTCCTTGTTACTGTAGGCAACTACACAAGATTAATCTGAGCTGGTACCCTGCTGTTCTTCAGCTCAGAAGTGCTTTATATTATTTGCAGTTGTTCCCCTGAAATGTAGCTGCTAAGGGTAGTGGCTTTCTGTCCACCCACACTAACAAGAAAGTCACTGAGGAAACAAAGGCTTCTCCATGACATGGAAACTGCTCACATAGGTGAATTGGTTCAGGATCACCTTTGATGTAAATGGAGATTAGCTGTGTCCATGCTGGTTAGAATTGACTTCACTAGTTTATTAAAGTGATGTTTTTTCTTAAAAAAGGAAAAAGAAGGCCCCAAAAGCTCTTAAAGTATAAATATTTTATCCTGGCCTATTTTGGCAACACAGCATAAAAGTGCAAGTAATAATAGCATGCACTTCTTGATTCATTACAATATCATTAATGAAGATGAACTTCCTGTAATATCCGTATGGATGTCAAGTATAATTACAGAGGAACAAGCATGAATTCCCATCTCTGTATTATCAACCCTTGCTGGGAACTTGAAGCAGTAGTGAAGAAAAAGACAAATCCCAAAGATATATGGAGAAAGGGAGACAGAGTGGAGCAAAAAACATCCCATGAGTTGCATAACTGCTTCTGTATGCTAAAGCAAGTATCTTAGTTAGATCCTAGACTTTTACAGCTAAAGAAAATGATGACTTGAAGCCTGAAGTGTTATTGATAATGGAAAATGCCAGTAGGTGTCAAATACATTAATGGGTGTAAAGGGATGAAAATATCCTGCCACTGAGACCTGCAGCTTTTCATTTAGAAAGTGGCAAAATGCCAGCTCACCATCTGATGTCTGTAAAATTACTGTCTTGCTGTAAGGACCAACGCCTGAGGAGTTGAAAGCCTTGACTCTGGCATTGTAAGTGCTGTTGAAATGAAGGCCGTCGATGGTGCAGAGAGTCTCCTTGCCAACATATACTTCCTAAACATTCAAAAAAATAAAAAAGAAGGGAAAGAGAGAGAGAGAATGAGGGACATAGTTTAACACAGTTAAGACTTCTAAATATAAGCCAAAGGTGAACAGCTTTTCTTTGCTTCCCAGGATGTATGAGTTATGCTGTTATAACACAGACAGCCACAGCATGGGAGACATCAAGGATGGTTAGCACTGGAGAAACTAAAGTGAAAATGAAGCTGGAAGGGTAAAGCAATAAAGGGCAACACAAAAAAACCTTCATGCTCCTCTTATCCTAAATATCTACTCCAAACCACTATTTTGGAGAATAGTCCCAGCATCTGACACAATGTGGCTGATATTTTGTGTAACACAAAAAAAGGGGGCATATAAGAATAAAAAAAACAAGTGCAGTTTTATTCTTGGAAAGGTTATCTCATGCCTACATTAAAATATAATTTTGAAACCTGAAAACACATATCCAGAAGAAAATTATCTCCAAAAAATTAGGATTACATGCACCACGTGATGGAATAGTAACTAGACAACAGAGACATCAAAAAAGTCTTCAAAGATTTATCATACAGCAAATACTTCTGTAGTGTGAAATATTTCAGGAGGAAGAACATATAGGCAGACCAATGAAGAGGATCAGATTATGCAGGATATGATGAACTGGAAGAAGCCTAGAAAATCCTGTCTTGGCTGCAGGTTGAAAGCCAATTCCTTTCTATTTCTGATTTCTCTAATTCTGTGAAATCTGTAGGTTTACAGTAGCAAAGGTACCAAAGTGCTGGAACCTATCACTAAGCAAACCACTTAGGTCCCAGTTCAATTAGGACTCTTACATAATGCCTAGGAGTAGTTCTGATGATTAAGGCTCTTTCATAAAAACTCAAAAGGATGTGAAAAATAAGAAAAGGATTGCTTAAGTTTACAGCAGGACATGTGTTTGTCCTCTTTGCTATTATGGTGGCTGCTACAAACAACAAAATCTCTTGGGTCCTGAGTTAGCTAGTGATTGTTCATGGAGGCAAAGAAGAGTTTTAATAGAGTAACTTAGTTTACCTCCATGTCATAAGATATGCTAACTGTGAAAAAAAGTTGTATTTGTTGAACAACTCTCATATTTTCTAATCCACTTCATTTTTACCACTGTTCACTGCTTCTGTTTATCCAGATTGATGCTCTCTGCTACAATGGGAGACCAAAGACGCTCTTTAAATCCACCCATCAAATACTGATAAAATGCAGTCAATGTCATTGCTTTCAGAAATAAAATTCTCCATTTAAAAGGTCAGCAAACCCTTATTGAAATGGCATTGCTGAGAAGCCTGCCTTTTTTAATGGGAGAGGATGTTTCTACCACAGCAAGCAGAGCATTCCCCTTAGAAGTCATCACCTTATATTTTTAAGGATTGAGATGAGTTTGTATCTTTTCAATCCAAAATCTCAACATGGCACTGCTGGCGGTCCTAAAACCTTTGGCAGTAATAAAACTCACCCACACAAATGAGTTTGGATAGGCACCAGCCTGAAATCTTGTTATTCATAAGATGTGAATGCTACTTTAAAAGGTTTATCCTGGATAAACTGGATAAAAGATACTGGAATTCTAACACCTTATTCTAACCCTTCATTCATCACACACTGATAACCCTCTTACCTACTATATTGGCAGCTTTCAGCAGCCATTCACAAAAGTAGCATTTCACACTTTTAGTAGTGGAAACCACACTCTTCAAATCCCTGTGAAATGTTACTTGGACCAAGGAACAGAGGACACCTTCCAAAACCACAATGCCCTCTTCAAAATGCCCTGCCAATATTGCTGCCTCTTCTAATGAGGTCCAAATCAGGTACCTTCACTGGCTATGGATGTAGTGGTTTGGCAGTTCCTTAGGTCGATCCATGCCAGGACATTTTCAGCTTGAGAAACCTTTAGGTTTCCAGTGAGGAGCCAGTTTGCAGCTCCCAAAGAAATGCCATCACATGTTTTTGGCAAAATTCCCCATTTATGAAGAGAGCAGCTGTATTCCACAATGATCTCCAGATGCTTTCGAGGCACTAGCCCCTAGGGAGAGCACTGGGCAAGCCTGGTCCTGGAGCAACAGGAGCATGAAGCCTGCCTGAGGAGGAAGGGCCACAGCTTCTAGCAGGACGTGGCTGGAAGAAAGCTGATTGAATTGCTTCTCTAGTTTGTTTATCAGCATGCGTCGAAAACGCATGGGAGCCCATAAGCACCCTGCACCTGCAACCAGGAGCATCATGTTTTGGTATCGCACTGAGGATTTGCAAGGACAGCCCTTGGGAAGCCTTTCCATATTTATCAATTCCATCACAGTGTGACAGTGGAAAAAAACTTCCACCAGTCCAGTCTCATCCACTCCCAGGGGAAAGATTTAGAAATCCCGTATTTCCATGCAGGATCATATTTTTACTCAGAAAATCAGGAAAGATTGAGTTACATTTCTGGACCAAGAATGTCAGCTGTTGAAACAGGGTACAATGGACAGATGAAAATAGGGGCTTAAAAGAAATTTCTGGTTTGTGCAATGAACCATGTCCAGCTTCTGCAGGCTCGTATGGGATTTTCTACTCTGGAATGCACTGGGGATACCTCAAGGCCCTCTTTGTGAGAGCCCTGAGAATAACCTCAAACAAACTTCCTACCTAAGCCAGCAGTCCTTCTATCAAGCAGCATCTGCACTGCTTTCTCCATCAACACAATGGAATTAGGGATGTTTAGACAACTCACATCTTCCCTCCCCTTCTCCCCACCCCTGGACAGAAACAAATCTGTATCTGGAGGAAACTCACATACAAAGAAACACAAATAAATGCTGAATGAAATTCTCACTCGGAATTGGCCACCATCTCCATCATCAAGTTCCAAGATATAACCCTCCACTGGGTTGTGGCTCAAAGGTGGCATCCTCCAGGCCAACGTCACACTGTTGTTCCTGGTGCAACACTTCTCCAGCTGCAGTAATGGGACGGGTGGCACTGAAACAGGAACTGGGTACAGATTAGTGTAACTCTGCCCTACCCCATTAGTCTGTGCCGTGAGCAGCATGGCAACTGCTCATCTCCTTCCCCTCAGGGGACAGCCAGTGTTTGTTAAGAAGAGAGTTCATTCTCTTCCTTGAAGCAAAAGGCAGTAAAAATTATATAACAAAATGTTGTTACCCAGTTAGACAAATCATTTAACTGAAATACATAAAAAGAAACATATCTGGACTTGATTGTCATGTCTCATAAGAACTACAGTTTGGGGAACTCATGTGTGGTTTCCTTCTCAGGAGTCACTGTCTGGAAGAATTCTTTTTCACACCAGAGCACCCTTTGTCCCCAAAAGGAGGGGCAGTGGGTGTCTCAGGCCACAGGGTGGCATGGCAGGTGCGATACTGCCAGGGAGCCCAGTGCATTAACAATGAATTGGGTTCTTAACAAGCAGAGCAGCCACTCCTCCCAACACAGCTGAGAGACACCCTGAACTCCACCAACAGCAGGAAAACAATTCTTCAATGTAGTTGCGAGGGGTTTTAAACATCTGATTTACTACCCCTCTCTCCCCCTAATTTTTCATCAAAACCACCTTGGATATGTTACCATTATGGCAACCATACTTCAAATAAAGTGTTGAAGAAAATTGTTCAATTTGCAAATTTTGTCTAAATCCCATGGTTCAGGTAGCAGAAGGAACTCCTGCATCACAGGACACTCCTCCTGGAAATTACAAACGCAAAGTTTTCTACCAACATGCCTTTTCAGTGACTTGCTCAGAAGAAACACCAAGAGACTGTTTATCAGACCAGCAACTTAAAAAGAAAGAGAGCAAAACATTCAACTGTGTCTCTGTGGGAAAGAGACCACTATCCCACCTCTCCTAAACACAACTAAACTCTCACTGTTCACTCTTTGCTGGCAATTATGAAGTAAAAATTTAGTCTTCTGGATAGACCTGGCATGCATTTTATGCACTGTTGAAACCATACATGTTAAGTAGTGATGCACAGACCCCACCCGGTCTTCTGCCCCAGGCTAAATTTCACCATTCAGTATCTCAATATCATTTCTGCTGAGCTCAATCATGTCTTAGAAGAAACTGAATGCTCTGAGAATTCATTGGCCTAACAATATCGGTTTGCTCATCTTTTATCTACACTGCTTTGACCCTCTAGTTTATTTTCCTCCTTCTGTCTGTGTGAGAGCTAAGCCCTTGAGCTGTTCCTTTCGTCCTATTTTACGACTCTGGATAAAAGAGGACTGTTCATGTTCTGTGTACCAAGCAGACTGTGGGAAAATGGATGCTACTGTGTGACAGGGCTGAGGCTTCACCCCCACTTTGGAAGTGACATGAAAGTCAACATCACACTTGTGACAAACAGTGCAGAAGCTACCACGGCTTTCCGCTGGCATTATCCATCACCACAGTGAACGCAGATGGTTGGTAGCCCAGAAGAATGAAACAAAAGAGCTTTATAAATTAGCTCTTGAAGGTTTTTCTGTGAAAAGGAAGCCTTGTTCCTATTCCTTGATATTTAAGGATGATTCAGAGGGTGTCATAAATAAAAACCTGTTTGTTTTCTCACATGGAAAGTTCAGACTTTTCTCTAGGAGACACTGTGTCTGGAGAAGTCACAGAAATGTGACAAGAGTCAAAAACCTGAAAATGAGAAATTCAGAGGTAATGGGATTTTTTAAGTGAACCATCTTAAGTTTAGAGTTTTGTCTGTGTTTGTTAGCCTACGTATTCCTGGTGACTGAAGAGCCTGGGAGAAGATAGGGCTGTATCAACCATCCACACTCCTGCCACGTTTGCTAGCTAGTTAACCTCTCAGGAGGCATTTGTCTGGGCCTCCCCATTTCTGAGACTCCTCCTGGCAAGACTGAATGAAAACCTAATTCCTGAAGTTTATAAGATGCAAAATAGACAATACCCCTTCACCTCTGAATAAACCACTAACCTTTCCAACCTCTGAAAAAAACTCCTAACTCCTAGTAACACTGATGGGAGGCTTTCAGGAACTGTTCATGTAATGCACAATGCTGAAAAAAAAAAAGAGCAGAATTTTTGGAGGAGGATACATGTTTTACAATTCCTTTTTAATTATGTAAACAGGAATGTTGTCTAGGAATAAAATATGTTTTCATCCAGTAGAGTGCTGTTGTTCCCACTTCCCAGTGGAAGTGTGAATTTTGGCCCAAGGTGTGAGAGTCATACATACTATGGGGAAGTGCCTTGGCTTCTTTAATGTGTTGCTGGATATTCAAGGCTTTGTGAGTACTCCATATCAGCCTCCTGCTCTCTTTGAGCCAGCCTGTGGCCTGAACTGCACAACCCTCCTGAGGCAGAGGCAAGAAGCTCCCACTAAAAGGCGGTGCAGCTTTGCTGAATGATGCTTTCCGTGCCTGCTCTCCTGCTTCCTCCACTGGATGTGGATGGGCAGAGATTTGCCTTGATCTCAAATTCCCTTTGGGAGGAGAAAAGATGAACACTTGTAAAAATCATAGGGAAGTGTAAAGTGAGTTGAATAATCGGGACACCAGTATATACTTCACAGCAACAAGCAATGGAATAGGACTAAGAAAAGAAAAATATAGGCTAAGTGCCAGGAAAAAAAAAGACTCAGATGTTAAATTACAGTGCTGTCCCACTTCTTGACCAACTTAACATTCTCAAGAGACTTTTTGAAGGGAAATATTAAAAATATAAAGGGACAAATGATACTGCATTGGCACAATGGGACTTATTAATGAGTCTGAATGGTGTCCTGCTATTTTAAAAGTCACTCTTTGATAAGAAATGTGACACTGACTGATGTCTCTTGTCAGCTCAGCAGTTCCCAAAACACATTACTCAATGCATCTCACAGCTGGTCAGAGTAGCCACCTCACAGGGTACAGTAGGGCTGCTCTAAGATGTTGACTGTTGTCCTCTTGACAAGCAAGTGGTGTAATGATGCTGTCCACCTTTCCAGACTAGTTTTTAAAGAAATAAATGTACTGAAAGAATGGGACCCCCAGAAACATGAAAACTTTTACTTCCTCCAATGTCACAGCACAGAAACCTCTTTCTCGTGAGAAAGAATGCATTTGTTTATATAAACTAAGATAAAGGTAGTGGAACTCTCATGAATCAAGGTAGCCAATTGCTACGGGGGGCGTTCAATGAGTGACCAATCAGGTTGGAATCCATTTTGTATATAAAAGCTGAATTTAATTAATAAAAGAGACCTTTATGACTTGACCCTTCTCGCCTTCCCGTGTTTCGACATCCGCGCGCTGCGACACTCCAAAACTGCAGTACACCCCTGGAATAGCCTGAGTCCTGCTGCAGCAAGTTGCCCTACAAATAGTGTAACTGAGAGAGGAGAGACCACAAAGAGCTGAGTCCATGACACAGAGTAGAAAGAACCAGAGGTAAAGCCTATGATGAAACAGTTGTCCTTTAATTATCAGGGCTGTACAATTCATGCCTAGAGAAGCAGAGAAGATTTGTGGCAGGAAATATATCTGGGGAAGCTTCATGGTTGGCAGAAGAGGGAAGGAGTCACTTGTGACAAGGAGAAGGGGTATATGAATGAATGTTCAGAGGTGGTACAGAAAAGTAGAGTAGCTATATATTTTCTTATTTTGTATCTAGTCCTGTTTTGCAGCCAATCCAGACTGCATGCCAGTTCCAGCTGTGTGAACAAAACAAACCCGGAACACATATTTGCCTGTGCCAATAGCTTTAACTGAGGAAATATGAAGTACACATTAAGTCAGGCATCAGGGGACAGAAATTTTGTGCCAAGGCGCACAATGAAAGCAACAGAGAGAAAAAAACATGAACAGAGAAAATTATCTGGGAAAGCTCAAAATGCCAGCAATTACTAGAGCTGTGTGAGTGTCTCACAGGCCAGCTGGCCTGGGGGTTGTGGGACTCAGTGAGACCCTTTGGTCAGCATGACTGCCTAAACATTACTTCTGCACCTATCACATCTCTGCACATTTAACTTGTTCTCAAATTGCTTCTTCTTTCTGTAAAAAGGAAAAAGAACCCTATGATCTTTATTTTTTGAGATGAGCTTTAGATATGTGCTTATAGAGAGTGCATCAGTAAGGTAGATGAACATGTCATCAAAGCAAATGTAATGTGATTTGTTCTCATTTTCATTCTTCTTCTTTGTCTAACACAGTGAATCAATGTTTACTTCCAAGCATGCTTTCACTCTAAATGACCCATGCAAGCTCAATGAGGTTGAATGAGGCCAGTGTCTGAAAAAAAATAGAAATTCAGTCATGCACTAAGCACTGATAACAATAATGCAGATCTTATATTGCAAAGCTTTTGGGAAAAAACAACTTGCAGTTGGAAAAGCCATACTTGCCCCGTTCTCCTAGATCTCTCCCAAACTTTCTTTACAGATCATCGACATCTTTAATGCATCTGTTCTTGTCAGATCAACCAGTAAAATGACTTAATAACACTCACCTCAACACGAACATTTGGCAAAGATTGATGACTTGTTGGTGTGCTGGTATAGGTAGGATTGAAGAAAGAGGAGTAGATATGAAGAGACATATACATTTTTAATTTGTGAAATGGGATGCTCAGGAATATGCAAGTCACAGAATCACAGAACAGGTCAGTTTGGAAGGGACTACAGGGCGTCATCTGGTCCAACCTCCTTGCTCAAGCGGGGAAGTCCTAGAGCTCATAGCACAGGATTGTGTCCCTACAGTTCTTGAATATCTCCAGGGAGGGAGACTCCACAACCTCTCTGGGCAATCTGTTCCAGTGCTCATGGTGATAAATTGCAAAACACCACCATGCAACTGCAGCTTTTCCTTACAGTCAGCAAAGTGATGTTCCCAATTACTTTGGGTGCTTGCTCCTGAAAAGCTGAGTTGCTTACTCTGTGATGCCTATATTTCTAGATGCAAGACCACTCTGCATGAGAAAATGCAAATAATGCATCTGAAGAAGGGCCAATCATGTCTGGCAAATTTGGCAGCCTTCTACGACAGAGTAACACCAGTGGTGGACGAGGGAAGAAGATCTGGAATCACCCACCTGGACTTGTGCAAAACATCTGACACTGTCCCACAGGACATACCTGTCTCTAAAACAGAGAGACATGAATTTTAATGGATGGACCTCTCAGTGGATAAGGAATTGGTTGGATGGCTGCACTGAAAGAGTTGGGGTCAATGGCTTGATGTACTGTGTCCATCTCCAGGGCCTCCAACACAGGAAGGATATGAAACTGTTGGACGAGGTCCAGAAGAGGGCCACAAAGATGATCAGAGGGCTGGAGCATATCTCCTATAAAGACAGGCCGAGAGAGTTGGGGTTGCTCAGCCTGGAGAAGAGAAGGTTCCAGGGAGACCATACTGTGGCCTTCCAGTACCTAAAGGGAGCCTCCTAGAGAGATGGAGAGGGAGTTTTTACAAGGGCGTGTAGTAATAGGACAAAGCAGAATGGCTTCAAGCTGAAAGAGAGTAGGTTTAGATTAGATATTAGGAGGAAAGTCTTTACTGTGAGGGTGGTGAGGCACTGAAACAGGGTGCCCAGAGAAGCCGTGGATGCCCCATTCCTGAAACTGTTCAAGGCCAGGTTGGATGGGGCTCTGAGCAATCTGGTCTAGTGAAAGGTGTCCCTGCCCATGACAGGGGCTTGGGACTAGATGATCTTTGAGGTCCCCTTCCAACCCAGATAAATTTATGATTCTAAGATAAGGCAGAGCTGGTTGAGGTCATAGAAGTAAAATTTCAGGAAAAAAAAGGCCGAAGTGTCAGACTGAGCAGTTCAAATGGAAATAGACTTGCTGTCATAAATGGAGAAAGATAAATATGTGTCTATATACTAAACAATCCTCAATACCTATGAATGCTAGCTTGGAACTGGTCAGTGGCTTGTTCTTCTTGAGCACACAGAGGCATGAAGGGGAATAATGCCATTCCTGATTCAGCTTAAGGAATGGTGGCCATGTTAGCATCCTTTCCACTATTGTCTATGTGGTGTGTGCATGGTCACACCGATTGTGTTGACCCTGGTCGAGACCAAGAGAGCTCAAGCAAAAGTCCTTCCTGAGGGCCAACCTTGCCTCTGGAGAGCAAAGCCCAAGAGTGTTTGGAAGCTCTGCACAGGTTTGGGCAGCAAAAGTCCTGCCCTCTTCTCCGCTCCTCAGACCGTGTCCAACTCAGTACCAGAGCTTGCTTGCCAACTTATGATAAATGAGAGCTTAGCAGACAACATTATCTTTCGTAAAGCACCAGTGAATCTGGCTCAATTAAAGTTTTGTAAGCCTTCAAGCTTAAAGCCAGGTGAATGTCCACAAGCCAAATACTTAAGTTGCTCTTACCTCAGGTGAGCTGTGGCTAATTAGCAATCTGTGTGACTAGTTTAACTAAATTTTTCATATGTTTGTAAAGGACAGTGGTGGGAGATTAGTATTAAATATATTTCACAATAAATATGTCTAGCATTAAATAGAAACTGATTTTAAAAAGACAAGTGCAGACAGCATTCAGGGAAGTTTTACCAGTGATATTCCTTCTCTCTTGACTCCACTTGCCTGTCTGACAAAATTTCAAAGGAGCAGTTCATAGATGTTTCTTGAATAACTTTAACTCAGCCTGCTTATGCCAAGATGCAAACCATTCTTGGTGAGCAGACTCTGGCCTTTAATTGTTTGTACGTTGTTTCTCCATGTATCTGCCAAATTATCCACCCTAATTACTTCATCTTGGGTGTCTTAGATGCAGATTTAGGCCCAGAGAGAATACATAAGCTGAACAAAATTCTTTATGCTTGCTCAGAACAAAAAAAAAGCACATCTGACATCACCACACGAATATCCTTAACTCATTCACTGACTTCTGGCAGCCTCTATCCTGTCACTACATGTATAATTAAGGCTTGAATCACTACTGAGGGAAGCTAATGGCATCATTCCCAGGGACCACAATGGCTTTCAGATCCAACCGTTCTATGGATCTATCTAATTCTGATGCAGTTCTCATCCTGCTCCATATAAACTAACTGCATTACAAGCTCATGATGTTCATTTTCTTTTGGTTTTTTTTTATGTCAATGGCATCTCCTGTTCATCAGCTTCTTTTAGACACATTGTTTAACCTCATTTCCCTTTAGCTTGTCCATCAGAATTATCCAGATACAACCATGGAGCTACTTTCCCCTTGTGAATCTCTTCCTCGTGATTTTTCTATTAAGATGGGCACTGTTCACAGCATAGTCTGGATATAAGTCAAAGGTCAAAGGCTGGGGTTTTTTTCCCTATTCAAGCATGTGTGTGTGTGTGTGTGTGTGAGTAATATTTATTTTCTACTTCAGCTATTTCTGACAAGATAGGGATAACTGGTATCTTGAATTAACTATACCAAATCTAGGAATGCTACAAAGTGGCATGAAGTTTCATGCAGCTCATCTCTTATTAATCTTCAAAGACCTACTCCGAAGAATCTATCTTTACAATCTTTAAGTGCATCTGGTATTTCTATCTGAGCTTGTTCAGCTCACTACATGCGAGGGGAGCACACCTTTCCAGGAAACACCCCGTAATCTGAATTTGCCTGAAAACCTTTCAAAATTATCCAGCAAATTCAAGTCATTCCTCTTTCCTCCTCTGGTGTCCTCATACCTCCCAGCACTGATTCAACATATGCATGAAAAACAGAAAAAGGAAAATCATAAAAGCTCACCCCTACATTTCATCTGAATAAAATCCAGCTGGTGAATTGACTGCAGTAAAGGTTCACTATCCAGAGTCAAGTCAAACTCAGCAGACACTTTTGGCTCCAAGGCTCCTTTGACCCACTGTTCCTGAGATCCCTGTACACGCTTGATTAAAGCATCCGAAATCTGAAAGAGAGTATCAGGTTTATAATGAAATGGCAGATAAACACATTAAAAATGACAGAATGCCTGTGAGATACAGCACAAAGGAAACAGGATTAAGACAGCACAACAGACGAGATGGAATCTGGTTGTTTTGGGGTGAGGTCCATTTATGTTGCATCCTTTCATCTAGCCTTTTCAAAAATAATCTCATCTTAGGCTAGGAGAGTAAAAACTGCATTTATAAAGCCTGTTAAGATTATGTTGTGTGTCATGCCTTTGAATGCCACATATAATTCTATACTCTGTTCTCTGATCTGCATGGTCTACTTTTGCTCTCCTGTTTAAAAAAGAAGTTGCACAAAGAGAGGCTTAAATGTTAGAGTCTCTCCATTCAGTAGAGATGATTCAGAGGATGAAAGCTACAGGATTAAAAAAATCAAATGGTAAGGAAGGTGTGTATTACTCACAGTGAGGGTGATAAATTGTCAGATAGATTTTCAAAGTATATGATGGATTTTCCACCATTACATCAAAACTGAATTTAATTTTTAAAGCTTTGCTCTAGCTCAGCCCACAGACAATTAGGCCAAAAGGCAAACTAAAATGATCACAACAGACACTTCTGGAAGTGAAATCCTGGCTCTGTGGAAATCAATGAACTCAATTGTCCCTGAGTTCAGTGAAGCTGCCATTTGGATATCTGGAGTCCCTGACAGTGAACTTCCTGTAAGTCACAGGGAGCAGAACTTTTTTCTGGGTATATCAGAGAGAGTTTTCCTTTGTTGCAGGAATTCGGATACTTTTCCTCATTACTTTTACTGAGGACACTCCTGTCTGAGCCCCTGCATCAACAGCTCCTAGTCAGTCTGTTGTAGTAAGTGAAGGAGCATTCCATAGCCTCTTGCAACCTTGGAGTCACTTACTGGGATGCTGGATCCCTTGGCTATGTCTCAATATCCTGGATGCAGGAGTAGTTGCTCAAAGTAATGCAGTGCCTGAGTGTCTGCTGTCTGTCTTGGAAGCATCATTAGATAAACCAGGAAAGGTAAAAACTAAAGCGGTTTGGGGTTTTTTTTTCTTTTAATAAAGGGGGGGCTGCGAAAACTGTAGCCATGAAAGTTACAGGGAAAGTAAGCTGAAAAGAAAATAAAGCATATCTCAAGATAGCATGTAGGCAAGACCTAAAGGTTTTGTTTGTCCTGTAGTGTCCAACTAATAGCCTGTTAAAATCTGTGTAATCTTGAGATTAATCTACACCACACATTTCCCTCTCTTGCTTGAGACCAGACGTGACAGTAACAATCAGTCTGCAGTGCTAATAGGTTTAAGGTGGCTAATTCTCATCCTGTTTTTCAGGGATGCTCTGACAGACCCCCAACACTTATGCATTCATATGTGCAGGTCATTTTGTTTGATGTGCCTTTCTTTTTAGGCAATTAAAAGGGCAGCAAAACTAATAGGGCAAAATCAAATAATTAATCAACATATTAGAATAAATTAAGCAAAATAATTTATGGGAAAATAACACTGTTACATTTTGTCTCATCAATAGACACTTCCATTCTTTGCACCTAAGAAACAACATCCTACAAATTAAGGCAATTATTGGCCATATTTTGCAAAGAAAGGATATCTGAAGCTACAACAGGTCTTCAAGCCACATGAGATGCAACAATCTCAGTGAAGCACAGCTACATGCAAGCCTCTTCAGAGTAGATTTCCTACTTCACATGGGAAAGCAAGGGGGAGAAGCACAAGGGGAAGAAATACTGCTCTGCTGAGTCACTGACCTCTCCAAATTTATCAGAGAGCTCTGTGGGGCGCTGTGTTGGGTTTCTCAGATGAGAATAAAATAATATTCTGCAAAAAGCTATCATTAACTGCATAGCATGTTTCTTTCAGCCCAGAAGGAAGGGTTGGCAAGAGGAAAGATATCAGGAGTTAGGGAAGTGGTGTGACCACTAACTCCCCACCTCAGTCAGGGTGCAGCTGTTAAAGCCATCTCTTTGCTGGGACACTTATGCAGTCACCAGGCTCTCTGAATTTTCGGACAGTACTTATAGGAGTTAAAATGAACCTGTCTTGGAGATGGAAGGAGCTAATTAGCAAAGCCACACATATTCAGACTTAGTTTTAACGTATTTTCCTTTTTTTTCCCCCAGAACATTAGGAAGAAAAATACCTGTAAAAACCCAGAGGGATCATTTTCTTTGATAACTTCTAGGCAGTATTCCATAAGCCCTGTTGACTGGCGTAGCTTCAGTGTACAGTGATTTATCTGGTCCCAAACAACCTGGAAAACAAACATCAGTACGGTTCTATGAGTGCCTCAGCTTGAAGTGAATTGTATAAAATTATTTCAGAAGAGACAAGGAATGGAAGTGTGTTAAATCTATGCTTAATTTAGCTGCCATATGGCCATTGCCGTATCTCCATCAGCTTCACTCACTTGCTCTGTATTGTAAATACCGATAATTAGCTTGGCAAAATGTTGTGTATGGGGAATCTCAGTTTTCAGAGCAGATTAATTGCTCAAAGATTAGGCTTGCTTGGGGCAGAAAGAGCACAGAACACGTTTCTGCATTTGCTGTGTTCACATTTCCAATCACACTTTCACTAACATCTGAGCTTTTAAAAAGTCCTTCACTTTAGAGGCAAACTGCTGGAGTGGTTTCTTGCAGATTATATTCTAACATTCTCATCACAATTTATCATTGAACCTGCTCTGCTTAAGAACTCATTGTTTGAATTAAGAAACAAAAGAGCTGCATTCCATTTTTGCAGATCCAGGCCTTGATTCTGCTGCCACATGGCTGTAGACTAGGCCTAATAGCACTGTGTTCTGTGGGACAACTTGTGACAGCAATAAACTGCAGGGTTTGCTGTGCTGTCAGCAGTATGTCCTAAATGTTGGTTCTTGTTAAGCAAGCTGAATGCTGATCTCAGGTAGATTCTGTTAACTGATATGTTAAATACTCCACTCCAATTTTTCCTTCTGTCTTAGATACTTTTAATGTGAATGGCACTATAGTACGTCAAAATCACATAAAGTTCAGCATTTTAAGAAATGTGTCTATTTAAATATTTCTTGACTGCCACTTCATTCAACCATTTTAGATTTCTTCTTGCCACCTGCTTTTGCTGCATTTCTTTAATATATTTTGAGTAGCTCATGTATTTCTGAAGGTGGCTTGCCTGAATTTAAAGATTTGAGGAGATACCAAAATCACAACAGTTTCCTTCAGCAGAAGGTCCCAAAATCCAAACCACTCAGATTTCACTGACAAGCACCTCTCAAAAGATAGCCCCAAACCATCAGATAAATAAAGATTGATGGCCTGATTCAACAAACTGCTGAAGTATATCCATCATTTAAAGTGTGTAGGCACAGTTCCACTAAACTGCTGAACTGGAACCTGCTAAAGGACTTTAGAATTTAGTTACTAGGAAATTTCATGGGTGTAAAGGGCTAGGGAACTTGACAAAACACACCAGGCATCAGCAGCTGTGCTGAGGTGATGAGAGGAGTGCTCACCTTCAGCTTGTGCTCACGTTCCTTGGTGACCTTTGTGAGCAGTTTTGCCTTTTGCCGTGTTAGCGCGTCAACCAAGGCATCACACTGAGCCACAAGACAGGCTTCATAATCCAACCCGTTCTCCTAGAAGAAGGTGAGAGTCATACTCATCAAAGAAAGCATAGTTTGCAGCTTAAGCTGTTGCTCATACCTGGTTTTCTACTCAGAAAAGATTTCCTTTCAAGACCCTCAGCATTTTTGTTACCTTTCTGATTTCATTACACCTGTACCAGTAATATCTGCATGCTATGAAATGAAACAGTAAGATGCCATGCCACACATGGGCTTATTCAGAACCTTGATTTACTGGCACTTTCTGAACAACAGATGTAGTACAACATAATGTAAATGCTAAATGTAACATAGACAGTGCATACATACATAAGAGGATTCTGCTCCAATCTGTTTTAATTATCCCTCTGTAGCAACTTTGAAATCACTGGCTCTATACCACAGCAATTAGAACAGAATTATGGACCAGAATCTAGTCTACTGGCTTATTACAAGGAAATTAATGAGGTACAAAGCCTTAAGGTTTGTGTATTGCTTCGAGTACTTTTTTAAAAATAGCTAGCACTTGGCAGTGGAGCTATGTACTTGATTAGCTTTAAAAAAAAAGAAAAAGAAAAAGACAAGTTTCTATTCACATTATAGTAAAATTCTTGGCTAGGCAGAAACCAGCATGAGGTATACAACACTGAGCCTTTAATAGGGTCTGGGCACAATTTAGCATTACATAAATCCCTGGAACTGCTGCTGTAGTACCCATTTAACGGAAGACTCTCTCTCACCTCCTCTGCTCATGAGACTAGAAGGAGAAAGATTTCAAGCTCCTCTTCCAAGGAGATATTTAGCTGTGCTATCAGCTTTCCTCCCAAATACCCCAATTCAAAAAAAAAAAAGCATCACTAAATGTGAGAAGATTTTAAGCATGTACCTCTTTGCTAAGCCATTGTACTCCCCTAAGTCTTTTGTTTTTCTCTTCTTTTCTACTCATTTGCTTTGTCTTCATTATTTTGAGTTCAAAATTTTCAGCACTGTACTCCCTTCCCTCACTGTGACCCGTGCATCCCACTCTCCAGCTGATGGGTGCAGGGTCAGCGTTCCTAGAGAGGTCCCCACTGCAGTCCTAGACCTGCCAGGGAGATGTGGGCGGGGGTTTATCTGCTGGTGGGGAGACATCAGACGGCTCAGTTCCTGCTCACAGGTTTGTCTTAGACTCTTCCTGTTTGCATCTCTCCCTCCTCGGCTTATATCACATCCAGCTCTCCCTTAAGCCCATTTCCATCCCGTTACTCTTGAAGTGCTGGTTTGTGCACAGAGCCTGAATCAGTTGATGGCTGTGGTGCATCATTTCTCTCCTCATTTTCTGTTCACATATCAAACGGGGTGTTTGGCGATATGCCTCCTTCAAGTGAGAAAGTATGAAATAGTTACAGCAGATGGGAAAATGTGAAAATCAGATCATGACAGCAACAAGCAGAAGCAAGGAACCAACAGGAGCAATGAGGAACAGGTCATATCTGAAAAGACCAAGAGATATAAGAGTGACCTCAGAGAAGAGACAGGAAGGAAAAAAGAGGGGGAAACAACAGATCTGCAAAGCAGGGAAAAGAAAAGTAGATTATGAATTTGCAGACTGCCCCAGGTAAGATAAAAGCATGGTTCCTGGTAGCTCTGGAAAACTCAGAGAGGAGATAAAGAGTGTGGATGGCTGGCTGGTCTGCCATGCATTGAGACAGGATAATAAAATGTACATATTGTTCGCTCCTTTGTGTAAAAGTATTATTAAAAAGCATTTTTGCTAAGGCGTAAATGTCAACAGGCAAGTGTGGCAACTGTCGTAAGATTTCTACTGGAAATAACCTGCTCTGAGATATGTGGGTCTGGCTACAAACCTATGCACAAAGGCTACATCTGTTCCCCCCAAAAATAACAGTACAAGAACTGTTTTTGGGTCCAAATGTCAAAAGGCAGAGATTGGCTCATGACACATACAAACCCTTTCCCCTCAAAGAATGTGGCTGTACCAAACCTGACTACCAGGAGCATTCCCTGGTAAGTGCTATCATCAAAGGCTGCTCGAACAACACATGAGAAGAGTGCAATTTGTCACGGGACAAAACCATTCTAGGGAGCTCCTTAAGGGTTAAAGTGTGTGGGTGATCATCTTGGAGCCATGTCCCAGCCTTGTTTTACTTAGGAATACATATGCAGTTGATTAACACTGTTGTTTTGGCTTGCTGAAATTTGATGTTTCACTCAGGCTCAGGATGAAGACTGGCTTAAAAAGTGAGGGTGAGATTTAGCTTATGCCCAGACGTGGCTAAATGTTAGAGGGTACTGCTGGATATAATTTCCTCTTCTGAGCTCTCCTCTAGCATTTTAAGCAATGAGCAGCATCAAATAAATGGCTTGGTCATTTGATCCAACTGTAGCATCTCCCTTATGCAGAGCAATTTGGCAGTGATTTTATTGAAACACATGAAAGAATTTTACAGCATAGTCATAAATAGTCATAACAGGCCACTTCTAGGTTTCAGGAGGGAAAAATACATTTTTAATCGAGCTAGATGATTCACAAAAGATTGGTGATAGATGACTGTTTGGATGGGTTATCCCAGCCTAAAATAGCTGTTCATACATCTGGTAAGAAGTGCCCTCTAGAGGTGTCTGTCTTTTCTCCTTGGACAATGAAAGAAGTCTAAATGAGTAGATGAGCTGAGCTACACAACTGTTAAATGGGTGAGTCAGAAACCTCACACAATAGCCAAAATACAGCACATTACAAGTGCCAGTCAGTGGCTATGCACTGGTTTCTTTCAGTTAAATGTCCTTTAATTTTACCAGCTTCTCAGTTTTGGTTTGTCCCCTTCCTCACTTGGCCTTGGAAGACTGTGAGTGTGGGTAGTTTTGTTGCCCTGAGGCAACCCAAGAGTTTGGGCAGCTCTTGTGGTACAAATTCATCCTCTAGGGTTTTAAGCGGAATACTTTAATGATTAAATTATACACTTCTTGAACTTCTGCTTCAGTTTTCTGTTACTAATGAGCCCAGGACTTGTTGATGAAAGATGAGCAAGCAGCAAAGTGGGCTATTGAAGAGCAAATGATGTATATCCCATCACTGTAGAGCATTGCTGCAGCAGAAAAGAAGCATCCCCTCCTGGGCACTGTGCAGCTCAAACTACAGCGGCACATCTCCAGGTACACTCTGCAGGGTGAGAAGGACCTTGAGGATCATCTGACCTCCAGCACTGATGAGTCTAAATTTGATTGAAAATAGGACTTGTTTCATTTTGGGTTTGTGCCCTCAATTACTGCACTCACTATGAACCCTTTTTCTGGCTATTAAATCTGGACAATTAGAGGAATGAAAATAACTTATGCTCCAATAAATGACATATTGATTTAGCAGCAGTTACTTCTTTTTGAGTAGAATATTCCTGTATTATTGAGTATGTGTAGGACATTCCTACAAGTACTCTAATAGGCAGGTTGACTGGATTTTGTGCAGAAATTAGTGCATTTTTAGAAAATGTAAGATGAAAAGCTAGTAGTAAATTTTGAATGTGTTAAAATGAGAACTTATCCTCAATGCCAAATTCAAGCAATTGCAGTCAGGGAGGAGCCCAGAAGCATGACTAATGGATTCAATCAAACACTAAGCAACACAGCTCGGATGTCCGGTATTGAGTATCAGCTTTTTGCAATAAACAGCAAACAATCTAGAAGCTAAGAAGGGCTTGCAGGCATTATTTGATGAATAATTTTACCTAGCAAATCCATTCAAGAAAGGTCAGATGATTCCAGGAAAGATAAGAATAGCACAGGAGAAAAAGTCATCAAATAAATTATTCACTCAGTTCTATTGATTACTGTATTATCAAAACAGATAATATTCTACAGTTACCTGGATCTGCTGCAATAAATTTTTCAGCTGAACCAAAAATTCTTTCGCTTCCTTTGCTTTATCTGAAACACCATTTAAAGCCTGAGACAGCTGTGCCTGCAAGGGAGAAAAAGGAGGAGAAAAAAGAAGAAGTTAGTGATAAAATGCAAATGTGTTTCTTATTAATCCTTGGATTTGATGATTAATAATGTGCTTAAAGGCTTACTTGTTGTTGCATGTATTCTTAATTCCACAAAGTGTTTGTGCTAGAAAAGAATAGTTAAGATTTTTACTGTAATAAGATTTAATGAGGGTGAAATATGCATGTGGGGGCAGTCAGGTATTGTGTCTGCACATTTCACTTTATTGCAGCAACTTGGTAAGTCAACATACCTTTTTATAAGACAACAACCCACATGTATAAGGAGGTAATAGTCTTACACTTACACAGTAGCATCTGTCATGCTGAAAAATCTCCAAGTGCTTTCCAAAATGACACTTCTTTTTCATCCAAGTCTGAAATCTTTATAAATGTGGTAGATCCTACCAAACCTGAGATACACTAGGTCTTTAAAGACAAATCTGCCTTCTCAGACTTCATAGCAATGTCCCTTTGGGGCTTCAATTTCCCATGCTCCAACTCAACAAATGGGTGAATATTTCTGGAAAAGCTGGAAAAAACCCTTCCTCTAACTTTTGACAGGTAAGGCATATAGAATGTGTCTTTTAAAAGTCAATACTGAAGGCCTAACCTTACCTTTCCTTAGCTGACACCTGAGATCTCTAAGCTGAACCACAGGTTTGTCGATGAACTTCAGGGACAGGAAGGAAAGAGTGGTTTTGCCCCTGGCAGACCCAGTGATGCATTCAAGCGGTCCCAGTGCCCTGAGCTGGAGGATCATGACTGTGAGAATGATAAACTCCCAGTCAACCCCAAATCTGTGCAGGACTTGCTGCTCCGGATGGATCCCTGTAAGTCTATGAGTCCCAATAGGATTCACCAAGTATACTCAAAGAACTGGCTGATGTCATTGCGAGACCTCTCTCAATTATTTTTGAATGGTCTTGGGAATCAGGAGATGTCAACTGGAAACTGGCAAACATTGCCCCAGTTTTCAGGAAGGGCATAAACCTATGCACAAAGGCTACATCCATTTCCCTGCAAACCCTGGAAACTACAGGCTTGTCAGTCTCACTTCGGTGCCTGGTAAAATTACAGAGAAGATTATTCTGGGACTTACTGATGACCACCTGAAGGACAAGACAGTCATCAGTCACACTCAGCATGGCTTCACAAGGGGAAAGTTCTACTTGTCAAACTTGATTTCCTTTCATGATAAGGTAAGCCACCTAGCTGATCAAGGACAGTCATCTCTTTGGATTTCAGTTACACTTTCAACTCTTACAGGATCCTTCTGGACTAAATGTCCAGCACACAGCTGGATAAACACGCCATGAGATGGGTGAGCAACTGGCTCACAATTTGGGCACAAAGGGTAAATGGGGCAACATCAGACTGGTGACCTGTCACTAGTGGGGTTCCACAGAGCTACATTCTAGGGTTGGTGCTCTTCAACACTTTCAAAAATGCCTAGGATACAGGACTCAAAGTTATGCTAATTAAGTTTGCCGACAACACTAAACTGGGAGAAGCTGTTGACTCCCTCAAAGGCAGAGAGGCCCTGTAGAGACACCTTGACAAATTAAGGGCTGGACAATCACCAAGCATATGAAGTTTAACACGGGCAAGTGCCTACCCCTGTTAAACTGCACCTGGGATGGAGCAACCCTGGATGTATGTAAGACTGGAGAACAAGAGGCTGGAAAGTAGCCCCCTAAAAATACAGTAGTGCTAAATTCTAAATGAAAATATGTTACAAAATTCATTTGTAACAAATGTAAAGGGAAGACACATTACTGTGCCTATTTCTCAATATTTGAGTATTTACTATTTTCCTACACAAACTCTTGTAAATGCACAAAAACCTGAAAAGATGATGTTTGATATTAAGACTACACGAGGTCACAGAAGCAAACTCCAGGTTCATGAAAGAGTCCCTGTTTTCTGCCAGACCAGACAATCAGGACTTGAGGTCAGCTCTGCACAAGCTGATCATGTTTGCCAAAGTTTGAAGCCCACCTTTTTTGATCACACTTTCTGCTCTACTCACAAGGCACATCTGAGCCCTTGGCTTGTCAAACTGACACAGAACAAGGTGAAAGCAGCATATGACCAAGCGGCTGGGGTGCAAAAAAGAAAGAAATAGGTGGCAAAAGCATTATGTCCTCTGTCATTGACTGTCCTGACTAAATTGTCCTAGGGAGCCAAGGGTTCCTTTCTTTCAAATCAAACCCAATGGTTGCTCCCAACAAAAGCAAAACTTCCACTTTCCAAACATCTGCCCTAACTCTCAAATCATCTCATAGTGCATTTCACCAGATCAGAAGAGACAAAAGCTGTATGTGAGCACCACGGCAGCTGCAGAAAACCACCACAGACGAATTGTAAGCAGCATATGTACCAATGGCAATCAACAAAGTCACTCCTGCCTCCTGGCACACTCCTGTTGCAAAAAGCTGCAACAGAAACTCAGCCATGTCACTGTCTAAAGGGCTCATAAGCAAATTGATCTGTTCATTAAAACCTGCGGTTGCATTAACTCGACTGCAGCATGAAGCTGAGTAGAAGACCAGATTTCCATTTGTGAAACCCACTTAGAGATAATAGCCTTGTTTTTCCAAGCATTTGTAAAAGATACCTTGCAAAGCAGCGGAATTTAGTCATGCACTTCTCATTAAAATCAAGTGGAGCTACATGACTAAGCCCGCAGTAAACCAACCAAGCCATTAAAAACACCCTGTACACCCAGAGCAATCTGTCATACTGCAGAAATATTTATTGTAAGCCAAACTGAGATGTAACAAGCTCCATTGACTGGGACAATTAATAACGCCTGGCAAATGGCATTCTACCTGGTGTTATCTTTAACACCTGGTCTTGCAGCCAATAATGTGGGGGCTGGGAATGGATACCAAGTTCTATTTCCATCAATTACAGGAACACAGAGATCACAAGGGTAAGTAATTAAACCCAGATGTGCAGGGAAGAGCAATGTTTCCTTTGATTTCAGAAAATGAACCAGATAACGCCCATGTCCTTTTTTAACCAAACAGTTCATGCTCATTTAACTTGCCTTCCCTCCATCTCTCTTTAGCACTAGATTAACTATTGATTAGATAAGCTTGTCCTGGTGTTGAATTCTCATAAAGCCCACATGTTTTTGGGAACACAAGTCTTTAGGTCAGGAAATAAAAGTAGGCATGTGGACTCCTACACTTGCCTGCAACTCCCTGCCTGCTTGCCTGCCCTTCACAGACCTATCCAGCTGTGGGTGCCTTCAGCATTTCGGTACATACATATGTTTAACCCTTTAGAATGGGCAGAGCTGAAATGAGACCTCCATCATTCCTCATATTCATAGGTCTGAAGTCCTACCTAAATGTGATTACAGTACCACTGTACTTGCTAAGAAGACATGAAAGGACTAAGCTTCAACAGAAGACTAAGAGTTTTACTTAATAGCCTTACTTAATAGCCTTGAACTATTGGTCCAGATGCACCTTTTAGGCAAGTGAATATAATGAAGTCCAGCTAAACCAGGGGATTTTCACAGATTTGTGCCATTGGAGCCTTGTTGTTATTTTACACCAATTTTACTTTCTTTGTAGGAGAAGTTACATACAGCAGTGTAATGGGGAACGTGCATCACTAACAGGGGCCAACCAGTCTAGTATAGCTTTGGTGTCAGCAGTACAGCTGAGGGTAGCGCACATTTCTTTGCATGGTCTGCAGCAGTGTCTGGACAAGGTTATACACTCTGTAATTTGTCACTAGGTCACTATATAAGGCCCAGACAAAGGAGTCAAACAAAGGGCTAATACAAGGAAGGCTTCTTGGTCTAAGAATAAACCTTTCAGCTGCCTCTACCAGCTATGCCTGGAGCATCTGGAGAGAACACATAAACCTTAAATTATGTTTGGCGTACCAGTCAATGTAAGTAATTTATAGTTTGGCCAAAGTAACTGCAGGTAATAAACTTGTAGAAATTGCTGTATCAGAGAACAATTTCTAAGCAGAAGTATCTAATTCCAAAACAATTTATCTGAATGAATGTGAACTGATAATTTAGGCTGCCTGGCTATACAGTTCCACTATATTTATTTTCTGCCAAGTACATTTTTCTGGAAAATATAATATGCACAAGAGCACAATTTTAGAGTCCCCAAATTGTTTGATTTTGAGGGTTTCTTTTTGCTAGAATTTTGACATTGATTGAATATGCAAATCAAGAGAAAAATCATGTTCTGTGATATCTCAGTCACAGAAAAAAAATGCAGACAAAACCATAAAAATACAAGCCAAATGTGGGGTTTTTTCATTCTTTTGACAATATTTAACAGTCAGAAAGAGAGAAAATGACTGATTCTGAACTTTGATTACACTGTAGTGTAATGTGCCAAAAGGCATCAAACAGTTATAACTCGAGGTGGAACATAATACGTCACAAGCTGGTCTCTCATGCTCTCCAAAATATCAGCCACATTTGAACCGTGAACTCAGACCCTGCTCATCAAAAAAATTCTCCTCGGAAGTGGATTCTGCCATTGGATATGAACAGCAGCTGCAAATGTTTAATCTGCTGCTTCTGGGCCAGAAGAACTTCTCTGCACAAATACTCATCATGTTAGGGAGTAATGATGGCTGAGGCAGAGCATTCAAACTGAAGCACCTACAGAAGAAGTTTCTTCTTGGATGGATAAACAATGCAGATCACTCCAAGGGGCATCCTTTCTGGATCTTAAAGTAGAAAGTCAATATTTTGCCTTGCTGAATACCTTAGCCTAGTTTGTGCTCAATCACCCCATGGCTTGATTTTGACCTTTCCTGCAGTGTCTGAAATGATCTCTCTGTGCTTTCTTTACTAACTGCAAACAGAGAGTAAAAAGAAGGTAATCCTGTGGTCAGCAGAGCTGGTCAAGTGCTCTTTGCACAGCTGTGGGAGAAGTCTTTGATCCCCAGTACAGCAGGAAGCTCCAAAGGATTGTCCTCAGCTCCCAGGTATTGAGGTCTCCTCTGTACATTCATATGTATTAACTAATAATTTTTCCAGGGTCCAGCTAGCTCATTCTCAGCCAGAAAGAGCTAACTTCATGCACATTGTCAACTTCTAAGGCCATGTCTTGCTCTTTATTCACACAGTTGCAAAGCCTTCTTTTTAGCAGGGAAAGCATGACCAAGTCACCCACCAGCTCTACCAGACCTCACTAAACCCCCTGTGTAGCAAAGCTGATGGCTCTGACCTCTCCACAAAGGAATCCAGGGAAGGGTAGGAAGCATCACTTGCAGGGAAGCATGAATCATTGACAATATGTGAATCAGAAAAAGCTTTACTTGTCTCTAGTCCCCACCTATGATTCCTTGCTTATCTTTGTGTCATGAAAGTCCCTCCAGCCATTACTCTTGGCTTCTTTGGGAACGCAGTGGGAGGAGACCTCTTTAAGGCCCAGGAAACAATCCAATGTTCACAATCATCTGTACCATGCTTTCTTGTCTAAAACATTTGGGTGGCTGTGGGCCACTGTCCCTCATTGACATACGGTTGTGACAGCTTGCACTGAGTCCTGGATGAAAGGGAGGTGGTGAAAAGAAGGAACAACCATCCCATCTCCTCACAGGTAGCTGCTGCCACTGCAAGAGGATGGGAAGGCTGAGGACAGGATGTCCAAGGACCCTGTGGAAGGCAAACAAGGTAGTGAGATGTACTTGCTAATTCCAGCTATCTGCCTGAGACCTGATTGAGCCTCATTGGACAAGGTGAGGCCAACATGAGAGGGAGTCTGTGGGTTTTCCAACCCTAAGCAGAGGCTGTGGGGTCAGTGGAAAGTCAGGAAAGGCCAAAGACTTAAAAGCACCATTCCAAAGGGAGAAAAGACTGAGAGGATGATGGACATGAAGAACCTCACGTCCCACAAACTGCAACCTGCTGTTGGGATATTGGGATGAACAAATCTCAGTGACAGCATCACCCAACTCTAGGCATCACTCCAGCTCCCAGCCGGCTGTCGAGACTCACCTTGTGCTGCTTCCACATGGCTCCCAGGGCCTTCACGTCATGCTTGCTGTGCTTGCCCTCCTCCAAGCACTGGTAGCAGACGGGGCTGCGGCAGCTCACGCAGTACATGCTGTAGTTCTCCAGGTCGTGCTCGGCGCACGTCGGCAGCTTGCGGCCGCCGCCCGCCCCCTTCCCGCCGCCTCCGTCCCCGCCGCCGCCGGGGGCGCCCGGGTGTGCGGGCGGCGGGGCCAGGCGGTGCTTGGCGAAGGGCCCGCGGGCCGGGTGGCAGCGGAGCTGGCATGCGGCGCAGTACAGCACCTCGCACTGCTCGCACAGCACGGCGGCCGGCTCGGGCGGGCTGCGGTCGCACAGCTGGCACTTGGCGGCGGCGGCGGCGCGGCCCTGCTGGTAGCGCTGCACGATGGCCTCCAGCAGCCGGTTGCGCTGGAAGCCGCGGAGCCCGCGCTGGTCCAGGGACGCGCTCCGGTGGCACTGCGGGCAGGTGAGGGAGGAGCTGGCGGGGCCGGCGCCCCGCGGAGCCGCCGCCGCCCCCGCGGGCGCGGGCACCAGCGGCAGCACCCGCACGCCGTTCGGGGACTTCAGGCTGGGCGTGTAGGAGCCGTAGCCGCTGTCGGTCTCGCTGTGCAGGCTC
>VZTJ01006364.1:542670-563163 GCA_013397795.1 Orthonyx spaldingii | reverse complement strand
GGAAGGGGCGGGAAGAGCCCTTTCCAGCAAATAAAGTGGTCGCTCTCTCTACGGCTGGGAAAGGCTAAAACATTTTTTAAAGGGTCTCTACACAGCGATGTCTTCATGTCTTTAAATAAAGCCATTGTTTGGGTAGCAGATTGAACGCAGGCGGGGTTTCGTTATCTCTAGTAGCCCTCTCTCCCCTCCCCGAATTAAAGGAGGATGCTCACCAACAAACTAAGCTCGTGCCTCTCCTTCACACGGCTCTCACCGCGCTGGAGCACAACCAAGACTCACAAAATGTCAGGCACTGACAGAGGGAGGGATGAGAAAGGGGTTAAAAGGGAAGCACGAACCCCAGCTACGAACACTGTGGCTGGCAGGGGCGGCAGAGCGCAGCGAGCGGGGGACGTGCCGCATCGCCCCAGCTCCCAGCCCTGTGACCCCAACAGGAATCTGCTCCGAAGATAAATCAGGGATGACAGCGGAGAGTTTATGAACTGAAAATAACCACCCTTAGAAGAAAGAAACCAGCAGTGGGAAATCCCCCATCTGTTTTGTTTACATACACTTAGCGTGGATGTAACAGTGATTTATTTTATAGTGAAGAGATTATATGTAAGAGTGATTTCCCTGGTTTTTATTTTTGTTATTCGTCTATCTTGTTTAAAAGCCACTACCATATTAACTTCAATTCCATAAGCAGATCCTAATTTTTTGTTTGTTTCAAAATGCAAACTGGTCTCTTCAGAACAGCTAGTTTAAAAATGAGGACCTAAATGGTATCAAATGAAAAGAGAAAAAAAAAAAAGAAAAGAGAAGGAAAGATAGCATATTAAAACCATTGAGTCTCATCATTACTTTTCTCGGTAAATGACAAGGAGTTTTGTGACACTGGTTAGGAAAGGGTTTTCTAGTTTCCAAGTTTGCTTTAGCCAGATTATTAAAACTGTTGATGCACAGAAAAAGGAGGAATGGGGTCAGAGAGTAGGAATATATTAAAGCTTCAAATTTTTTCAGTCTTTCCTCCCTGCAGTTCCTTTTTGTATCTTGCCTAGCCGCTCTCATGACAAGCTGTGGGGGGAAAAGCCCCGAGGGGTTTAAAGCTTTGCAGTTCCCCATTTCAGGGTGAAAAGCAGCAGGTTTGGCCTCTGGCGCATAGTAGAAACAGCCGTGACCCACATAAACCTGCCTGTCATCTGGCTAGGTATCTTTTTTTTCATGTGACCTCTGTGCTAAGATTGACAGTGTATAGACTTACTGTGTGTTTGGGCTACCTCCAGCCAGAAACCTCAGTAGTGCAAGAAGTGTTCTGAAACACCATTGGTTTCACAGCTACCTTGTGCTACTACATAGTAAGAAAAATCCGTGGGTGAAATACTGTTATCTTCATAGTTGCTGTTCTCTGCTCTACCATCTGCCCGCAACGGGAGTCAATGTACTCTAAAGATTTCTTGCAGACCTATAGGGGAATCCAAGTCACAAATTTCAAGGCTATGTTGGGAGCCATGACTCTAAAGGTAATTACAAAGGCATGGTAGCTTTTTCATGGACTTTTGCCTTCTTTCTTTACCTGTCCTGTGTGTAAGGTGGCAGTGATCATAACACGCATAGTGGTAGCATCAGGTCTGAGACATCTGAGACAAAATGAACAGACAGGTAAATGATGGAAATGTAAAGGTATGAACACCAGACCTCACCAACTACCTTTTACAGTTGTATTTTTAGCCGAGGCTTGCAACTTCCAGAGTTCTAATGCACTCAATTTTACATTTCCAATCCTAGTCTAGAGTTTATGCAAAATCCTAGAATTGCTGGCACTTGACATGGGAAATGGCAAGAAAGAAACCATCTCAGAAGTACACTCTCTTTCAAACTTAGCTTTTCTTCTCTCCACAAACCTGACTTGACCTGAGAACATATTGCTATAGTAGGTGACATTTGAAATGGAGATTAAAAAGGTGATCTATTCTTCTCTGTTCTGTGGTGTGACTTTTACATCATTCAGGGTCTTTTTTAACCTACTGAGTGAGTCTGAAATGTTCATGCCCAGGAGAGTCACGGCTTTGAGAGCAGGGAGAGGTACACTTGTTTACCTGTCCTACTAGTCCCAGAGCAGCTCTTGTTGCCAATGAATTGTAGAGTGTCAATGCAGAAACCTTCATCCCCATGACACCAAAGACTGCTGCTGGAACTAGCATCTACTTTAACAATATTCAGTGCTCTGATGAGTTTAGGTTGCAGAGCACAGATTCTTCTCCTTATGAAAAGTATTTCTCTATATAACTGCAAGTGCATTGCTGCTGATGGAAATGACTGGTCAGAACATCACTGTCACCCTTACTACACTGGGGGTCAGAATGGAAACTGGTCTAAGAGTTGAAAAATGTCACTGGACTTGAGCAAACTGACCTTGGAGACCCTTACTCTTGACAAGGAACAGATCCCACTAATTGTAATGGAACTATTCCTAATGAACTATTTGGTCTGAGCCTGAAAGAATTGGGCCTTTACTACGTTTTATAACCAAGGCATTATTATAATGGCCATGATCCCTACGATTTTTCATCTTTTTATGTTCAAATGAGTCTTTAATCTGTTAGAGCTGTAGCAGTGTATGGATAACCTAGAAACCCTATACTGGCAGTCCTAGCTTTGATCTTCACTTTAATACTTCAGTATCACTAGTATCATCCCCTTAAACTATTTACCCTTTGTAAGAACTTATTAACACCTTTTATATACCCCCAATGAGAAAAAAAAAGCCAACGAGGTTTATTTATACATTTACAGTAAAAAAAACCCATAAGGCAGGCTGTGTTAAAACCCTATAGTAAGGAGAGATTTGATTAATCTTTTTGCCTCTCTTGCTTTATTGCTTATGCCTTCTCATTCTGCTTGTTGTGACATTTTTGTTGACTTTCCATTCATTTTCTTGTAGTTTTTTTATATTTTATATTGCCTTCACATGTTAACCCATTTCCAGATAGTTTTCCTTCTTCCTTTTGTCATTTTTTCCCTTCAATAGCTGTCCACCAAGGTCACTTCACTTTATTCAGTTTTCTTCTTTCGCTACTGCTGTTTCTCCATGGGGAGTTTTTTGATTCCAGTATTCCAACATCGCTTCCGCTAATGGGCATCACTCCAAGCGCACATCCTCTGATTTGAAGGGCAACAGGGAAGAAAAAGGATCTTATCTCCACAGGTTCTTATTCCATTGCAAGAAGAAGAACAGAGAAATAGTTTGGAAGAGCAGAGAAGATAAAATGCGCTTGTGCTAAAGCCAGCAGCTTGTGTGGTAGTGTGAGCTGAAGAGTCACTGCCTCGTTAAAAATGCAGGGTGTTCAATTATCAGCAGAGGACTCAGCAACCACTGTGGACAACACAGCTGCAACTGCTGGTCATCTCTGAATTTTAGGCTGGATTCTAACCAGTGTCTGTACACACACCCCCCACACCTCGACATTGCTCCTATGCATAATAAAAAACACAGCACAGTGTAATCTCTCCTGTCTGCTTATTCTTCATCATGTTCTTTTCCCAGACTCATCTTCCCAACATCACTGGCTCTGGTTGAAGCTGGCATTGCATGTTTTGTTCAAGGGGTGATGTGGCAAAGAGGCATAGGAAGGTAGGCTTCCACTGTGGCTTAGAGGAAAAGCTGATCTCTATGGTCCATGGGTCAGGGCAGCTTTGGAAATGGTGGCTGTGTGCTACCCCTTTCCCTTCTCTCCTTGGTTTTGTAGATTTGCATTATGTACATTATGCAGGTATAACAGTTTTGAAATTGATTTTGTTCTGTGTTGTTTTGGTTGGTTTTTTGGTTTGGGTTTTTTGGGTTTTTTTTGAGCATGCATTCAAGTAGCTATTATATTATTTAGGGTTTTCAAATATTTGCACATTGATCTGTTCATGAAAGGAAGGACGGCAAAGCTTGGCAGCAGCCCAGAAGAGTGCCATAGAAGCATAGCTGCTGATAAAAAGCTTATCTGTTGGCTAGCAGAAGACTGTATCTGTAATAGAAATGCAGCTACATATTGAATTTTCTCTGTCAGAGGAGTAAATCTGCCATAAAAGTATAATTCACAACTGAGGACAATTCCATACAATGGAATTTTATTCAGAATGTCTGCTAAATATATGTTTGTTATGATGGTTAAATGGCAAAAAATGGTACTTGATCCTAAACATTGCTTGACAAATACTCACACTTATAAATCTATTTCAGCCATCTAAGAATGAAATTTAATACAGAGAAAAATAGTGCTTTAAACATATATGCCAACAAAAAGTGGTAGGTTGGCATATACAAATTTCAGTAAGAGGTCAGTTTCAATACTTTTTAACAAATTCATACTGAAAAGAAAGCACAAAGAAAGCACAAAAGGCACTAACATATAATCAGGACTTTTGAAAAATAAGATCTTGTGTTTCTGTGATGCTGTAAAAATACATCGGTCTGCAAGCCTTTGGAATTACTCCAGGGACATCTTGGCTTTCCTGCTGTGCCAGGAATCCTCTCTTTCTTGCTGTTTTTGTGCAGTGGAGTGAGATACTTTTCCTTCAATGCTACAGTTCAGCTTGCAAGCAGCATCCTCAGGGGTGCTTGCTCTTTTGAGAGGCAAGAGGATGAGAGCACTGGACCCCGAGCAGCTGCATGTGAGGGACAGCAGGGAATGGTGCCTTGCTTGGACCCATCTCAGAGCACCAAAGGGTTAACATCCTCACAGTGTGATTGTTATAGAGCACTCGTGTCACATTTGCTGCTTTTTTAAAAGTAACTGTGTAAACTTTTCATAAAGATGATTTGGTTTCAATGGTATTACAGCAGATTCTGGGTTATGGCTCCTCATTTGTTCCCTGGGCCAACTTGAGAAGAGGGAGTCGTAGGAAACTGTTCTGAGCACGGGCTTGCAGTCTGCCTCAACCCTCTGCACCTGTCCTGACACGGTTCCCTGCTCCCTCAGCTGTCCCTATGGTCATTCCATTCATGCCTGTAAAGAAAAGTTTAGATGGCTTTTAAAGAAAGTAGTCAAGGATTTCATAAAATCCAAACCTGTCCCAATATTGTCTTTTGGTAGGAAGGCTGGAAGGAGGAAGGAAAAAGTAACAGCATCCTAAGCATTGTGGAGTGGGAGGGAATAGACAAGAGGGACAAACACCCCCTCAAAACCAAACAAGGAGTAAGTAATCTTAGCATTGAAGCACCAATGTTTCCTAAGAGCAAGGGAAGGGCTGAAGGAAAACATATTTGGAGAAGAATCTAGACTGGGTTAGGCACTTGTATATACAATTGTAAAGTGGAGGTAAGTTGCCACCATGTGGCAATCTCTTCACATGTAAAGAAAATCCTTACATAAAGGGGGTAGTGAATTTTTGTCCCTGAAAGGGTGAGCAGTGTTCTGTGAACAAGGCTAGGGAACTGATCCAAGTGTGACTCACTGAGGAAGGCCTCTTAACAAGAAGGGAGGCCCAAGTAGCTTTTCTACTTTACTATACATAAGAAAAGACAAAAAGTGATATCCTTGTTTAGCAAGAGACAACTAGTAAGGAAATCTCCCCAAGCAATGAAGGATCTATAAATACCCCAAGAGATGGGTTTTGCTTTTCTATTCTGCAAGTAGCTCGAGTGAGCCCTGAATGTGTATTTGAAAGTCCAAGAGACCTGTGAAACCTGCCTTCCCTATAGGTACTGGGACAATATTTACATGGAGTACTAGTGGGTTTGACCAAAGCCTCCTCTACGTACTGCAATGCCATGCAAGAAAATTGAAAATGAGGAGCCTTGGAAGCTGCATAGAGAAATGAGGGGTAGGAGCCAAAAAAATGTAGGAGTTTATAACTGTGAGTGGGGCCAGATTGACAGGTTGCAGAAACAGAGGCTGCCTTGAGCTTCCCCTTCTCTTTTCAGCTTTGTTTCTGATAAGTAAACAAGAACTCCCACATTGCTATGCACCAGAGAATCAAGACAGGAGAGGCCTCTTATGTGCATGGAGACTCATGTCCTGCCAATTGGTGATGAGAGCAGCACTGTAATCTGGTATAAATCTGTGTCACTGCTGTAAAGGAAGGTCCTTTCTGACACCACCCCCAGCTGCCCATTCTCATCACCTCTCCTGCACTTATGGTAGCTTTCAGACAACCACAAGCATTAATCCTGACCAGGACAATTAGCTTTTAGCTTTTAGCATCATCATCTTGATTCAGAGGTGCCAGTGCCTACACAGGGACAGGAGTGGAGAGGAATGGCGCCTTGCAGCACTACTGAGAATTCGTACAAGATCCAAAAAATGATATATGTGGTCTGAGACATGAGCATCAGTCAAGTGGGGAGGTAAATCCACAAGATGCCAAGCTTTTTTCATCAACACACCTCACCTACGTGAGATATATGTGTCCTTCTCCTCAGCAGCCCATTGAGCTGCCCAGTAGGAGGGAGCAAACAGACGTCAGCCAAATCAATCGCACTCACACCAGCAATGTATCCTTTTGCTTCATTTAGCATTACATTTCCTGATTTGAAAAACACCTTCATTCTGCTTTTGTCCTCTCTTTCCCTTTGCTACATTTTCCTTTCATCTATGACAGCATTTTAACATTCTTACATAAGTACAGAGATTCTGCTTCCCTCTTTCTTATGTTGCTTTCCCTCGCTACTCTTCACTCCTCCCTGATGCAGAGAAACTTCCTTGGATCCTTTACCTTCCCCTTCTGACACCTTTGCAGCCTTTCTGCCCTTCTCCCACTGCTTGTCTCACAAACAGAGGCTTCCTCCTTCCAAAACTCTGCTTGTTCCCACCTCACACCGAATCCAGCCCTAGGTGTACCTTTGTCAGCCCCATGGACAAGAGGGAAGTGAATCCTGGAGAATGTGAATCCTACAAAGAGGTGGGGTTTATCCCATCAGTGCTCTGTACTGGCTATGGCAAGAAACCCTCATTCAAGAGAAGGAAGATGTGCCTATCTGTCCCTCAGGCACAAAGGATTGTCCTTTCCTGCCCTCACTGCAGAAGGACCAGCCTGCTGATGGGGTACGATGCTGACCATGAGGTTTTCTTTTTCACGTCACTGTGATACAAGAGGCAGAGGATCCTCCCTGGGGAGAACCCCTTACATAAGAGATTTTATTTGTCAGTGTACATTGCCAAATGCCAGCCCAAAACAGAAGCACAGCAGAGAGGTTTGAATAAAGATAAAGCAGCATCACTCGACTCCTGCGCAGCTCCAGCAATCCGGGTCGTGGAGGGATGTAGGAAGCTGTCACCATTTAGCCTACTGAGAAATAGTGACATAGAAGAAATGCAAGGCCCTCTCTGGTCCAGAGTCAAAAGCTACAAAGAGAACTATGAATCCCACAGACACACCAGACAGTCTGGTCCATCACATTATAATTCTTGTTTACCTGAAACTTTGCACCATTGCAACCACTGATTTCAATTGCTTGACCTGCTTTTTCATCATAGCCTGTACATAACATGAAGCATGCACAGAATCAAATATAAACATTGGTTAGTTCCTCTATATGCTTCTGCTATCTTCCTGTAGGAATGGCTAATCCACTTTCAGGTCTCCTGTTCATTCCTTAAGCTTCATAATTTCCCAGTACACATCACATAGGAAACCAGAATTCCATAAATCCTACTCTGCAAAAAAAACCCCAAACCATTACCAATCTGATTTCAATTTTCTTCTTGTGCTTGCTTTGATACCCAGTAAGATAAATGAAATGGCAATATTTGTGAAATACCCAATCTACTGCAGGTATATTTAAAATCAAATCTGTCAGCACATTACCCCAGCTGTAGAGAGATTAGCCAGAATCTCCCTCCTCAACTTTTCCCTCCTAAGTCTCTTGCTGGTCCCTTGCTTCCTATGAGTTGATTCAACTTCTAATTTTATATTTCCATCAATAGCAGAGGAGTAAAACAGCTGAAGGGAACAGATAAGGGACTTAGTCCACTACAGCCTCCATGCAACTCCAAATTGGATTGACTGGCTGAGTGCCCCCAAATCCTCCATGGATATGCAATTTTATAGAAAGAAAAATACTCCACATACAAAGAAAAATATGCTGAAAATACTAAGACCACTTTATGAAACATAATAGTTTCAGCAATGTGCATATGATTATATCCTTAATTCAAATGAAATGCAACAGACATCCTTTTATGTTACCCGAGGAAAAAAAGAACCCCAGCTGATGATTTAATTTGTTCTTTTACTAAATGATTTAATTTTAGCAAGCTGTTATCCAAGGAAGAACATTAAAAAGGGCCATATCACATCAGCCTAACAATGAACCTGGTCCACTTTATCTTTGACAGCAGCCAATAAAGGGTAGTGAGGGAAGTGCAAAATAGAAGTACAAAAAACAGACGGGGAAAAAATGCTAAGGAGAATTTGAGGAAGATTAAAAATAGGTTAAAGCAGGTGGAGGAACTAAAATAATTCCCTTAGTTAAAGCGAGGCTTTATTTCTGTGGATGAGCGCACATGGATTTCCAGAGAGGCAGCTCCAAGCAGGATCAGTGCTCACAGGGAGCAGCGCCCTGGGCTGTGCATGAGTGCTCCCTTTACCTGATGGCAGCAATGGAGATCAGCTGTCCTGCCTGCACAGGCAGAGCCGCAGGGATTTGGCCAACCATTCATTTTTAATTTGTTTTTCCTTTTAACTTGAGATATTGCCCCTAAGAGTCAACCAGTTTTAACTTCAAGCTGAAATTATGTATCTTCGAAGTATGTGTTGGTATCTTCTGTAATTGCTCAGTTAATTGGAAAATTAGGATTATAATAGTCCTACCAAACTCCTTTGTCCCAAACTGGGCAGATCTCTGCCCTAGTAGTGTGTTGTGCCATCTTTCCCTCTCACTAGCCTTCTTTAAATGATTCCATTTGGCTTCACAACTTGCCTTGCCTTGATCTCCTAATAGGATGGTGAACCCCTGACCTCTTTCCAGGAGCTCTGCTTGAAACCTAACCTTTAAAGACTGCCAAACTTCGATTTGCTCCTCATTTCCCTCCTGCTGTGCCACCAGTCTCATCAGTCTCTTTCTGAAACTTGAGATTTCAATTTTCGTTGATTATTTTTCTGCTAGGAAAACTCAGCTTAGCCTATTCACTGCTCAACCACCACAGTAGTTGCTGAGTAACAAAGAATCAGTGGAACATTACAGCGTTTGTAGTGGCTCATTTAACAGCACCACAAATGTTTTGTACGAGAAGAGCGCCATGATTTCTATTTGTTTCTAATATTTGGAATATCTCCAGCTCGAACGCTGCTGCACTGGGTTTATTTTTTTCTGATTTGGTAAAACCGAGTCTCCATTCATAATCTGTGCACAGCACAGGTCCACAAGCAAGAAATGGAGAGTGGGATTAATTCCACCTGGAGAGCATGGCTTGTCCCTCCATGGGCCAGATGCCTTCAGCTGCAGGGACCTGCTGCCCACTGCCCTGCCCTGCCCAGGCTGCTCCAGGCAGCTGGCAAGGTTACACCTGACACCCATCCTTCAGGTGGGCATCACTCTTTTGGCAAAAGGCCAGGTTGCACAACAGATCCCCAGCCCCACTCACTGCTCTGCCTGCTTCTGGGTGTCAGGTTATTTCCGGCCTTGCTGACAGCCCTCTCTGTTCATGTGATGACTGTGGGTAGCAATGTTAGCTCTGACATTCAGTTGTAATTGACCTTCATCCCTTCAAGGATACAGAGCACAACAAAGGAAGGCTATACTATAAATACACTGAAATAGGCCACACACCCTTGTCTGGAGAGCCCTTCATCTCCCCTGTCACCTTCTTGCCCAGGGGTTCAGTGAGACTGTAGGTTCTCCATGGTGTCTGTCCAAGGCACATAGCCAGGAGCAGCCTTCCTCCTGCACATGGAGATGGTCCAGCACTTGCCCCATTGCAGGCACTGGTCCTCTCTATTGTCTCTTGCATGCTGAGGAACATTTCCCTGGTCTTCCTCATCTTCTTGGTAACTCCCTAACACTGGATGGATCACTTTGTGGCTTGTTGGGCAGGACAGTGTGTTTGATCATTTCTTCAGTGGAAGCCATGATTATCAATATTCTAATCTGAGGTGCAAGTGCCAGGGACAAACATCCCCTGCTCAGGCAAAAGACTGGACATTGTAAGCTTAAAATTGGGTGATACACACGTTGGTCTGTATTACTACCTATGGGTAGCGATATCATCAGTGAAACCATTATTTGAGACAACAGAGGTTTCAAACTAGTAGCAGAATTTTTTTCATGCATGTAAATTTGTTGTGTGGATGTATACACCTGTGGGTGTATAAGAGATACCTGTTGATCAGCTCTGAGTAATTACAGCCTGCTTTTCTGTATCTCCATCACAACCCAGAGAGGTTGTATGGGAATTAGGGGTGAATGAGGTCTGCCGGAATTCTAGAAGAGGGCTCTGAGATGACCCCAGTGAGATGAGAAAGGCACTCACCTTCTTCCTGCCTCTTCCTCTTTAATATTTATAATTTCAAGTATTTTTAATAAGCCACTTGCCAGCCCACTAATAATTACAATGATAATCACAAAATCAGTGTAAGCATTAAACTATGGGTTTGTGATGTTCTAAGACAACTCCATTAGTTGAATGGTATTATAAAATAAAAAATTAAAATTATTTTTTCTGTGCATTGTTTTTTAAATTTTACATTCCTGTGTAAAAAGCAAAGAAAGTATGCCTTGAATCTGTAATATAAAAAAGCAGCTGCCTTCACCTTTCAGCAATACAAATACAACACAACAAACTATATACATATACACCCCTCCCTCAGTCCGCACAGCTGTTAATAAATATGTATTTTACATTTAGCCAGTTACTGCTGTTCAAGGTTTCTCTAGATGCTCAGGGACAAGCTAAACATCACTTTGATTACAGAGTGATACATTTCCCATATCAAAAGGTAGCAAAAGTAGCTCCTTTGATAGCAAAAGAAACAGCCAGTGGTGATTAAAACAAGCAAATGTCCTGGGGAAGTGTTTGAAGTGAACTGCAAGCCCTGATCAAAGCACAGGTAATGTAAGCACACAAGGCTAGCAGGAAGAAATCTTGTCTTTTATTAGACCAGCACACACTACTGGAGAAAATGGGCAACTATTCATACAAAGGCCTTTCTTCAGCTCTGTCATTTGGTCTAATAAAAGGTGTTGTGTCTCCCTACCTATGTTGTTTTTTTCTGTTCACAGACCACTGCTGAGCCATTACTCTTGCTGCTACAGCAGAGGAAAGCCTTGCTGGCAGACATGATTAATGCCATGATCTAGCACTTTAGGGGAATAATCTCAGAGCTTAATTATTCCAGGACAGAAATGCAAAGAGACTTTATCTGAATTATTGAAAAAGAGCTCTGTCAGAGGAAGAAGAAACAAGCAGTTGAAAGACATACTTGTCAAAACCCAATTGGTCTATTGCAACAATAGGAAAAAACTATTTTTCAGCATGATTCAGGTTACCATAGAGCAAAGCTGTCTGAAGTCTCTATCTTTTACAATCATTCTCTGGCTTTGTTCAGCTTTATTCCAGCATCTTCAGAGACTTGTTTCTTAATCTCTAGCTATGCAGCCCTCTGCCCTACCTGACTGTCTGTTTGTCTGCCAAACTGAGACAAAAAGAGGTCTTCTGCCACTTTCTCTTAAGAGCTGTGAGACTGACAAGAAGCAGGTCTGAGAGCGAGCAGAAAGCTGAGAAGAGCCTTCTCCAGCTCACATTTGCAAGGGGCTCACTGCTTCTCAGCTCTTTCTCATCTCTCAGCAGCAGTTTTCTCCACCCTGAGGACTTGTAATCTCTGCAGGGAAGGAGGCTGAACTGTTGATAAGAGCCTGAGCCACATGTGGCATGGCAGAGAGACAACACTGAGACAGGAAGGAAGAAGGGAAAGGTGGTTAACTGGGATGAGAATTTCTGCAAAGGCAGCATTTGACATAGAGGTAGGCAACAACTTGAAAAAGGGCAAGCCTCAGGTTCATGTTGTGGCTACAGAAGGACAAAAACCAGATTTTGGGATTGGAATTAAATTATCCTGAACGGATAGTTGGATGCCCTGGAGAACTGTGGGATGGGACTGAACAGGGGGGAGGCAGGTACTAGTCCTGAGCTGGGTTTGGCGCTTTAGTAAGCAGCTTGTTGAAACTACCTCCCTTTCAGTGGGATGTGCGTGAGGTTCATCCAGGGGAAAAAGCAAGACAAGGACAAGAAGGACAAAATGTTAAGTCAAGCTTTATTTTTTGTGTCACTAAATTGAATTCTTTAGTGAAACATTTTGATTGAAGGTAATGCTGATACACGCTCCAGTTGTAGATCTGCCAGTTTGCTTCCAATCCGTCTGTGATCAGAGAAACATTTTCACCAGCCTGCTCTGCCAAACAGGCAGGCAAGCAGGAGTGAGACAGGGTGGCTGACTAATTTCCAAATGTCAGGGTTTGCCTTTAACTGTCTCCCTCCTCCCCCGCAATTTTGCAGAGGCAGAGCTACCCCTTTGTGATGGCTGTGCCTTGGGCAAAAGAACAGTTATTGCTCTTGGGACACTGGCTACCAGTGCTGACCACTGTTCCTGAAGTTTCATCACACAGTAATCCTTGAGGAATGCGTCTTCATCTGTTTCTTCAGGGGATGTTTTTTCTTACTCTGTGTAATATTTTGTGAGCAGCTACTGTGAAGTCCTAAGTAAATGTCACTTGCACTTTCCTCGTCAATGAGGAATGGCGTTCTTGCTACAGATTGTGGCTTTGTAGTGTGTACCTGTTTATTCCTCTTACAGACAGATACAGTACCCTGTGTACAAGACTCTCTTCAGAGAGCATGTGAATAGTTTAACAATAACACATCACCAAATGTATCCCTCTCAGCCCAGAGGCAGAAGAGACAGTATTTCCCCAAACAAACACAGTACCCATCTATCCAATCCTTCCACATTCCTGGAGCAAACACCTGGGGAAAGAGATGAAATTGTAACCTTTCCCTGAAAGGCACTAAAAGACCTTACCTGTCTAGAACATGGCACAGTGGAGGTCTTCACTGGAAATGTTGCACAGCTGTGGCACATTAGACCTAGGTCATGGTTTGTAAATCCCCAAAAGCTCTTAGTGAAAGATTTGACCCTGTAGCAGTCAAAAATCAAATGCTGAGGTATATGATGAAGAAAAGAAGAAACCTCTCCAACAGCTGAGAATCAGAGCGGCAGCAATGTCCATCAGCTACTGCCCATCATCAGCTCACACTGCAAACCATGAGATGGTTTTGACAGCTGTGTTCTGCTGAGGCTGTAACTTCTCTGGAAACTCTCGGGGTGATGTAAAATGGGATAACCCCATCTGTAAGTCACACCACAGTATAAGAAAGATTTAAGCTGTTAAAGAGCATCCAAAGGAGGGAAATGAAGATGGTGAAGGGCCTTGAGGGGAAGCCATTTAAGGAGCAGCTGAGGTCATTTGGTCTGTTCAGCCTGGAGAAGAAGAGACTGAGGGGAGACCTCATTGCAGCTACAATTTCCTTGTGAGGGGAAGAGGAGGGGCAGACATTGATCTCTCCTCTGGGGTGACCAGGGACAGGACCCAAGGGAAGGGCCTGAAGTTGTGTCAGGGAGGTTTAGGTTGGATATTAGGAAAAGGTTCTTCACCCAGCGGGTTGTTGGGCATTGGAACAGGCTCACAGGGAAGTGGTCACAGCACCAGCCTGAGTTCAAGAAGCCTTTGGACAACACTCTCAGGTACGTGGTGTGATTCTTGGGACTGCCCTGTGCAGGGCCAGGAGTTGGACTCAATGATCTTTGTGGGTTCCTTCCAACTTGGCATATTCTGTGATTCTGGTGATTCTGTGATATATAGCCATAAGCATAGAAAAGTTATGTGGAAAGGTGCAAAGGAACATGTCAATTGAAAAATAAGAGCTCTTCACTACATACATTACTAGAAGCTTAAGAAAAAACAGAGGAAGTAGAGCCCTCTCTCCCCTGCATGCATTTCAGCATAGATGTTCTTGTTTTTATCTTTTCCCACTTCTTTTGGCTTCTCCTTTCCACCTTGCTGACAATTTTACTAACAATTTTAAGGGTGCTATTTTTCTCAGCACTGTTTCCAGGAAACACCTTCTGCCACATTTTTCTTTTATTTCTTTCTTCATTGTCTCACTGGTTACACACCTCACCATACCATTGGAGCAGTGTGCCCCAAATACACACTTCAAATTTATTTCATTTTTGCTCCAGCAAAAGCCCCAATGACCTTTAAACTGAGCTTCTCCTTCCCTGCTGAGGTCCTAATCTCAAAAGAGGCTTTTCTTCTCCCTTTTTTCTTATTTCACTGCTTCTGTTTCAATGTCATAGTCTCTCTTTTCCACAACCAAAACAACCCCCTCAAAGCTGCCCCTATGTTTATCGTCTTCCCCATGACTATCCTCATTGAATTTCCCATAAGGAACACTGCAATGATCACAAGACCCATAGAAACCCCTGCCTAATGATGAAAAATGATGAAAAATGCATTGGCTCTACCTGTGCTGATAGTGGGAGCACATTTGAACCTCACATGTCAATTGTGAACTCTGCTGCTCACGTGGTCTCCTGTAAAGACAGTAAACTAAGCACAGACTCCTGTAGAGAAAATAAAAGCTGGAAGGGCTCCCCTGGTGCTTCACATTACACTGAAGCTTCAAAAAGATAAGAAAAAATAAATTCAACCTTTGCAAGACAAGGAAGCACAGCAAAATGTTGCAGAATGACTCATTTTAAAGAGTTTGAGAAATGTGAAGGAAATAGTCAATGCTGGGTTAAGATGCAAGTGTGATACAGACCAGAGTGGTATAAAACTTAGGAAACTTCAAAGAAAAAGAAGAGGACAGTGAGGAATTGGAGCCTGTGAATTCAAAGTTAACCCAACTGTTGCATATATGAAAAATCAGGACCAAGTTGGCTTAGAAAGGTTCAAATCTGTCTCAGCATTTTGCTGCTCCAGGTTCTCTAACAGTCAGTGTTTGTCCCTGGACTATAAAGAATTTGACAACCTAAACTCTCTGTAGCTTTATCAGTTCTTTGGCCCATTTTGCTGTCATCCTAAACTAGGTCTAGCACAATTTAAGTTGCAGAGGACGTACATAAGGGAATATTCTTGCACACAGGGCTGTAGTCTTTTTGAAAATTATAAAAGCTTAAAGTAGTTAGCAATTTCCCAACCACTGACATCAATAAATTATATGAGGAAAGAAGGCTGGAAGTGAGCTGAATCTTTGGATGAAGTACAAGAAGAAAAAGAGGACAGGCACTTCTGTTGTCTTATCAGAGCAAGGGCAGGAGAAAAGTCTGATCTTCTCATGGCTCTTTGGGCAGGTTCTGAGGGACAGCCGTGGCTTGCTCTGGGGCAAGGGTACTAAACAGACTTGAGCTCTTCCTGTTGCTTGTTCATGAGCATGAGTAAGCAGCACCTCTGGTCAGATCATGGATGTGTCCCTCCTTCACTGAATAGCTGACGTGGTATTTAAAAACCTGTGACACCACCACTGACATTTATGTATGTAATTAATTTCACACTAACAAATTTTTCAGGTGAAGCTTTTGCTCAAAACCAATGGATTCTGTTACAACTGTCTTAACATGGAGCCTGTTTTCTCTAAAGGTCCATTAAAACAGTCAGTTCTAACTTGATTTTTGCATTGTTTTTATATAACCATTTGCTTCTACACCAGAGAACAGATGATGCCAGCTAAAGACAAGTTCACGACTTCAGTGATTACAGTGAGGTTGAATTAAGTGATGCATTTAGCCTCACTTGGTAGTGTTCCCTTCCTTCTGTTTTTGATAAATTAACCAGTGGTGATCATGGAGTTTTAATAAACTGACAAGGTTTAATTTCTTCATACAGCTGCGGGCTTGCTACCTGATAAGCATAAAAAAAGACTTAATAATGCCACTATTTTTAATCACCTTTTAACCTATGTTGTTCTTGTTTGTATTTCACTTGAGTATTTAATTTTTTATTTATCTTCTCTCTTTTTTTGCCTAAATACCGGTAGAAATGAAGCAATGTGTGATGACTGAGAAAAATTACCACACAAGCAATGTTTAAAAGTATGTAGTTGTACAGTGCTCCCAGTGTAAACTGGGAGGAGAGGAAGACCCAGGGGAAATAATTCTTTGTTGAGGCTAGGCTGCCTCTGTAATTCAAGAGGACAAAATAAAGACAGTGGGGCATTGCCAGGCTGCACTTCCACTGCCATCTGAAAAGTGCCCAAGGGAAGTTGTGCTGTGCTAGTTCAAGCTATTTTCCTTCCCATCTGCTCAAGTTGATTTAGAGGAGTGCATTATGCAATCTAACTGCTATGCTGAGGTTCAAATGAATGTGGCAGTGCACTTAACACTTCCAGGAGACATTTTGAGGAAAAAGAGTGCTTATGTAAAACCAGTCCTTTCAGTCTGTGATAGTAAAGGTATTGCTATATGGCTATTAAAAGAAACAAAAACCAAGCAAGAAACCACAAAACAAACCAGAAAGCCAAAAACCACCCAAAACAAACCCCTGAGAAGATGAAGATCAAAATTGAGAAAGGCTGAACCACACTCAAATGTATCAGTAAGATGGAGTAATAGTGTGAAAACCAACAAGGACAAGAGTAAAAATACATTACCTGCACAACTTGGGCATTTGGCAGCAAAACAGTGATGTTATCCCACATCAGTAATCCAGGACATGGTCACCTGCAGTTCTTCAGATCATCTCATATCACTGCCAATATCAAAAGTAGCATTTGTAAACCACACATTAAGTTCTTGCCCTCAGCTAAAAAAGATCTACACATTTAGTGTCTGTGAAATGTGATAAAACTTTGCTATTAATACTGCTTAATGAAAGCCTTCTTCAAGTTCTCTACATTTTCTCTTATAAAACGAATTGTGTCCTTTACACATATTACAAATAACACCATCTTTCTTCATCCTTGTTTATGTGATTGTTATGCACCTCCCAGGTCTATTTGGTAAATCAGTATTGCTCTGAAGAGCGAGGTCCCCTAAGGAAAAGCTTGACAGCAAGCTTGTTTGTCAGTTCTTCTCTGAAACATTCAACATTCAGACACCACGGGCATCCAGTCACTTTTCAAGAACAGGGAGAAGCAGTTGGTCCCAACGATCTGCGTGACGAACTGTTTCCAGCGTAATCTACACTTTCTTCTTCTAGAGGTGAAACAAAAAACCCTAAAAATCATCACTGTGCTGATTCAGCAGCCTATCTCAGGCTGCCATGTCACAGGTTGGTATTAGTCCTAAAAAAACCATTTTCCCCCAAAACAACCCAAGTTGTAGTTCAGGACAGTGTGGATGTACAGGATGAAAAGCTAAAGAGGCCACACCTCCCTTGACAATAGACATACATCTGGTGACGGCTTAAAAAATCCCCCAAAGCACTGGTTTGGCTCTACTGTGCTGTGTTCATGTAACACCAACAGCTCTAGGAGTCATTGCTGCTCCTGGGATGCATTTGACAACCAGGTTGCTGCCTCCACTAAAAACTGACACACGCTCGTCTTTGAGTCCGAGCACCAGCAAGCAGGACATGCACAGGCCTCCCGTTGTTTCAGACATAGCATCTAACCCAATTCTCTACACCTGAAGCCAGTGGATAGACCAACACTGAATTCCATGAGATTTGGATCAAGCCTCGTGGGCTTATTCTAGGAATGCCAGAGGTCTCCAGAACGTATTAGGAAGCATCTTCCTACAAAAAATTTGGAAAATATCTTAAATTGCACACTTCTTGCAGTTTTAGCTAGCTGTGGCTTCGTAGATATTTTATTAAATGAATGAGAATTAAAAGTTATTCATTTTCAGAATCAAGCCTAGAGCAGAGACAGCAAAGTATTTCAGTTCTGAAATTACAAAAAAATCATGGTACTTATGTGTTACTGTTTATCTTCTGATCTATGATAGTTCACCAAAGTGATATAAAATTATCATTTTACCTCTTTCTCTCTCTATCTCAAAGCAATATAAGAGCAAACCATGACTTCACAAGAATAAAATTGGTAAATATGTCTTCATCAAAAGAGCGAGTGCCACAGGATGCAAGTAACCTATTTTCAAAGTACTGACAAAATTATATTCATTCTATTCTAAAAGTTTTCATAATCATTGAAACATAAAAGAGAGGATTCTTGCTATTTTTTTCTTACAGTTGAAGACTGACAACAATTGTGAGATTTCTAAAAGTTATTCCAGGTCACCAGTATTCCAAAAAGTTCTGAAAACTCATAATTAATTAAAGAGCAATTGCACTCTGAAAGTGATCATATAAAAACAGTAAGCTGAACTCAAAGCATGTATACCTTGCACTCCACATCTTACTTCTCATAGCATAAGGGTTTATGGCCTTGTATAAATTATATTTAGTTTATCCTGTCACAGTTTCTAAAAAAGAAGCTAAGAGAGAAAGGAGACTAAGAAGGAACAAGTTCCTTTTGCCTGTCCAACCTGCAAACTCAAGATCTTCAAAAGATCTCCACCACTTCTATCTCCTTAGCATTCTTTAGGGATGCAAGTGGAAATAAAATGATTGATGTGCCTTAAAACTGACTTTTATTTTCACAACAAATGTTGGACTTGATATCAATTGTAATTTTGATGGTTCCTATTCAGGCAGTCTCTGTAGGCTTCCATCTTCCCAGAAGAATTCAACAGAGAAAAGTGAAGACGCCTTTGGATTACATTTACCAAATGGGCAAAAATACTTCATAAATCCTTGTTTTTTCCTCCAACTCATTTGTATACCTGTTTGTTCCTGTCAGTCACTGATTAGGGATCAGCTTGACCTGATCTCATTTCCAGTACTGATGTTTGGACTTTAGAGCTTCCCCTCTGCGGATATTTACTGTCGCATTTCCCCCTGCAGGGGTTTGAGTCTTTTGTTTTACTTTACGTTTTCCTTTCCTAGATTGCTTTTAGGGTTAGGCTCTCTCTGTGCCATGCTCCAGACAGCACTAGGTTGTAAAACAACAAGGAATTGACTGGATTATTATATGGTTTGATCCTGCCACATGTTAGTTGTCTGCAATGTTGCAGCAGGTGCCTAAGGTGTGTGCAGGAATTGTTGCACTCCAGCAAAATTCTCACCTGGCAGTGACAACTGTTGGCATTACAGTTATTCCCCAATGTCTCTATCAATGAAGAACAACTCTGAAAACCTGGAGTGACTTCCAGGGGAGAAGATGAACTGAGCCTTTGGATCCTCCAGTGAGCTGGATGGGTTTCTCTCAGTCCACATGTCATTCTGGGACAATCATGCCTGTCTGCAATAAATGGAAAAGCATGATTATGTTGAGAGGCACATGGGCTCAGCAGGTGCTGAAAAGGATCACCCTCCCTCCTGGCAGGCACATACAGTTCTTGGGCAGGAGAGAGAGAAACAACCACAGTTTGCACTGCCTGAGAGGGCTTTTCTAATAGAGAAGAAGGGGAAAAAAGAGGGGTGGATTGCTTTCACACTATTTGAAACATGAACTGCTTTGATACTATTTCTCTGACAGGTTCATGTCAGGTAAAAATCTAGTATCATGTACTTACACTAAGAAGCTTTTCACAAACATTATGTTTGCTGCGTAGAATGTATTTAATTTTTAAATACTGATAGTATTTCAAAGTTATTCCTTTGTCTGTACCATTACAAAAATAGGTTGCCCATACAAAATAAGGCCCAAACTTGTTGCTATTTGGGTGCTACATACTAAAATGCTGCAAGAAGTAATGATCACAGCTCAGCTAGTAGAACATCTGCCTCTGAGTCAGTAATTGCTGAGTGTCCCTGCATTGAATTTAGGGGTCACTGGGGCTGCTGAATGTGCTTTTCTTGTATGAAATATGAAACACTAATTCTGGTTACTTGTTGGCCATTAAACAACTGATGACAGCTTTCATCAGAGACTCACAATAGCTTTGCTTCTCTAACCCTGCCAGGTAATTACATTCTCTCTACCTAAATGAACTTTCAATTACAGAGAGTACCTTTCTCCTCTTAACTGTTTAGAAATAATGTTACACACAGTTAAATGATTTCCCCTGTCCCACATCAGAGTTGGCTCAATTTCAGCACAAGACAAGGAGATCCAGGTCCACACAAGGATGCTCCCCACAAGCACTGGCCTGGCCTCAATTTGGCTGAATGCTGTGCTCTCGTGCATCGCTGTAGCCTCATCCATCCTGTTCAAGCTGCTGCAAGGAAGAGGTCCTACTGAAATTTGCTCATCACACTCCCCCTTCTGAGGGCCTGCAGAGGAGTGCAGCCTTTTTGCACCAGCAGGCACAGCTCCAGGCAGGCGGAGGGCAGTATGGGACAATGGCATTTGCCCCAGCTGAACTGAAGTGTATGAACAGGGGTGTTTTATGGCCTCAGTTTTAAACTTAATTATTCAGCAACTCAGTTCAGGCACAAATCTGTCTACTTACATTGTGGGAGAGGAAAGATCATTTTACAAGAACACAGGTACATCTGAATATAAAATTACGTGCCCCGCGACA
>VZTJ01006364.1:424262-535749 GCA_013397795.1 Orthonyx spaldingii | reverse complement strand
GGGGCTCGGCGGGGGCGGCGGACGTGGCGAGCGGCGGCGGGGACGCCGCCACCTCCGGGGGCCAGAACGGCGCCCCGGCTCCGGCCACCGGTGGGCGCGGGCGGCCCGGGCCGGTGCAGTCCCCGTGACCCGGCCGGGCTGCCGGTACCGGCGGCGGGGGAGGGCCGGAGCCGCTGGCGGCGGGGCTGCTCCGGGTGCGGATGGGGAGCCGCTTACCGCGCCCTGCGGCACCCACCGGGATGCGGCACCCACGCTGAAAGGCTGGCGTTAAAAAATATCCCCGGTGTCGGCACTGATTTGTGCAGCCCAAGAGGCTGTGATGAGGCGTAGTTTTCTACAGGACTCTGTTTTGGTCCTGTAAGCACGGCGTTATTATAGCCAAATTCTTCCAGGCGACCTGGCGCACCTTTTGATTAAAGACTAATTGGGTGTTGGTGCTTTGCTGGTGCAAGCTGCAGCTGTAATGACTAATAATAGCCTAAGCCTTGTGCCCTGAGGATTCTGAAGAATCAGTACAAGAAAGACAAGGAGCTGCTGGAGAGGGTCCAGTGGAAGGCCACAAAGATAATTAGGGGTCTGGCGCATCTTTCTTATGAAGAGACTCTGGGAGCTGGGCCTGTTTAGTGTAGAGAAAAGGAGACTGAGAGGGACTCTCATTAATGTATATAAATATCTCAAAGGTGAGTGTCAGGAGGATGATGCCAGACTCTTTTCGGTGGTGCCCAGCAACAGGATGAAGAGCAATGGCCATAAACTGAAACACAAGAAGTTCCACATCAACATGAGGGAGAACTTCTTTGCGTTGAGGGAGAATGTCTTTATTGGGACAAGCTGCCCAGGGAAGTCATGGAGTCTGCCTTGTCTAGAAGCATTCACAACCCACCTGAACATGATCCTATGTCACCTGCTTGGGGTGACCCTGCCTTGGCAGGAGGGCTGGACTGGATGATCTCCAGAGGTCTCTTCCAACTCTAATAACTCTGTGAGGCATATAAAATATAATATTGCTGAAAACCTGCCTGGTTCAAGATCATTTTTCTCAGGCTGAAAAAGTGCTTGAGGACAAGAAACTCTTTTGAAAGGTCCTTCTGTGGATTTAGAAGGGCAGTGTAGTGTGCTGAAATCTTAGTCTTCCACCAGTGTTTCAACAGTTAGAGATAATGCTTAAAACTGTGTATTAGAATTGCCAGTTTGCATTAAAGCTCAGGAAGGATGGGTGTCTATCGACTGCCGGGGCTTTCCTCTGCAATGCTGTAAAGGGAAACAAGGACATATGGTCTTAGTCGTCTTAAGCCTTTCCAAAAAAGCAAAGATAACTCATTAGACAAGTCTAATCTATTTTTTACCTAATGGGAAATCAAATGAGATGCTTCTCAAAGTCATTTGATAACTAGACTTCCCCTTTAAACTTTCCTTTAATACTCTGTTATCCTTGATGATAATTTGATAAAATACTTCTGAAGAAAAAAATACTTCTAAACACATCAAAGACTTTCAAGCAACAGGCTCCTTGGTTCCAGATATACTTTTTTGTGGTCTGTACAAATTAGAGAGACTCTTGTGTACTAATAGGCTGCCTTTCATCAGGAAGATAAAAGGACTTTATTACTGATATTGAACACTCTTTCTTGCAGCAGTCAAAGATACAATTTTTATTGAATAATGGGTTTGCTTTAAATTTTCCATAGTGAGTGAGGAAGAAATGCATAGCAGCATCTTTCCCTGCATGGTCAAGCAAGGTACTGTGTATGTAAGTTTTTAAAGCTGAAAAAGTGATGGACTTGGATGCTTTAGAGAGGGAGGAAAGGAGAGGTCATTTCAGAACTGTGATCGTGAGGAACAGAGTTGATCACATGGAATTGTGCACTACAGGTTGTCTTACCAAGAATCAAATGCAGCTTGGCTGGCATTAAAAACTGTGCTAATGCTATCAGGGTTGGACATTTCTTGAGGCTTTTCTTACCTCAGGGATCACACTTGAAAATTTTGAAGAGGCTGCATTTTTCTCAGTAGCCTTCTTGTTTTATTGTTTGATACTAGTGGCAGCAACAGAAAAATAAGATATTGACCATTTGGTGTTAAGACCTGTTATGTTAATTCTGTTGAGCAATTTTTCCTTTGAAATTTGTGCTTGGCAATAGAATTGAACTTCACAGAAAGTGCTGCAGTCCTTTATGGAGCTGAAACAGGAGAGCTGCTGGTGAAAATGCTCCCACTTTCCTTGGGAGACAAAGGTTGCCTGTCTCTTGGTTGACTTTTTTTGGCTCAAATCACTCCTGATTGCTTTTTGAACAGTTCTGGACTGCAGTCTTGTCCCTCAAACTTTTAGCTCTCATGCAGGTCTGCCAGGTGGGTCTCATGTTTGCATGTCATAGTGTTGTGTCCAGCTTCACAGCATCCTTTCTTACCTGAGGTGAGTAGTTTGTTTACGTTATAAAGGAAGATGGGTGAGGAAAGTAGCATAGATCTGAGGTGGTGGAAAGACTTACCTGTAATGTCCTGGTGGCTAGCACAGTGTTCCATGTCTTGTCCTAAAGTCTTCACATTTACCCTATGCAGGACTTCATGTTTTGGCTTCATGATGTCACCAAGTAATACGTGTTGTTCTTGAAAGATGCCGTGTCCCGTTTTTCTTAGTGGCATTGTGGTGTATGATTTTATTTTTCTCCTCACCTTCAAAAAGAGCTGCTGGTAGGATAGTTCAGCAATGTCAAAGTAAGATCTTCATGCTAGCTTCTTGGTTTTCTTGTGTGCTGAGTGTATCTGTCCTGAGAATTTAGAAGCATAAGGAGAGATTTTTGAGGTAAGAGTTCTCATTCTGAGTAAAATACAGACTTGTGTTCAGGTTGCAGTAAAGGCTGCTAACTTATTTATTTCCTGTTGACATGAGTTGTGGCAAAAACTTCTATTTGATGAAACTGAGGCTCACTGTCGGCTTAACATTTCCTTGAAAAATAAGGTCGAAATAGCTGTTTCTCTAAAATCTCTGTTTGGGTAGTGGTTTTAATTTGCTGCAAGACAAAACCTAGATTTAATTTCATCTGACTTGGATAGGTGACAATGTCAGGTGAACTCTCCATTTTGTTGCCAGAGAGGGAGACTGAATTGAGTTAAATGAGTAACCTTATTTCACTTTGCAGTGCAACATACTGTTTTTGTACCTGACATAAAGATGCAGACCACAAGGTAGCCTTTTTTTAATGGTTCTCCGTATCTTTAATTAGCTCTGGAACTAATATTTGAGAAATGTAAGGACCAAAATATTAGTTGCTTAATTATAACCAAGCCTATGCTTGAGTAGCACATGAAAATACTCTGAAGATTTGCAAGATACGGTATTTGTCCTCGAGTCACTTCTGCTTTAGTTTTGCTACCTGAAAGTAGTGTGTTGTATTGTGCTAGACATACCTGGCTTTGTCAGATGCCTATGTATGCCATAGAAGAGAAAATTTGAGTAGAAATACTTAGCTGGGAAGTGGGAAAATCAGTCAGAGACCCATTTAAAACTTACTCCAGGCTGTTTTAAACAAAAGCAGAATGCCTGTGATGCTGTGAGAGAAAGATGTGTGAAAGACACACAGTGTTTCTGGAAAAATATCTCCCTTGCACGATGAGCCTTTATGAATTTATCTGCCCTGGTTCTGATAGGAGTGAACTGCTTGTTGGAAGTTAAGCACAGTGTTGTAATACATTTTGAAGAACACCTTGCATTTTTTCTGCACTATTGCATCACATTGTTCCTTGTTCTTTTGTCCAGTTTATCCCGTGGGGCATCTCTCACCTTAGAAAATAAGTTTTACTTCCATATTTCATAACTGTTCAAGGTGGAAAGAAGCTTGAACCTCTTGTTTAGCAGCAAAAGATATATAGGATTATACTGCCATAAAAAGACAATTGTAATAATGATTGTTTGAATTGTTCAGGTTGGCCTTCGGCAGCTGGATATGTCATTGCTGTGTCAGCTCTACTCCCTGTACGAATCCATTCAAGAATACAAAGGTGCCTGCCAAGCTGACTCTAACGCAGACTGCTCGTACGCCCTGGAAAATGGATTTTTTGATGAAGAGGAGGAATACTTCTAGAAACAGGAGGATTCCCCTCAAGGCCAACTGAATTGAGGTTCTTTTGTCCTTCTCTCCCTGTAACACACCTCAACAAGAACGACTGGAATTTGTATGGATCCCTCTTCCTGAGGAGGAACACCCAGCTACCCTGAGTTAAATTCTCTTATTTTAACAGGCTGTCAGTACAAGTTACTCATGCAAATACCACTTGAGGAAAGTGCTGTACTTTTAACTTTTGAAGAGTCCTCAGACATGCTTGACAAGAGTTTTCAATTTAATTTGCAAGGTGGGTGTTTTCATCTTACAAACATTGGTAGCTTATAACTGGAATTTTAATCGTAGAAGACAGTAGCGACTTTCTGAGTTGTAATAACTTTGTAGGGGGGGAGGGAAGCCTCCCCTATGGTGTAAATAGCTATAGGTGATTTTTTGGGGGGGTCAGTGGCATTGATGAATGCATTTTGAACAGGCATCTGGATGCACGCACATCCTCAGCACTACTAAGCTAGTTCTGCTCTTACCGGCTGCATCCAGTTTTGTACTGGGTGAATTGTTTACACAGTTACATTTTTTTTTTTTCTCCTTAAGCTAATTTATTCCTAGCTTACAAGCTGTACATGTGATAGTGAATGTTATCAGCAGGGTTTTTTTTCTGTTGATCTAATTCACTTTCTTGGTACTGCCACTTGGCATTAACTTTTATACTCTTCCCTGGATTTCTTGCATCGACCATAGCTCTTTGACCTGCTAAACGCTGCTCTGAAATGGTTTGCTTAGCTTTTACGGCACTGCATAGTAAAAGCACATTTTCAAACATAGTCTGTCTGCCACTATGTGGCTTGGAATAACATGAACTCTCGTGCAAGTGTTCTTGATCATATGAAGAATAAGGAAACCTCTCATATGACACAATGGGACAAATTGCAATATTTTATACTGGGTGAACTTTGTTGCTGTAAGGTAGACGACAGCTCTTTTTAAAAATGCGAAATAAATATTTTGAGCACATACTTTGCATATGTTAACACTTTTTATACTAACTTGTTCTTTGAAATATAACTTATTTTTGTTTTCAGAACTTACTAAAGCACTTGGTTTTTATTAATTCATCATGTGTACATGTAATGCTTAATCATCTGAGAGTTGCCAGCTGAGTCTTCACCCTTCTCTATTTTAAGTAAAATCAACTCCCAATGCGATTTTCGTTTCTTAAATTTAATTCTGAAGATTGCTGTAAAGCACAGTGCCTGAATCTTGACACAAGATAATAATTAAGGGCTTAAACCTCAAAGGGTTTTTGCATGGTTCATGTGTGGCATGCATGCAGTTTGCAGGAAGAACTGGAGACCATATTCTGGGGTAGCTCCTCTGTTAGTTTTTAGCAAAGGCTAGGATGTTGCAGTGATAAAAGCCAAGAGACTTGCAGGGTGCATTCACTCTAAAACTGGCTTATTATAGTGGAGTTCAAAGACCACAAGAGTAAAGACTGTGCTGTAATTGTGTATGTGTATAAGTTCTTAATCTAGTCTGTGGCAATGGTTGGGTATTTTTTTTAATGTTAATTCTGGTCTAATTGCTTCACTCACCCAAAACCAAACTGAATGATAAGGAAAACACAGATAATCCAGATAGCTACATTTGTACTTAAAAGTTGTGTGCCTATGTGTGTATATATGTATAAATATGTATACACACACATATTTACATGCAACTTTATGCTTTGACTTAAGAATGTATTGGCTTTTAGTATAATTTGCTGTGCTTTTGGTATTTACATGAAGCTTTTTCTAGTCTGTTGGAAGTACTGCTATTTTCTTGCTCTTTCGCCAAAAATAAAAAGCATGATGTTTAGCATAACTCTTTAATGTTGTGTGTATTTTAATTTACCTCTTCAGTGAATACAAGCCCTATCCCCCTTCCCAACCCTTCAGTAAAAAAACTAGGACTAGTTGTGACCCTGGACTGAAGCAAGCAATTTTTAAATTACAGTGGAAAAGGTTCCACCTACCTCTATTTGGAATAGAATTTCCTGCTTCTCTGTCTTAATTGGATTTTACTTGTTTTGGAATTCAGGAGAGAGTCCTGTTTCTACTACTAAAATTAATGTTTCTGTTTTACAGATCTTTAGACAGTGCCATTCCTTAGTAGTCTCAGTGGTGAGAATGGACTTGAGCAAAATTCACAGGACCTTCTCTTATATAAATTAAAAAATGAAATTATTTATGTTTCTAATCATGTGCGTGATTTGGGCAACATGGAACGTTTGGCTGATATTTCCTGTACCAAGGGAAGCATAAAAGTCTTAAAGCATCACTCCACAACATCTGGACTGAAAAACAGGTTGGATTATAAGGACTTGCTAAGTTTTCAGCACCTTGTCCCTTTTAATAATACCATGTTGCATAGGAGAGAAGTTTTAGTCTATATTCCTAAGGAAAACTCAAATGCCATGAGGGCTGGCTAGCCAGAAGAAGGTTTTTAAGAGAAGAAATTTGTTATTAAGTCAATAAGCAATTGTTCCAGAGGCTGATTTTTATGCCTGGTGTTGCAGTTGTGAACTGTACCACATTATAACAGCAAAAAGCTGGTAACCCGTGGTCCAAACCACATCCCAGCACAGCTTTCCCATTTTGACTCCATTACCCTGGTTCATCCTAACACGTAGGTTTTTAAGGATGTAATGAAAGAAACTCTTGGAAACTTCTCTACCCAGTGAACACTGCAGAACTGTTCCGGTCCCACATAGCACACCCAGGAATGAGCAGGCCCAGGAAAAGACAGGTTTACAAGGAAACAAGAACAGTCAGGCTCCTGCTGCCCAGAGATGGAAAGCTCTGAGTACAGCAGTTCAGAAGGCAATCTACCATGCGTAACTCTTCACCGGCCGTTCTCCAAAGGGCCTATAAACGTGGTAAAGAGGTTAGAAATAATTGCTAGGTCTCCACAAGCTGCACTTGAAGTTTTATTTTTACTTCAACAGCACATCACCCTCATTCTATTGCTATGACAACTGCAGAGTCATGCTGTCATAATTACATTACAGTTTAGTCCCATGGAAATTTCCTTAGTCTACAAAAAGAGAAGAGTCTGGAAGGAGTGCTCCACTCTGGAGAAAGTGGATGCCAAAAAATAATGGGTGGCTGATACCATGGCTAATATAACAGGTGAGCATTTACGTTCAGCTTCAGCTCCTGGTGAAGTCACTGTCAGTGCTATTGACTTTAGTAGGGATGGACTTCAAAACAGGAATCTTTTCCTAAAATCAGAATTGCTGCTTAGTGTCTTTCATTCCAAGACCATGGAACAGCTGCATACTAAGATACAGGAGACACTCGAATACACACTACAAATGTATTACTAAAATGTACTGCTTTCATGCACTGAAATGCAGTAGGCAATCATAAGACTAACTTGTAAAAAGCATGAATGTTGCTTCAAAGAGTTTTCCAATAAAGGTGGGGCAAAATTGCACTTGCTTTATGCATAGTTTGGATGGTTGCTTAAGTCGAGATTTTAGTACAATACTTGGTGTAGTCATGTGAAATTGAAAGACTAGGAGAAGAATTATGCAAAAATTATTATAGTATTTGTAATCAATTTAGTTCCTAATCATAGGTAACTAAATAATTTTATGTGACTTTTAAAATGAGGGTTTTTTTAAAAAAAATATGTTTACAAGTTCTTCTAAATAAGACAATTGGCAAAATTTTAAATGCAATGAAGAGAGTAGCAAAGCCTCCACAGTCTTTATAATTGATCCACTTAGTGCTTATTTACAAGCCTAAGGTTTTGTGTTACATTTAGCCTTCATCCTAAGGAAACAAAGCTTATGCAGTAAATCTGTCCAGGCATTCTGTCAGTCTGTTTGCTGTAAACTAGATCTGATAGGAAAGAAGTTGGAAAGTTGCTCTGTTTTTAGAAACCTTGTGAAAATTTGGAGCTGGAAGAGGAGAGAGGCTTACTGTTCCTTCCTTGGACAGGATCACAGGTAAAACTCCCCTTTTGGCTTCTGTTTGGCCACCCGGCTGCCAGAAGGCAAAAGCTGGGTGGTCGTGCAGCTGCTGGCAGCTCTGCAGCAGCCAGGGCACTGCAGTGCTGGGTGCCCGTGGGGCATGTGGGAAGGAGGAGAGTCTTAGCACATCTTTTAGAGAGTGAGGATGAAAACTGCAGATACAACAAGGGGCCCCAGGAACACCCCAGGTGCTGCCTTCAGGACTCAATGCTGGATGCTGGAAGGGAAGAGGGATGGGGAGGAATGTTATTGTTTCTGGAGGTGGAGCTTGACACAAGTTGGAAGGAGATGCTGAGATCCTGGGACACAAGTTCTTTAAAATCCCAGCTTTGATTAGTTCTGCTGCTGACACCTTGGAGGATTTTTCATGTCCTTTTTCAACATGTTTTAGAGACTGGGTTTACGCTACTTGTCATGTATTTTTTAATGTGACTGTCATTTGTTTCAGGTACATGCTTTTGCTTAACTGGAAACAACATTTTTTATTTGACTTTATTTAGCTGCCTAGCTAAAGCCATCCATTCCTTGAGGAATTAGATTGCTCTGAGGGCAAAGGAAACTAATTCCCTCACTCTGCTGTTCAGCTGACCGCTGGGGAGGAATGTGAAATGGAAGGATTAATCAGGTACATGCCAAAGGGAACCCTAACAACAGGTCTGTTTTCCAATGTACAGGTCTGTGACCTTCAACCACTTTGAAAGGATTGACTCTGTTTTTGTGATGCCTGCCTGTAGAGGATACATTACATTGAGTTTGAGGTTCATATTTCTTTTCATATACTACTTGGATTTTCTTAGAAACAACTCCTCAGAAGTATATTTTTCCATCCATTATCTTTGGTTTATTTGAAGTTACTACATTTAACTCTAGACAATGCTGCATGGCCGAAGGAAATATCTTGTTTGTTTTCTTAACAAAGCAGTTAAAAGATTTCTCTTACTTGCAAAGTCATCTTCTATTGATTTGAACATTTTTTGTGAGTTTCCAAGCTCCCTATGTGGTAAAGCCTCTTAACCGCTTATTCTATGATCCTGGCAACTCCAACTCTACAGGTAGCTTTACAAACACCCAGGGTCTGCTGTGAGGGCTAGATTCTGCCATGGTTCAAAGAGCCTGGGGCATGTTTGCACAGGAACAAACTCTCCTGAGCTGAGGTGGTCTGGAAGAGCAGAGGTGGCCCCACAGAACCCAGATGTGCTCTAGGGATTAATGCCTAGGTGAGGCTGGATGTGTGCTGGACTGGCACCTGCAGCTCGTGGGGCAATTGCACCTTGTAAGGACTGAAGAGGATTAGCAGAGGGGTCCTGCTCAGATAATTCACTCAGTAGTGAGTTTGGCTATTTGGTTTTAAATGACAGAGGAGCTTTGGAGAGGATGAATATTCACTGCAAAAGTCTCCCTTAGTTTTTTGGCCCCCTCTCTTTCATATGTTCTATTCACAAAACTTAATTAAATGAATGTAGAAACAACCAGCGCTAAGTAATGAAGCCCACATCTGATTTCAGAGGAATGTGCTTTTAGCAGTAGAATTTACATTTTTCAGATAAGGTTGGTATGCAATTTAAAAAGACAAAGCCATCTGCTACTGAAATACACAGACTTGTGACTATTTTGGCTCTTCTCTGAAGTTTTGCCACAGATTTTAAATGCACTCGTGCTAAGACTTTATTAAGATAATGTCTTCAAGAGAATGTAATCTTTCAGAATTCCTCAGTTTAATATGAGAGGAGAAATCCCATGCAAATAATGGATTGTTAGAATTTAGTGGCCGAAGCAGATTGTTTGGAATTGTTAGCACATAGAGAGTTCAGTTCTATGTCAAATCACTGCCTTAAATTCATGTTAGCAGTTCAGTCCTCCTTGCAGTACTAACTACTCACTTTCAGAAATCACACGCATTTCTTCCACAGGTCAGAAACGTCCCTGTGATTATCTGGCTAGACACATGAGTAAGAATTTGTGAGCTGCTTTTGGCTCAGGATACCAGGCACTGTCACAAACAATAAAGTTGCCTGTCTGAGCCCTACCAGCTCTTCCTTAAACTCTTCTGACACGTCAAACAGCAGAACCTCTTAAATCATTTACAAGCAGGCAGTGTAATAAGGTCGTTACTTCAGTTATAAAAGCACCTGGATGACAGGGACAGTACATTTTGTTGGGTTTTTTTCTCTCAACCCTTTACAGTATCTTTGGCTACCTGAATCTTGATTTTAACAAAGCACTAATTATTTGTACTGAAAGCCCTCATGGATATTGGCAAATTCAAACACTGCAAGCAGAGGTGAGCTAACAAGTGAAGTTTTGGACAGTTAAAGTACCAGCTTCAATGAGTCCGCATTTTAACCTGTTCCATTACTCCTAAACAACATCAAAAGCTGTTTGTATTGTGGAATAAAATTACTTTTTATATGCTATGTTGCACAAAAGGTAAACAACTGAAATATTAAAATAGTTTGGTATAGGGGAAGACATTTTACCAGAATCAGCTGAAAAAACACAGTATATCAAATCAGAGAGAAAATTAATTTCTCATAGCATTAGAATATCAAAGCTCTGTTACCATTTGGTTTTTGTCCTGTATGAACACAGCATGCCTATATTCTTTCCAAGGATACTGCTATTCCTTTTTTTTCTGTTAGTATTGTACAAATTACACACAATCTTGACTTGTATCTTTAAAATACCCTTGCTCTTTCTGACTGATACTTAGTCATGATGCTCAAACTGGAGAAGCATTTCCTTAACACTCATGCATCATACATATAACCTGCAGAGAGAATGGAATATATAGCACCTATTCAATGTATAATTTGTGTGCATTTTTAGAAGAGGAGAGACCTTTATGAACAGAGTTCTAGTGTATTTTAGAGACCATCATTGCACAGCTGTTTGCATACAGGATTAACCCTTAAGGATAAATGAGAGAAGTAGAAATTTGCAGTAATCTCTGTGGGGAAGAAAGAATTCTGTTTTATGCATTTCTTTTATCCTGCCTCATGTCCTTTCTTATAGGATTTGCTTGAGGTCTGAGTTCTCATATGTAAATAGGTTTGTCTTGTCTCCAGTGCTTTGTGTGGTTATACAATAGGACTTCTTTTCACTTATCACTAGCCAGTCATTCAAAAAGTCCTTTCTGTTTCTGGTGCAAATGTAGTGCTGTTCTAGGCTTTCAATGTCCCTTCTTCTCATAGAGAATAATACTCTTTTCTGTGCTTTGAAATGCAGGTGTGTACGGGCAGAATACATCAATCAATGTTAGAGAAGCCAAGCATATTCTTGTTATTACCACAACAGTTATTTGTATAAGCATCTGCTAAAAACTGTGCCCACTAATGAAAATTTATACTACAATTTCTTTTGCAAATTAGAAGGGAGTTTGTACAGAGATCTCAATTGACCATGCCTATTCTCTCATTCTCTGAATTAAATACTTTTATTTGTAGGCACTGATTGTATTTTTGTTTCAGCTTAATGGTGTGTTACCCAGTGCATATGTCCTTACAAAAAGTCGTACTAGATATGAAGAGGTGCAGGCTGCCTTATTCATTTAAAATGAAATCTTGAATGCTTTGTGGTCCTGCAGCCAAGGAATTTGTCTGATGGATGTTCCTGTCGCTGGCTTAGCAAGGCTAAGCAGGGGGTAGCAGGGAATTGGAAGCATGCAACATGGAGAATAAAAGTGGAGGACAGAAACTTTTTCTAAAAGACCAAGTCACCATCGTCACAATGGATTCTTCAAGGAAAATCTTGTCTTTTCACAAAATCATATTGCTTGAATAAATGGTCATAGTTGAAAACCAGCTGGGCATCAAACTGCTACTACACGCAGTAGGATCTGATAGGTCTCCTAATATAGGAAAGGCAGCTTAGGTTTGGTCTCTGAGAGCCAGAATCTCTGCCTGCCAGGGAGAACATCTGTCAGGAGTGCCTACCCATCCCAGCGGCTGGCGGAAAGACCAGATGACCTCTGAGATCACTTCTAGCCCTCTCTGATTCTGTGAAAACAAAACTGTTCCCAAAGGGGTGGCAGAGGCAGCTGTCTGCTCAGGACAAAGAGCTGAGCCTTCAGGGGCAGCTGCTCCAAGGAATTTAGAGGAGACAGCACTTTCCAATATAATGGCATGAAATGACAGATGGCACCTTCCACCCTGCCATTATAGTGAGGAAGGATCTGCGCACGAGGGCTTCCTGTTTTGCCATCCTCTATTGGATGTGTTGGAGAGGATTAAAAACACCTCTCTGAACTTTAAGTCAAAGTGCTTGTGCAGCTGAATTAGATTAGAATCACCATGCTGGCATTTTGTTACATAAAAGTAGCTGAGTAACAATGAAAGAAGGGAGATGTGATCTCTACATGCTTCTGATGCTATTTTATCAGGGACATGACTTTTTTTTTTTAAACTGATACAATCTGTTCTGTTGCACAACAATCCAACTGTTGTGAGAAGAAAGTGCCTTTCTTGCTGGTGGCCTTTTCTTTCAGTGTAGAACCTTTAAACAGACAGAAGCTGCACCATTTCACACATGGATAAGCCAGAAAATGCACAGGCTGTAAGAGTAGGATTGACTTTTCCTTTCATCTACACACATACACATCATTTACATAAATGGCACAATTCAGCTGAGCAGGAAACTATTTTAGGGAAAAATTCACTTAAAGAAGTGCAAAATACATTTGAAATGATGAGTTTTAGTACAAACTAAGTCTGGTCATGTGGTTGTGTAAAGAAATGAATACCTGCCATTGAGTTCATCGACAGCAAAGTTAATTTGCTTCTCTAAAGAAAAGGGTTCAAATAATGTCCACCATTCCTGAAAAAATTCTTCATGAATCATCAGTGTTTTATTTTCACTTTGCTCTCTCCCAGGACAAAATGAGTAAGAGATGAATTGTGCTTTCCTTGCTCTGCAACCCATCTGCCATTTTCACACTACTAAGTAGGAAAAATGTCCTTAGAGGGAAACAGATTCCTGCTTTGGAAAAATTTATAAGGTGTATGCTCAATGTGATACATTCATTTTTGGTCCCTATCCTGCAAAATCCAAGCCATTTTTTTCTGGTATGTGCCATGTTATTATCCAGTGGATGTTCTCAATGAAAAGTGTTTTCTTCCTAGTTATTATTATGCTTGTTGGCTTTTGATTTTCAGTGATCAAAAGAACGCTGTAGTCCTACTGAGAGAAAGAGAGACTATCTCTACTGTAGCCAAGACATGATACATATGTGGCTTTGAAGGTTAGAACCAAAGCTTTATGCTGGAAGTGAAGTGAGAGACCAAAGAAAGGATCAAAGTTAAGAAGTGATGCTTGTATGACAGCATCAGATGGGCTGCAGCTTGCCTGGCAGGGAATCACTATAAAGGTAACACCCACAGATGCTTACAGAGTGAGTAAGCAGTTCTGAGCAAGGAGTGCAAGGTGAGTAGACGTGCTTCTATGTTGTTGAGGTTTTGTTTTCTTGTTTAAATCTGTGCATTGTTACTGAATTTGTTTACTGAAAAGATATCAATGGTTTGTAATATATTTTTAAGAAATATTTTTCTGCAAAATGTACCAGTGCTTTCTAGCTCAGTATCAAACTGTCAAATAAAGCACCTTATTTTTTCTTTTAGCTGAAAGTAAGATCAGCTAATGTGCCATTTCCCTTTGCTCCAAGATTTTAAATTAATTTCAGATTTATTTTGTCACGCAACAGCTGTAATAACTTCAAAATAATAATAAGGGATTAGTAATTTGCTGTATATACCCCTAAAAGTCTTCAGATGTATACATTATAGAACTACATGCCAGCAAGGGTCAGAATTAAACCTTCCCTTAGTACAACAAAGACTTTAAACATGTCACCTTTAATATTCACATTCTCTGGCTCCTGGCGTGTCTGTTTTATATCTGACATTCATGGTGTTGACTGACTCCTAACAACCTGCAGCTGAAAGGACTTAATGCTTTTCATCTTTCTAAGCAGACATGAACAAATTAATCCTTCCCCAAATCCTGTGATGGTGGAGATACAATCATTTTATTGAGCCACATATATGCCTTGCTCAAGGTCACATCGCTGGTCAGTCTTACAGCCAGGATTAGGATTCAGGTCTTAATTCAGGTCCCCAGTCCTGTGCTCAGAGAGCCATGGCAGGCATTTCTGGACAACACTTCTTTTGCCTAAAAATGTCCTCAGAATTACAGTTAGAGATTGTAAGAAATCAAGGGGATCATCTGGATTTATTTCAGCAGCAGCCAGCACATGTAAAACCTCCTGAGTTCACACTCTTCTGTTTCTGTGTAAAGGAATTTAAACCACATTTTTACCCAGGGGAAAAAACCCAAACAAGCCCAAACAATATCTATTCTCCTAATGAATAGCAATTAAAACACCATTAGCAGTATTTCCTAGTTGCTTTACAGACCTGTCATTTGTCTATAGAGAGCTCAAAAAAAGTTTTACAAATTTAGGACAGCAGATCATGATTAGGAAAAAGATTTTATGAAGCTCCTTATGTTCATATCTTCTTTCTTGCCACCTCATTAATATAGTAAGCATTACTGGAAAGACTAAGAAGGTCAGAACAGCTAAGAGGCAGGAGAGAAAACAGGAATCTTGTTATATACAGCTTTCTGCAAATTTTAACTGCAGAAACCTGAGTTTCAAATTAATTCAGCAACAAAAATCCTGTTGCTTTTTAGCAGTGGAGGAATGCATTAATTCTCTCTTTTGCCACATGAATTTTTGCAGAGCTCAACAAGACTCAGAATAATCCCAGCTTGTGGGACTATTTAGGTTTTAAAGAGATATTGTCCTGAAATAATTTGTATTTTATAGCTTTACTGGATTGTATCTTGAATTGACCTTGATATCGAGTCACCAAAACAAGTATTTTGTGACCTGTTTTTCATCACTAATTTCATTCTCACATTTCTCCAAACTGAAGATGGATGTTCATTTTGAAAAGGTTGAATTTAGGATTTTAAAAAACAAAAATTAATCAAAGAACACGTATGTAAGAGTGTCTGTATGTTCCTTCCAGTTTGAAATCAGCGGTTTCCTTATCAACTCAAGATGGCACTGCAGTGCTTAACACCCACCCCACTGGGGAGGGCTGGTGGAATGGAAAAGCAGGCGAGCCCCTGAGAAACAAGGGCCTGCTTGTTTTATGAGAAATCAGCTAATAGTTTTCCAGTGCAGATGTCCTACTTTACTTTCAGTTTGGTGAAGACTGGGGTAACAAATGGCAGCTTATATGCCTCTGAGATAGGACTTGTGTGGAAGAAAGGGCTCCCTTGTCTGTATGTGCAGAAGGTCACAAGGGTAGTAGCCCTTGCCTGCACCAGCAAAACCAAATGCAGCACACACTAATGCAGAATGAAGGGAGAAACTCTGCTGTTGCACAGCTCTTCCTATTCAGTGACTAATTCTATCGCTGTACAATTGGTAATTCTGCTTTGTAAAAGTTTATTTTCAAGGCTGTAGTGCAAACCATTGAAGTAATGAGGTTACTGGTATCTTTTCTAGGGAAACCCATAGATTTTACTGCTTGGAAGACATCCTTTGCTATGTCATGTTGTCACTCAGACTATTACAAAAATGTCTACACTAAATACTACTCTTCTTTCACATTCATCATTTGTAAACTTGGGAGTAGGATGCTTTTATATGTGCTTAATGATACACTCATGAACATCTATACTGTGTATTTTCTTACGTATTTTTATTGAGATGCTATCTCCTTAGTTTTTATTGTCATCTTAACTTTGTAGAAGTCTGCCAGACTCCTACCTTCTCTCTTAACTCTCCTTAGCTTTTACTGTAATTCTCCAATTTTGAATACACTAATTCCTAAATACCCATTACATGACCTATGGACCCAGCTAAAGTTCCCACCTCCCACTGTGCAATCACTAAACCATTGCTCAATCCAAGTCTCAGTAACACCCCTGGTTCTTCGATGCATTTCATGGAATGGAGTTCTGAATTTTTTTCCATAGGCCACAATACCCCTTCTGATTCCAAGCAAAACTCAAAGAGTTTCTATGGGTTCAGTTGCAGGCTGCTGTATTTTTAACTCAAATAAATCCTGTCCTATAAGTTAATGAAGCAACTGATGATATACAGAAAGGACAGGCTATTTGCCATCCATCTTCCAGCACAGATAACTTTCATTACAAAAAGTTTATGGAAAAAAGATGAGTTCAAAAAACAAAAAGGAGTAAAGTCAAGAGAGATGTGATGGTTTTTAACAGGCAAACCTTAAAACAGTCTTGGTTCTCTCTAAAACAGCATATGCTTTCAAAAGCATAAAAAATGCACACATCCCCCCGCACCCAATGTGTGTCCTTAAGCTCCCCCTAGATTTATGAAATATTAGTGTATTTCTCATGTTAGTTCTGGTAAATGAGTAGCTTTAACACCAAACAATACTGAATGCCCTACATTACTATTGATGCCTCTGAAGATTGAGAACCTGTACCACATCTGCTTTTGTTCCACAGCTCTGTGGCTCTTAATTGTCTTCTCTTGCTTCAAAGTTGTGTAAGGGCAGTGGTGGCTCCTGGCAGCATTACAGAGTGAATAACTGATAGGTTATCAATGTATGTGACACAACAGGTAAACACTGCTTCTTTCAGAATGTGTTCATGTCCTTTCTTGGTGTTCTGAAAAAAACCTCAGAAAATACCTGAAATCAGTTTTTTAAAATTAAAAATAAAGTTTAATTTAAGAAAACTGTCCCCAAATAAAATTTATATACATAGTATTAACAATTTTGCTGTTGACAAGATCATGTTTATATATAATAACTTGTATTAGTTACACCTAAATGGGCTCCACTCAGCCTCTAGACTGAAACCAGTGCCAGACCAAATACCCAAAAAAAAAACCCCAAACAAAAACCCCCTTGTGTGGGTTTTTGTTTATATGTAACCATGACACATATGATCAATATCAAAAGAAAAAATGTAACCTAAGAAGAATAAACCAAAGCACTGTTGTTACATTGTTGGAAAATCAAAACTGGCATTAGAAATCATGCACATTTTTCTGAAGAGACATCCAGAGTTGTGGTGGACTGACCCAGTCTAGACGTCAGATGCCCACCAAAGATGCTCTGTCACATCCCAGCTGGGCACTGGAGAGAAAATGTAAGGAAAGGCTCATGGGTTGAGATAATGACAGGGAGAGTTCACTCACCAGTTACTGTCATGGACAAAACAGATTCAACTTGGGGAAATTAATTTATTACCAATCAAATCAAGAGTCTCGCATACTTAAAAATGCTACAATTTGGGGCTTTTTTTCTTTCTCTGACGTGCTCAGAAAGTTGCAAAGTGTAACACAAATGACAAAAGTGCTGTCAGCCTTTGATTTAATAAAAGGGAGTTAGCAACCATTTGCTTTTCAGATCAATTAACTTGCATAGCACGGGCAGTTGCATCAGACAAACATGTTTGATATCTTCTGTGGTCATAATCTAGACTTACTCTAAACCTATTGGGAATTAACTTGAAGATGTTGCAAAACATTTTTTGATGCATTCGGGAAAACACAGACATGAGACAGCATCTGAGGAAAAAGAAGAATGAAAGTAATCCCTATGGAGTGTACAGCCTCCCAGAACTGAAGCAGGAGAGTTAAACACTGGATGGAACAAATGGAAATCAGTGTGCACAAAAGTAGGTTTGTGTCCTTATTACTGTCTTGTGGGAACTGAGTCTGTCAATTCGTTTGTGGGCCATTTAGCTCTCTTTTTGCCTGCTGAGGAAGAAAGTGCAGAACTTCTATAAATGTTTCTTCACTAATTTAGGCCTAAACATTTTTGTTTGCTTGTTTTTTAAAATACTACTTTCTTGCTGAATGGCCTCATATTTCACTTTTTGCTTCTGCTAAATGTGCAGCCAGATGAGGACTGGGTATGGGGAATGTGACTTAAATGCAGAAGAAGCAGTATTCTGACCAACCAAGGAAGTTAGGGATCAGTCCATTCACTCTCTCTTCAGCTTTCAGAACAAAGCAGCATTTATGAGATCACATAAAATTTTAAGCCAGTTTAAGCCTATCATTCCTAGAGATTACTCTAGAACTAGATATTTTATTATTTTGGATTGTTACATAAACATTCCAGAGAATGCAGCTTTGTTTTCCCACTGTAGTTTTACTCTGGAATACTTGCCTTTTCTCTAATAAACTATTTGCAAATGTTCACTTTTCTCCTTGAAAATCTGGTTTTGCGGAAATATAAATTTTGGCTTTTACATTTTTCCACTGACTCCCTTCCCCTTAAGGGAACAATTCATCCTCCTCTTTCCGCCAAAATGCAGTGATTGGTAGCAGGGCTGGTTTTTTTTAATGTACCTTTCTTCTTATAGCCACAGCTATGCAGCCAGATTTATAAAACTGTTAGGATAGTGAGACATTAATATTTTTAATGGGAAAATAAACAACCTAAGGCTGAAGTTTTATGGCTCAGCACAGTAAATAGCCAAACTTCTAGTGTTTTTTTGTTATCTATCACCTTCTTTATCCCTATGAAAACAGTGTTTTTGGAGCCTGCTGGCAGAGATGATTCTTAGAAAATTATAATCATGTTGTTGGTATTTCTTCATATCTGGGCAGACATTTCAAACATCCCATCCCATTTTGTGGAACAAGCAGACCACACCATTTTCCAAAAGTAATCCAAAGAAGATGGCAACCCAAGGAAGTATTCGGTTCAAGTTCAATGTAACTGCAAAAGAAAATAGAACATATTTATCACATACCATTTAAGAAGATAATAGAAATCATGTGAGAATTCATATTAATTAGTGTGTATAAGAAGTCACACAAATCTGTTAAAAGTCTGCATTCCAAAGACATGAATAACATGAAATTTTGATTTTTCAGAAACTCAGAAGAATTCTATTTTATGTTTTAATGATCCATATGAGTTGTCTCAAATTGTAACAGATGGATCTGGTGGATATAATACAGTATATACAAAGAGATGATGGGGAGATAAGAGGTGCTTTTTTTCCTCTTTTTAAAATAATTTTCTGTGTTTCGATCACTCTACTAAAGTTTAACACAGTTTTAAGCTAGAGATATTTCAGTCACGTATCTCATATAGATTAAAAAGATTACAACAATAATGACTTCTGTAACACCAGCAGTCTCTCACACATATTCTATACACATAATGCAGTAATAAAAAAGCAAAAATGTACCTCTAATTGCCTGAGAGTTTGATATCAAAACAAACACTTTTATAAACGCAAGGCACAAAGGTGTGTAGTCGTGTTCCCAAATAACAGCTGGAATTAGCAGAAGCTTTCCATAGGTGGACAACAGCAGTGCTTTGAGAAGTAAAATGAAGTCAGACTTTCTTTTCAGCATCTCAGGTCTTATCAACCACAAGGTAATAAAAATGCCAACGAAAAATGAAGTTTGTTCTAAAAGGAAATAAGAGGAGTTGGAAAGAGAGAACAAAGTGCCAAAAATCAAGTCCAGTTCTGAATGAATTTCAGTAGAATGATATGTCCCAAATGCTATGGAGTCACTTTTTAAAAGCCATAGGCAAATACAAACATACTTCATCTCCTGTGTTCATTTTAATAGCCAAATATTACCTAAACCAATTCAGTATCATGACATTCAGAATAATTCTATCACAGAATTCTTATCTGTAGGATTATCACACTTGTGATTTCTGACTCCATATAGCACAGGAAGTTAAGTGTAAGAACCTCTTCACTTTTACTTTTTAGCAAAAGGAGAGGGTTTTTTTTCAACTGTTAGCCTGTAAAACAAAATCAATACTTGTCTTCTTTGCAAAAGGTCACCAGCAATGAACCCTTTTCATCCAGCGTGAGAAAGAACACTAAGGTGAAAATACCATTGAGCTACCAGACTATTTTTGACACCACTCCTGTGATATGCTGGCATTAATACAGATGTCAAAGAAACTCCCACAATAACTGTAATATATGAGTCTCTACTGAAAAACTAATTCAATGTTTTTACTGACATGTTATAAAAACCTACTTAGAGCAACATTAGACAATACAGGATTTAAATTAAGCTCCGAACATGTAAGAAAAATACTAGTTTAGTGTGCAAGTTTGATTTAAACACTATCATCGGACAAGTATGAGAAAAAATGTTATAACTAGCACAGAACAAAACCCCTACCCTGCCTTCAAGTGTAGTCTTAGAGCACAGAAGTATTTATTCTTTATTGGTGATGACACTGGTCTTTATTTTTTTGTATTTGTTTAAAAAATAACCCAAAAGAGATATAGCTTTTCCCAATTTTTTACTTTAGTAAGGTTGTATCACCTTAATGAATAATAAACTTTGAAGTCAACATGAAACATGGAATAAGGCTGAGCTCTACATTAATCTTCAAACTATGTCAATAGATTTCAGGCAAAGATTTCTGAATATTGCCACTTTTCAGTGTCTTCATATCTAATGCTGATCATATCAGTCTGAACTGTAATCAGGATCAAAATAAGCATTTGCATTAAATGCAGGCAAATTAGACAGTATGTGTGCAATTGTGTAACCATACTGGGTTGGACATCACATCTGTTCTGTATCAGTTTTTGCAGTATGGGATTGAAAGACTGGTGAAGTTGTTCAGTGCTTAAAGAGTAGGTAATACATATCACCAATCTTACCTAAAGAAGCTAAGCCAAACATTCTATAAAAATCCCATTCTTTGGCATATCTGATTAAGTCATCAGGATCTGTATTTTGGCTTGAATCCTGTAGTTGCAACCACCTGAGATAAGCTTCACAGAGCAAACAAAATATGCAGAGCTTCCCATGAATCTGGTAAATAAAAGAATAATAAAAGGATTAGTATTAAATCAGCATAAATTAAAGCATTAGTATGAAATCAGTATTTAAAATAGATTTCAACACCTCTACACAAACAAACTCTTTAGGTGTATTATTTTTCTTTAGAATATAAGCAAAATTATTTCTGTTGAGCCATTAGTTTAGCACATCATCCTTTTAACATCTGTTAACATGATAGTCAAATTACAACATGTGCAAAACTGCAAGAACAGTTCTGTACAGAAGAAAGTATATAACTGTAGTTTCTAAGGCCTGATCCATACTATTTTAAAATTGGGAAGGCTGTTCAGCTAGGAATGAAAATACAAAACTGTGCCATAGCCAGTAGAATTATGCTATCTAAAATTTCAGTTTAAGGGCAACTATTCCATTCAGCAAACTGGTTTGAGTACTCTTGTTTCTCTTTTTCCTTGGGACAATCTCCATTACAAGAAACAAGTAGTGTAGTTATACCAAAATATGTCTTAGTTCATGTAAGGATGAGGCACCAAAATTAAAGGGAGCAATATAACCAAACAAAACTTTAAAATATCCTCTGAACTGACTGCAAAAATTAAGTTGTGAGGACGAACAGTTAGCATGTTTCCACATTAAACAGTCTATAAACCAGTGCATGTATCAGGTGATTTCTGATTTTATACAGATTTAAATAAGCCATAACAATTTCTCTGCATGAATTCTACTTTTTGCATTAGAGGCAAGTTATGCCAACTGCACATAGATGCACAAGCTTTGCCAGTCTAAAATTCAACTCAATTTATTTGAACAGATGAAGTTTTCACAGACAGAACAGTCCTTCCAGAAGCCTCACAGAAAACATCATTACCAGTCTCCAGAAGCACCGAATTAATTAAAAATATTTAGTTAGATTTATGCTTGAAAGATGAGGCAAGTGTATTTATTTACATTGCTTAAACTGGACTGGCTAAGAGGTATCAACATGAACATAGCATACACTTATGCTTAGAGATTTTGCTTTAGATTAGCTTTCCTCTCCTGGGAAATCAGTCCTTACAGTAAAAATATGCAATACTAAAAAGCTACACCTTTACACTCCAGCCCGGCCAGCCCAACTACGTAATTCTGCCTCAAAAACACTTCAAGTGAAAGCCATTTTTTGCTCTGGCTTTGAGGGCATGGCTAATTACAAAGGAAGAGACTTATAAGAAATTAGTACAGTAGGTTTAACTGGCATAGTATTGTTAATTTGGTATGTTATACTCCTATTGCTCATTTAAAAAAGAAATGTTTCCAACAGAAATTTAATTTGGAAATTAATTTTCAATTAGATCTTTCTCTTACAGTGTAATTTAGCACATCATCCTTTTAACATCAATTAACATGATAGGCAGATTAGAGGGTGTAGAAAACTGCATGAACAGTTCTTTGCAGTTCCTTCTCTTGAACATGTAAGATGACTCTGTATTTGCTGGTACTGTGGCATCACTTCTGTGAAGACAGAAGCTATCTTAGTAACAGTGGGAGTTTGAGATTCCATGTGTTCTATTCATGATATAACTGGTTCGGCTTGCTGAAATCTGTGGAAGGGCAGAAGAAGAACAGTCTCTAAAGTTTTGCAACTATTACAATCAACTTACCAAACCTAAATATATTTTTAACAAAAAAAGTCACAAGGTAGGGACACAGCAACTTACATTTATCTTTGTATTGAAAAGAATGTGCCTGTATGCTTGTGCTTTACATAAAACAGCATTAATCAAGATGATAACAGGATCATACTCAATGTATTTATCCACAGGTTTCTGGCAGGATTTCTGAAAGTCAAAAAAATACAAAGAATTAGGGAAAAAATAGAATGGAAGAGTTTATGAAATTTTCCTCTAATCTTAGTACAACTGGGTAAATATAAACTAGCAATTCATTATTATTAGTCTTTCCCTAATGTTAGCTTCATTTTCAATACTTTAAATCCATCCAGAAAAATTGCTTCTCCTCCCTTGATACTACAGTTGACACACAGACTTCCCTTATAAAATCGAAAGATTTATTATTGATTTTTACAGGCTTTGGATTAAGATCAACAATGAACTATGCAGGAATGGATTTAGTTATCATTTTGTGTTCCACAGATGCAAAAAAGCCAAACTACCTTCCCAAGACTCAAGAAATGCACCAATGTCATGCTAACGGTTAACTAATCATGGCTCATCTACAGGGTATTTTGTGTTATTTTGGGTACTTTTCTTCTATCACTTCCATCTTTTCAGAGATGCTTTATCCTCCTATCCTACCTTTTTCTTCCTTTCAAGAAGACAGTAAATGTTTTTCGCTGTTGCATTGTTCTTCCATACTGTTAAATTCTCTGGATGTTTCAACCAGGTTTCCATCATTGAGCAAACACCAATATATTCAGAATACTGATAATGCAGTTTTCACACAGATCTACAGCCAAGGAGTCAGTTGCCACCAAACAGTGGTAGGACACTAGACCATCACTTCTCCAACACATCTGCTGGTTCCAGCTGTGTCTGCTAGAGAGGTTATTTCACCCAGCCCACTGGGAACTGCTTGTCATCAATCCCCTCCAGCTTTACTGACTTACCTGCATGGCTGATCACTCCTTGGTTTGAGTTAGGGCTGATAAAAGGCTGTTATACTGTGAGCAGGAGGGTTAAATAACAGTCTTACAAAAGGTTCATCTAGCAGACATGAGGGGGAAATAACTTCTAGCAGAGAGGTGAGGAGCAGCAGAGGAGCAGCAGCCACTGCTTCAGCTCAGTCAAGTGCACTTGCAGAAGGGTGCTCGCCTGCAGGCAAGATTTCTCCTGCTGCTAATCCTCCAGGCTGGCTGCTTGTCTCCTCCAAGCTGTCCTCAGCTAACCTTGGTCCCCTGGGCCCTCACATTAGCTGTCATGTTGAGAATACAACAGTCATAGAAATTAACTCTATTTGCGTTTTAATGAGTGCATGGTGGTGCACTGCCAGAAGAGAAATGTTGGCACACCACTTTCTGAAATGCTGGAACAGTCAAAAACGCAGCATCAGACAACACACACCTACAGACAAACTCCTGGACAGAACATAAAGGTTTTCCAATTTTATAGAAATTCATTGTGTCTGTTGTACAAAGACCAACTACATACCACTCTGCTGCCTGCTCACCCTGCAATGGGATGAGGAGGAGACTCATAATAAGGTAAAACCCATGGGTTGTGTAAAGCTTAATAATTTAAATAAAGAAAAATATAATAATAATAGTAATGAAATGGAAGATAATAAAAGAAAGATAATGCCCAAGAGAAACAAGTGCAGCACAACACAGCTTCTCACCACCCGTTGACCAGCGCCCATCCCATCCCCAAGCAGAGATCGGCCCCTCCTGGCCAATTCCCTTCAGTTTACACACTGGGCATGACACTCTATGGTCTGGAATATCCGTTTGGCAATTTGGGTCAGCAGTTCTGGTTCTGCTTCCTCCCAGCTTCTTGTGCACCTGCTTGCTGGCAGAGCATGGGAAACTGAAAAGTCCTTGACTTGGGATAAGCACTAATAGCAACAACTAAAACATCAGTGTGTTATCAACATTATTCTCATACTGAATTCAAAACACAGCACTGTACCAGCTACTAGGCATAAAATTAAACCAGGCAAAACTAGGACAGTGTCCAAAGTTAACATTACCTTGCTATTTAACAGAATTATTTTTGTAGAATCTGAGAATGCAAACTTTCACCAGCAAATTGACTCAAAAGTCCAACATCAGTGTCAAGAAAAACATCCAAACAAATGCATAAACTGAATAGAGTTGTCTAGGGAATGCTGCAACCTCTAATCAGTGTTTCTTGGTCCAGCTTAAGGAAAAACTCAATTCATTTGAATAAGAAAACACTGTATGCCAGTACACAAGTTAGAGGTAATGAATTAAAAAACTCTCTCAACCAAGAGTTTGATAGGTCTAAAATTAAAGCAAGTGAGATGGAAGAAAGGACATTAACACAAGACCACAGTTACAGGATTTAATAGAGTGAAAGAGAAATTGCTACTTTAATTAGAGGCAGTGTCTTGCTTCATTTCTTTCTACTGGGAAATCATGAATCCTATAGGTGGTAATTTGTGTATGTCAAATCTCTGGGTTGATGTAGCACCAGACAAATGCAATTTTTTTAATAGGTTTATTCCCACAAGCACTGGACAAATCCATACAAAACAAGATTATTCAACACAACAGGTGTCATAAAGGTTAGATGAAGGATATCCTCCACACCCCCAGTTTTATTATGCTCTCAAATTCTATGACAGAACATTTTTTGACCAGGACCAAAAATCTTTCTGAGTAAAGAATGGTATTTTCAATCAGAGGATCCCAATCAAACACTGATCAAAAAATTTGCAGTTAAGAGGTATTGAAAATTTTTCACTGACAGCTGACATGAACAAACAATGAAAATTTATCAGACCAACCGTCCAGATAAAAACAACATTACAGAAATTTACTGCAGACATATAAGGAGACTGCTACAAATGAATACACAAATAGTGGTGTCTTCTGCCTCAGAGCTTCTGGCAGCCAAATACCAAATCTTCTGCAGCTGTGAAAATGATGTTAAATTTAGTATTTCTATGTTCTAGAGCTAGATGAGAGCTCTATTCTTAATATATCCTATAGTCCTAATATACTTTATTTCTGAGTCTGACTTGCAAGAAGGAAAAGTCCTCTGTGTTTATCCAGCCAATGACCTGGCCAGCATGAGTTCATCCAGGGATTTGTGAGACCTACAAACCACTTTTGCTGCAAAAGTCTTGTGTGTGCACTGCTATAGAGTAATTGGATGATGGTTGCTATACCATTAGTATAACACAGAATTAATATGCCCTCTAGGAAGAATTTTTTTCCATATCTCGCTTTTTTCATTATTTTTTCCAGCTATACAACTAAAATATCTGACATCAACCTTAAATGCCAAGGAAGGAAACTTGTGACTAAAGCCTGACTTCAACAAAATCAGTGCAAGCAAGGATTGATGCACTTTAAGTACACATATGTTTCGCTAGATAGTTTCAGCTAGTTAAAGGGATGTAACTTTGTGGACACTGATAAACACTAACACTTTCAGAGAAGATTGGTATGAGCAGCTCAGCTATGGAGAACTGCTTGCACACTTTTAAGATTTTACTCAGGCAGTTTAGTGTGAACTACAGTACTGGTGCTCACGTCTGGTTCCCCACTACTTTCTGTACAGCTGCAGTCAGTGGCCTGGGCAGCAGGAGTGAAGAAGGCATGTCTTTAAGAAACCCGAGCTTTCTCATCTTCTTTGGACTTTCTCGAAGATGTGCCTCAGTTACTACAACCAGTTCTAAAGCGATAAAAAGAAGTAACTGGATTTCTCTATGCTTTTAGCCATTTTTCAATTTTGGCCTTAAATATGTAATTGACATCAGAAAGAAGAAGTAACCGGTATTTTTTCTTGGAAAAATAGACACTACTTTGATTAAAAGGTACTTTCAGGTAACGTTGCAGAAGAAAAGAGTCAAGCTTCACACCATAAATTCTATTTACACATCCTCTTCTCATCTGGTAAATTTAAGGAAAATTACGAGTGTTTGATACTGACATAAAGAAGTCTAGCAGATGCTATGCTCCCCTAAAAAAGGATGTTACAAGTATATCAATATTCCAGCAAATTTAAATGGATATTACTTTAGGAACTGTTTGACTAATCAAATATTTAGGAATATTTGACTATGCTTGTCTGTTTTTTTAAAAAAAAATCTTCCATTTTCATAACTTAAATGTTTGCTTAGTTATCTTAAAAAAAATTAAAACCAATTAGCAAAAGCAGATTAAAGAAAAAAGAAATTTTCAAAAGCTAGTACAACCATCTTCTTCATGGTGTAGTATATCAGACTCTTTTTGATCAAAGCAATCCAAAACATCTAAGGAAAGTAACATACATTTTAACATCTCAGTTGTATAAAATATGACCAAAAAAAATACTGATATGTTCATTCAAACTGCATGTTTCTCAAACTTTATCAACCTTTTTTTACCTTTTATAAAACACTACTCTAAAGACATAACTCTTCTTTGTTCATCAAAAACACTCCACTTGCAAAGAGTGTTCACAAATGTGTGCCCAGTACAAATATTTGAAAAAACACCTTCTGTCCTGAAGGATAAAGTTCCTCAAATATATGAACATGACTTTTTTGGAGTCATCTCTCCAATGTTAAAATACTGCTTATTTTGAAATAAAAATATTTTGGGATGGGGTTTGTGGAAAGTAAAAGAATTCCTTAAGAGGAAGCCATAGGACATGACAGAAAGTAAAAATACACACTGAAGAACAAAACTTCATACTGATCTAAGAATACCATGAAAACCACATCAGAAATACATTTGCAAATCCCTGGGCATTAGAAATATTAATGAAGCAGTCTCATTATAGCATTCCTTTCTCCAGGGTTTGGAATCTGGCAAAATTAAGCTACAATTTTTTGCTGGACTACATATACAGCAAATTGTAACATTTACACAGCTTCCACATGAACATGGGTCCATTTACATAGGCTCATAGGCTAAATTAACAGACTCTTGTGAGAGTGCCCTTAATCCCAATTGCACCCTTAAATAATAAAACACATTAGCTGTGCTGCTGTCAGGAATGGATTCTTTATTAGAGATGCAGCCAAGTGTCATAATAGACTGAAAAACAAAACAGCCCAGTTTCAGATGCATTCCATTTCAGTAAACAAAAATACTGTTTTATAATTTTTCCTGTATAATACATTTTCCAGTAGTGAGTTGGTCTGTAAATAGTTATGTAAAATTAGCATATGTTATTTTCCAGGATGATTTTTGTACTCTTGACAGATTCTTTACCACACTACATAAATGCTTTGCATTCAAAGCATTTGGTCTCTCTGCCTTAGTGCAATAAAAGAGCTTTTCAATTATTTTTTAATTGCAGAAAAGCTAAATGAAGTGTGCACTGCTCAGGCAATTTGGCTTATTACAAAACACAAGGGGGATCCTGACTGAGCTCTATATATTGCAGTGCGTAATTTCTTTTCCTTTGTTGTGGTGTGGAACATTTTTAACATTTTATTTTTAGACACAACAACATATATGAAATTGAAAACCAAATTTTAGAAATGTTTGCACACTTTTCCTTCTATTCTGAATAACTGAGGTTTACTAATTTCTTTCCATATTCATTGCACTTTGCATAATTTATTCCAGGTTAGCCAAATGTGTTCCCATCCCTTGCGCAAGCATTATTACTGTAGTGGCAACGTTATTTGAACAGTAATTTTTTCTCACTGTTCTTAATGGTTGGTTTGTAGTATATTCAGTGAAGATTTGCCGTATTATTTACAGATCAATTAAATTTAAAGGGTCTCAAAATAATTAACAAAAACCTTCTCTAGAAAGAGCCACCTAGGCTTACTTTCCCCATCGCTGCTGGCTCGGAATAGGAAACACATCAGTACATTCACAGGTGAGGACTGAACCCAGACCCATGAGATGCAAAGTGACTGCCAAACATCACCTCCATTGGAGGCAATCCTAACAGGCCCACACATCTCCACACCCTCCCCTGTCGCTCCCCAGTTACCACACTGAACAAAAAGCATATTGAAGAGGTCCATCTGTCTCTTGTAATGGAACTTCCACAGCTAAGTATATGCAGGATGATAAAACGGTTCATCCACTAAATGTGAATCTCAACCAAGAAGAAGTGCAATGCCAGAGATCTGGGCTAGACTTCAACTGAAAATGGTCTTAATTAAACAAATCAGATTTAAAAAGAAGTTACAGACCTTGAGGAATTTGTGGCAGTTAGCCACCTTGCAGAATTATTAAGAAAAGACATGATCTTTCCAACCCAAGTGTCATGGTACTGTGTGGACTTCCATGTTTTACAGAAAGTTTCTTTAGTTTCTTCAGCATCCATTGCAAATTTATTCCCAGAGTGGATAATAACACTTGTGAGGTTTTTAATGCTTGCCCACATCAAAATTACAACATGGAGTTCAAAGAAACTTTTAATTATATTAAGAGCAATAACAAATGCTGCAGGAACTAAACTAAAGCAACATTAAGCTGAATTTCCAAAACTGTATTCTAATATTGTGGGTTGGAAACACATGTTTCTTAATGGAAGCTTTTAGTATTTGCCTCTGGAAAAAATTAATTCTTCTCTTCAACAAATTAATAACAGAATACAAAATCATGGTATTTTGCTTAGGCATTCAAATTTAAATCTTCACATCAAAATCACATCCAGATCAGGTTAAACACATCCTAAAATAAATGTAGGGCGAGACAGAAGTTGCTGTTGGGAGAACTTAGCTTCTTCAACCTTGAGATAATGTTCCAAAGAGTGTTGAATGACAGGGCTGTCCTGAGAATGGCAAAGACCTTTTAGACACAAATTTATTAATGTATCAAGGATAACTTTAAAATAGTATTGGGGAAAGTCTGTAGGTCAGTATGAAATAGTGATGATCTTGGCAATGTTCTGCTTGTTCCCAGTTTCTGGGGCCTTCTATTTTACTTACCATATGGAACACATGTTGGGTTGTTGTCTGTTTTTCCTTAATGTGTCAGTATTTCCATGTACTACTTGAAAATGGCAATGAAACACAAGTGCTTTTTAACAAAAGAAATTATCTAGACGATGCCCATTGGCCTCACTTTGAGTATCGATATCAATCTTTCTATTAGTTTTTCACTTCTCTCTCAATGCTACAGTGGAGTAGCAGAGTAGCAGTACTCAGTGCTCTCACTCCACAAAGATAGATGAAAAATGTTCTCAGGCTGAGTGATCACACCTTCTAATCTCACCTTAAACCTTCAATTTATCTTAAATACCTTCAGCTTTTCTTCAGTTTTTAGAGGCTCTAAGTTTTATACATAACTGATATTAATGATGTTTCACACTGATAAGTGGGATCTTCATGTATTTTTAAGTAAAGACTTCTAAGCTATCATTATTTTCAGGTTTCATCATCAAGAAGATTCATAACACTGACGCACTCATATCACTGCTCATGAAATTCTATGAAGGGTATCAGATGACATTCGGTACTTGACTACTTTCTGTTGTCAGCAGCACAATGATGAACAACTTTTCAGGTCTCTGGCCAGAGCACAGCCTTGCCTGCATGGAATAGAATGCCTGCAGAGAGTTGGTACAGTGACAACACTGTCCTTGCAGATTAAAAGGAAAAAGTAAAGCAAGAATTGCTCTATTAGAAACCATGAGGTCTTGGTAGCTGGAGACAACAGCAGGGCTTTCCTGCTGTATGCAGACAAACCTGAAGTCACATCAGTTCAACTGAAAGAATCTTTTGATCTTGGCAATCTTTTTAACATTCTCATCTCCACTTTATATACCATGAGTTAACATGTCTCCTGCTCTCAGCACCTCCTGGGTGGCCAGAAATTGAGGGAAAGTTTTGAAATGATATGACATGCACCACATAAGAACAAGTAGAACTGAAACTTAACCATGACAACCCACAACACAGCCAGAGGAAACAGACTGGTATGAGAAAGTGAAAAATAGTACAGATCTGGGACTGCATGGAGAAAGGTGGACAGAATTCCAAATTGCTAGGAATGTGTCATTCTTTGCTCTTTCTTTTACTCACTTCTTTACTCTTTTTATATAAGTTTGGCATTTGTGATTAATACAGCAACTGGGACTTAAGTCTTTGATACATGCCACATTTCCAAAAGACCAGGATCTTTGGTCCTCAAATGGTTAAACGCTAAGGGGAATGAGTGCCATCTACTGGCTCCCAGGTTGCCTTAGACCTGCTTTGCATCACCAGATTAATAAGCAACGAGGAAGTTGTAGACTTCAATGAGGTCTCCCCCCAGCCTCCACTTCTCCTGGCTGAATAGACCAAGTAACCTCAGACACTCCTCATACGGCTTCACCTCTACATCCTTCATTAGCTTTGCAGTCCTCCTTTAGATGCTCTCCAATAGTTTTACATCTTTCTTATATTGTTTTGCTCAAAACTGCCCCCAGCACTCAAGGTGAGGCCATCCCAGTGCAGAGCAGCCTGGGTGCCGATGCTGTGCCTGATGCCCCCCAGGACACGCTTGGTCCTCCTGGCTGCCAGGGCACTGCTGACTCATGTTCAACCTGACATCGACCAGGACCCCCAGGTCCTTTTGAATAATCATCTGGCAGACCCTGACATTTAGGTCCAATGGCATGGGAGCTGTGTTCACCCATGGAGCCATGCTCAGATCTGACCCTCAGCAAGAGCCAGGCCAAGCACACACAGCAGCAGACGCACTGCAGTGCCCTGTACAGACACACACAGGCCAGTCGGGACAGGTGCACCTCTACCACACAGGTGCACTCAAGGAACGGGAGAAAATGACACTGGGAAGCAGAGCAGATGCAAAACCTACAGAATCACAGAATGCATCAGGTTGGAAAGGACCATAGCAGGTCATCTGGTCCAGCTCCCTGCTTAGCCAGGGTCATCCTAGAGCACATGGCACAGGATTGTGTCCAGATGGTTCCTGAACATCTCTGGTGAGGGAGACTCTACAATTTCTCTGGACAATCTGTTCCAGTGCTCAGTCACCTGCACAGTAAAGAAATTCTTTCTCATATCCAGGTGGAACTTCCCGAGCATCAGTTTCTACCCGTTGTCTCTTATTGCTTGGCAGCACCAAGAAGAGCCTGGCTTCATCCTCATGACACCCTCCCTTTAGATATTTATACACACTGATGAGTTCCCCTCTCAGTCGTATCTTCTCGAGGCTGAATAGGCCCAACTCTCAGTCTCTCCTCACAAGACACCTGCTGGATTCAGGGAAAGCGGCCACAGCGCACGGCCCTGACCCGAGCTCGGCAGCAGGGGGCGCTCCAAGGAGCTCAGGCGCCCGCGTGCCGCCGGGCCCACCACCACGCGCCGCCGCTGCCGCCTGCTGACGTCAAAGCTTCCCACGTGCATTCCTCGCCTCCGCCCGCCACTGCCCGCCGCCCCGACTCACGCAGATGGAGATACGGAGCACCCCGCGCTGGTAGTCCCGGTACAGCTCCGTCGCCTCCCCGTTGCACTCGATGCAGCGGTAGGCGCCGAGCGCCGCCATGGCGCGCAGGAGCACGCCCCAGCTCTGTCAGCGCTTCTAAACTACCGCCTCGTTTCCGCGGTCGGGTGCGCAGCCGAGCCGGACCGCGCCGCGCTGCATCCCGGGAGTTGTGGTTTTCCCGCTGCAGCTGTATGCCGGGCTGCTTCGGTGGAGAACTCCATGTCCCAGGAGGCAGTGCGGCGGCGGCTCCGTGGGAGGGGTGGCGGGGGCACCCGTGTTCCCGGCCGAGGCGGCGCGCATGCACGCTGTGAAGATGGCACCTGCCGGCGGGCTGGCGCGGGGGCCGTGGGTGGCGCTGGCCGTGCTGGCCCTGCTGGCCCGGGCCGCGCTCGCCCTCACCGAACGCTACCCGACGCTGTCCCTGCTCCAGCAGGAGCGGCACCGGCAGCGCCGCGGCCCGGCGGGGGAGTGGGCGGAGCAGTACTCGGCCGAGTGCGGTGAGTCGGGGTGGTCGCGGCGGTGAGCGCCCGTAGCCCCGGGGCCGCGGTGACGAGGCCGCTGGAGCGGCGCTGACTCATAGCGAGGCATCTCGCGTGTGAGCGGCACCCCGAGCCGAGCCGCGCCGTTGTGTGGCGCCGAGCCGCACAGGCTGAGGCAGCGAGCCGGGGAAAAGCTCTCACTCCTGGGACGGGCAAGCCTTCGGTGTCACTCGGGAGGATCTCTGGTGCCCCACTCACCTCCCGAGCCCAGCAGCTGGACTCTGCCTGCTTTTTGATTTCTGCACTCAGTAGTATGGGGATATGCCAGCACCCCGCGCTCATATTGCTGAGTTTCTCAGGACAAGATAAGGAGCTGCTGGGGAGGGTTCAAAGGTCTGGAGCATCTCTCACCAAGAGAGATTGTGGGAGCTGGGCCTGTTTAGTCTAGAGAAAAGAACACTGACAGGGAATCTCGTTAATGTATATAAATATCTCAAAAGCAAGTGTCAAGAGGATGGTACCAGACTTTTTGGTGATGCCCAGGGACAGGACAAGGAGCAATGGCCATAAACTAAAACACGAGAAGTTCCACTTTAACTTGAGGAAGAACTTCTTTATGTTGAGGGTGCCAGAGCACTTGAACAGGCTGCCCAGGGAACTTGTGGATTTTCCCTATCTGGAGACATTCAAAACCCACCTGGATGTGCTCCTGTGTCACCTGCTCGAGGTGACCCTGCAGGAGGCTTGGACTGGATGATTCCATGGGTCTCTTCCAGCCCTATCAATTATGTGTTTCAGTGAGTTGGATGTGGCTGGATTTAATTTCAGCTACAGTTACAGGTATTTTTCTGGTGAACTGGATGCTTCTCTTTATGAGTGCCAAGTTTGCTTAGCAGATCTTCAGCTCTTTTTCAGGTTAATTGATGTCTTGTAATACAGGTATAGTTAAAACTATTTTTATGTGCTTGAATGTCTTTTGTATCTGGCTCATGCGGCTTAATCTGTTACAATTGTTGATCTTTAGCATGGTGTGAATGGGCCATACAAAAATGCCAGTCTGAATCACAATGTACACATAATACAGATCAAGAAAAAGGTTTATCAATTGCTGGGAATGTGACTTTAAATTATATATAAGAGACTAACCAGTGATGTGTCATGACTTGTTAGCTGTCAGCATGGTTTTGTGATTTTTTCCACCCTTTATTTCATAAAGTCTATGCTCATATCAACAATTTCTGTGGACCCTAACAACTAATATAAAACTAGTATAATCCACTTGAATAACAGACTTTGAGTAAATAACATGAGTTTTCTGCACCTGTGTTGTTCCCCTCCCCCCGCCTGCCCCTGCCCCGTGTATGTGCTTTTCTCTTCACATTATAAAGTTCTTTGGTTAGTTTTTATCACCTTTTTTTCTGTGTGTGCGTGCCTACAGTGGCTGAAAGCCACAGTATGTAAACTCAGATCGTGAAAGTTATCTCAGGTAACTGTTGCTACAAATTATTCAAGCTTAAGCATAAAACAAGAAGACTTTCACCCAGTGTTGAGATAAAAATCTGTATGCCCTACAAGTTAATAAATGGCAAAGCTCTTGATTACATCTGTTACTAGACCTGACATGAATGATTGACTCAAGGTACTCCTTCAGAAGTGGATTTGGAAGATTAGATTTTGATTTAATGGTTGATGTTGTTTTAAAGAAACCAGTGTAACTAGGATTGATACAAGGAGTTCTGCTTAAATCATCAGGTATCTCAGGTGCCTTGCATGCACTGATAATAAGACAACCCCTAGTTACAGAACAACATGCTTACCTTGAAATAGCTTTATACCAATTCACTCCTTGCTGTTTAAGTGTTAGGACTACATGAATTCCCAGTTGAAAAATTCCTGTAAGCTCTCAGTCTTTGTTTTAGTACAACTTGCACAGGAGCTGAGATTTTTTTTGGTCTCAAATAGTTTTCCCTGTAGCCTACTACATGGTCCAAAATACTTTCTCTAGTTGCTTTTTCTAGTTTTTCATGAAGTTGTTAATGTGGTTCAGATTTGATTGTGTCTGACTTGCAGACAAAGGCAGATCCATTTTTCCCTATGAGTGAAGTGGTTTGTTGCCTCAAGAACTGCAAGATTTGAGGGGGCCTTTTCCTGCTGTAGCTTGTATCTAGCTTGTGGCTTGGCTGTCTTATTCCCTACCACCTTATTAAAAATTCCTTCACTAAATCCTTGCTGTTGTGGAGAAAATTATTCTGGAGGTAGGCCATGCCTGCACCTCTTTGTTTTGGTTTCTGAAGTGAAAGTTTCTCACCGAGTCTGCAGCCAAAACTCTTAAGTCACTGATTCATGAGCACCAACAGGAACAAGTAACGTGTTAATAACATTGCCATAGCACAGGAGGGTTTGGCCAATGTGAGGAACAAAGGGCAGTGATGAAACCTCATGCTGGCAACGCTCTTTTTGGAAACTCTGAGTGGTTTGCCAGTGTTCTCACAGGACTGACTTTAAACTTTGCCCTTCTGCTTTTTGCCACTTTTGCTTTTGTTGTAAAACTTCTCCCACTGGTTATCAGTTATGGCTCAACATATATCCAAGTTCCTGTTTACAGGGAATGATTTTAGATGCTACTTTCACTTCTCTATAAGAAGACTGTTTCTTTTTCTCTTTTAGCTCTGTGAGACATAGGGAATTAACTAACTGCAATCGTTAAGAAGTCAGAATATAAGAGCGCACCCTGCCCCTTAGCCTTTCAAACTTAGCATCAAGCTTAGATTTACAAACATTAACAGAGATGATAAAATTTGGTATTTGTGAAATGGATTCAAAGAGCTAATACTGTATATATGCTTTTTCTTGTTTAGTCTTGAAATATTTGAAGATAATAGAAGCTTTAGGATCCAAAGATTCAAAAGTTAACAGTTCTGTTGGAATAGCAATTAAAAGCATCATGTAGGGGAAGTAGTGGCTTCTATAGTCTATGAATCTGAGGGGGTGTTGTTGATTATTATTGTTACTTGTTTATTTGTTTGATATCTTAAACTTTTTCTCTGCTATGCCAACAAGCTGTGTTTGAGTTTTTATAGGAATGAATCAGTCTTACACTTTTTGTAATTACATTCTTAGTAGTGTACCTTTGTATATGTCCAGTCAATTACAGTTTACTATTCTGGCTGCAGAGGTATAAAGACTATTACAGTCTTTATATGTCTGTTTCCTGCAGCTTTTTCCCTACCTCTTTATGGTCCATTCCATTTATTTTCCTCTCTGGGATTGGAATGGTAATTTTATCTGTTATTTCTTGGGTGAGAGAATGGAATCATAATGCTGAAAGGGGACATAACTACCCCAAGATTTTGTTGCTTCCAGCTCCCTCCTTTTTTACCTCTGCTGCATTTTTTTAGCACCTCTTTTTATTCATCTGTTTTTATCCAAAAGCATAATTAGGGATAAAACTAATTATATAACAGCTGTTATGTCAACTGTTGCTTCAGTGGCTATGCAGACGTAGTGCTATGGGCAGAAAGCGCTTCATGAAAGTTCTTTCCTGTGGGATGCCCAGTGGGGAAGCTGTTCAGCTGAACATGAGGAAATGTGAGATGTGATAATAGAACATATATGTAACTCTATTAGTTTCTAAAGGTATTTGCTCTCTTTTCTCCCAGATTCATCATTTCTGCACTTCCATGAATCGGATTGTGACATAGGAGGGTCATCGTCATGTGAATCTATGCTTTCCCTGAATACAGAAAAAATTCTGGTATGTTATCAAGAATATAACGTACAAAACAATTTTAATAGATTGTTGAAGTTGCAGATCACTTCAGCTGCATAGCCAGTTAAAATAAAGTTCAGGGAGATAACTGCAAAGAGAATCTATTAATCAGTAGGCATAGCTGCCCAAAAGGCTTAAGTATGAATAAACTCAAGTTGCTCGTAGAAGTAATACTTCGTAGTACTTCATCATGAGTCTCTAGGGCTGTCAGCTAATTGAAGCTGATGTCACTGAGAGCTAACCTTCACCTCAGTTAATCAACCAATTAATTTTTTTGTTTTAGGGGTGCAGGAGCTATGCCTGAAAAAGGGAGAAGTGCGTTAGTTTCTACCCAGATTAACTTCCTGAGATTTACCACAAAACGTCTGTAAAAGTAGGAGTAATGACTTCTAGTTGCTGCAGAAGTAACATTGTGCAAAGATGAGCGCTAGAGGCTTCAGGCCACATTTGACTAAATGTAATACAGACCTGGCATGTGAAGAATATTCTAACAAAAGAAGAGTATTTTTTGGTAGAGAAACTTCCAGAGGATTATTTTGGAATTTGAGTTTTCTTGCAACACTACTCTTAGCCTTTTGATCTTGAATAGATACAGTACATCAGAACAGAGGTTTGATGTTATATCTTCAGTCCAGTAGAGTACAGGTGTTGAAAATCTTCTAATAATTTTCATGCAAATACACAAAGAAGCTTTGGCAAATTTTAGAAATTATTGACTATGAGGGAGTGTGGAAACAATATTATACCTGGAAGCAACTTCTCCAGAGGTGGTACTTGGAATTAAAACTACTATACTGCAAGTCCACTAAGCCAGTTATTTAACTAGAATATTCTCCTTAGACTTCATCATATATTGCTCAGAAGATCTGTCTAGTCTTGTCCAACGGTACTAGCAATTCTTTCTAACACAGTAAAATGTATATTTGTTGGTAAGAAATTTCCCTGTGTAAAAAAAAAAAAGAAAAAAAAGGTTGTTTTAAAGAGAGCAACAATTAAACCTGTTGGGATACGGTACTATGATGAAAATTCTCCTGTTTCTTGAAGGCAGAATGACTGACAGTTTTTTGCATGTAGAGTTGCAGGGTGTTTAACCTGTACCTGAATTCAGAGTTTGTTGAGGAAGTGTGAAACCACTTTCTCTGCCACCACAACTGTTCTGTTACTCTGTAACGACAAAACAGATGAGGTAATGGTACTTCTCTTGCTGCCACATGCAGCTCAGCAATCCATAGGAAATTATTGTAAAGTGTTGTAAGATTCTTTTGCTTGTGGCTTGTTTTACAGTACCCGATGTGGAATCTTGCTGTATTTTATCTTTGTCTGCAGACAAAGGTGTGTAGACCTGTTTTTGTAATCCACCAAGGAAGAGGTTGTCCTTTAGTAAAAATGTTGTGGTGTTTTTCCTATTTTTGAGACAATTATAGAACAATAATGTTTTGCAGAGTTAAGTGTTAAAGGTCATTTTCTGAATTAGATTTTCTGGAAATTACACAAAGGCCATTGATGATATAAAAAAATTGTGTTTGTAGATGCATAGGGATTGCAATGTAGATTTCGTTTTCTTATTGTTATACCCATTGAACCCTGCTCATTTTTGTGCTGTTTTTTGAATGGCTTTTCTCTATAAGGGCAATTTCTGCCACGCTCCATTACTGTAGAGCGGCAGATATAGGTGGAGTAACAATTTTCAGAGTGTTACGGTGTAATGTAGAGCTCATACATCATCTTTAATTGCAGTAAAAAAAAAGGTTTGTAAAATCCATTTGCTAATCATTCATGCCCTCCAAAATACTCAGGTTCTCAGAGCAAACCAAATGTTCTCCTCATCAGTAGACACACAGGGCAAAAACTGTGCAATGGGATTTGACCATTTTACTTTTGCACTTTGTAGATAAATGAAATGTCTGTGTTGTGGACACGAGTAGTGTGGCTACTTTTGATTGGACAGGCAAAACAACCTTAAAGGAGGACAGTAGAGGAAATGAGCTGTTTAGTTGAATTGAAAGAAGAGAACTGAACGGAGAGAGATGTTCTTTTCCCCCCTTCTTGTTTCCTAAAGCAGTTTGAAAGGCCTGTTAATTTAAATGAACATTTTGTGTTTTTCTAACATAAACTACTCTGGTAGGCTTACAGCTGTCTATGGAAAATACTTGTGAAAATAGAGTTGAGTATTTCTACATTTCTGAGGGGATTGTCTTTGATAGTATTGGTTTCTGTAGGTGTGTTATTTAGGGAATAGACATCCTAGATAAGACTACAATTTGAACAAAGTGTAGAACTGATAGAATGCCATTGTTAAAAGGACAGGCTCTTTACTTTAGCATGGCATTGTGAAGTTAAACTTTTCTATATTGATGGAGCGATACTCTTTTCAGTGTTTTACTCTTCTTCAGTACCCTTCTCTTTGCAGCAGACAAAGGAATAATTATAGGATAAAGAGTATAAACTTTCATATGAAATAAAATTTCTTAAAAAGGCTTACAGAGCTTCACTTTAATTCAATACAGAAACATCAGTCCCTGGTAAAATGCTGACAGTGTTCTTTCTGAGGTTTGGTTCCCCTTCTGTTAGAGTGGAAAACAGTAGCATCTGACTGAAGAGAAGCTTTTGTCTGTGTAAAAGACTAGGAATGAACTTGGTTTCAGCTATCTTAGTGAAATCACATTATTTTTAACTTTGTGGTTTGAGGCATTCTCTAAAGGATTTAAGATGTGGATTTTCTGTTAAATTCTGTATTGTTGTTTGCTGAACACTTAAAAACATGATGTTTTACAGAGTCAAGCGAAGTTGCTTGCAGAGCAAAAACGATTTCCATTTGCTACTGATAATGACAACACAAATGAAGAATTGGGTAAGATGCTTTATATAAGGTTTGTGCAGGTGACTGATGTGCTAATTATTAGCACTAAATATTTTGAAAATTGGTGATTGAAGTGATGCATTATCTTGAAATTGATCTTAATAAGTCTGGAATTACAGCAAGTTTTCTCTGGTCATATAAAGCAAATATTTCTCTGTTGCTAAAAATCTTTCCTGCTTTCTTCACTAGAATTCTTCACCATTCTGCTTAAGCAGATGTTCAAAAAGAATTCTGACTAAGTCCTTTTTAACAGGCTCAGTTACTTCCTGTTTCCCTTTTTGTGTCATTATTGATGACTAAAACTGTTCAAACATCCAGCAAATTTTACCAATGCAGTATGCTTTCAATAAAGCATAAATCTTGGATCTGTTTCCCCTCTCCATACTCCTCCCATCAACACTTACAGCAGGAAGATGTTCTGAATTAAGTCCTAGGCTGCTACTTGAAGTTTTTTCAAAACACACGCAGCACAAAAAAAGTGGAGGCATTTCAAATAAATGAACAGGAAATACTTTTCTCAAAGCACTTGAGAATGGAGTTGCACTGCTTCTTCAAATGCAGAGGTATTACAAGGCAGCAAAGAGATTGTTGAGGATGTTTGTCAAGGAAGGCAGCAGACCATCTTTTATATAAAGGCAAAGGGAGATTTTATTCCCCTGTAATTAACTTAAAACAATTAAGAAGGATTTTTTTTAATATAATTTCTACCTTCATGGATTTATTCAGGAAAATTTGGGGGCTTAATACTTTTTCATATTCCTAGACTACCTAGCTGTGTTCATAGAATCCTGAAAAAATTACCAAACTTCTATTCAGATGAAGATATCTGATACTTTTAGTACCTCTTCTGTAGACTTGGAAGACTATGCCAGAAGGTCTCTGTCCTCATGTTTGGCATATAGGCTGGCACCTGTCTACCCACTTTAGTCCAGGGATGTCATGGTGTGAGGAGCCTGGGTTGGTCCTTCTTGTTTGTGCATGTTACTTTTAACTGTTCTGAGAAAAAGTAATGCAGAATGTATGGGTCCTTCTGAAGCAATGTTGGTACTGAAATACTTTGGCTAATGGACTATTGTTAACCACTGGATTTTTCATAATGAAGTACTTACTTGTATTTTTGTAATATTAAAGATTAAAAAATCAAAAAGGTACCATTTAAAAAGAAGCTGATACTGTATCAGCTGTCAACCACTTGCCATAGTTTTACAGACATAGTTCATGACATAATTCATAGCTCAGTTTGGCATTTTGCCAAGTGTCTTGTATAAACTAAATGCAGTCGTTATCAACAAGACAATTGAGTGACTATATACATCTTCATTATCTTACTTCCTCCACTTTTTTTCTTAATACTGGAATGGTTGAGTTGACTTTATTTTACATCCCAGCTTTTCTGTGTTCTGGGATTGGAACCCTAAATATGATACTAATAACTGTATAGTCTTGGAGAAGAATGAAATGAGGAAGGTTCAAGAGCTCTTCATCTTGTCCTTCACCCTGCCCATTTGTTCCCTTTTTTGCCAATACTATGTATTTGTGCCAAGTGAAGCTTTTTATTTACTGAGGAAAAACCTTATATTGCACACAAATATTTCCTTCATAATACAAGTGCTCTGAGTATGAGACAAGCTCTGGATTAAATACATTTCTTATTTCTCTTTCATTTAACTGTTTTTCTTCTTTAATGAACTATGCTTAGCAACACTGCCAAAACAATGTGGCTCTGCTTGCCTGAAAGATAAGTGTCTGTGTCCTATTAAAAATGCCTTTCCTTTAACTGACTTATTTGTCTCTTCTCATGTTTGAATAAATAATTAAGCTAAGAAGTGCCTCTTCCATTCTGTTTGAATGATTTGTAAGTTCATTGTAAGTGGGGAAAGGTGAAATCCTGCTTGTAGTTCCACTGCCAGCTGTTAGAACAAACTGCCTGGGGAAAAGTTCTCTCTAGCTTTCATAGCTGTGGTCTTCAAGATACTGGGTTTTGTTGGCAGTGCAGACAGAGCTTAGTTCAGAGTTAAGAACTGTAAGAGATTAAAACATGCAAAATGAAACAATCTTGAGATATTCAGCTGTCAGAACTGAACTTCAGTCATGCAAGCACAACTACAGCTTTCCAGTCTTGTGATTTGACTGTATTTTTGTATCTTATGGAGATTACAGGAACATATTTCTAATAGTCTGTTTCTTTTTCAAACACTTGGCTTCTACTTCAAAATGGGGAGATGTGCAAGAACTTAAAGCTTTTCATAATTATAACATGAGTAAAGACTCAATTGATTTTCAGTTTCAATTTTATAAGTAATGAAATCAGTTTAGTATTTGTAGTTAATTCAAATGAAGGAAAACCTTATTGTGAACTAATAAAGTTTAGCAATATGTGTACAAACAAGTAGAAGTTCCCTAATGGAATTGTCAAAAAAAAATAGTGATAGCCAGGTAGCACTTTTTATTGAGAAGGCATCCAGGGCTATTGTTTTGAGATCATAGTACCTTTCCTGATCCTAAGTATTTTAGAAGCAAACATGGGCCCTTTCCAGAATAACTTGTAAAAAGGAGAGAAAAAGCCAGCAAAAAATTTGCAAAACTCCAAAACAACTCTGAAGAGCACAGTATGAATTGAGTAATTAATGAATGCTAGGTGATAGCTGAGGGAAGTCGTGTCATTTTGGTGGCCATTCAGGAATCCTCTGACTATTTTAATTTTCATGGCAATGTAGGAACTTAAACATTTTACAATTTGGTAGTATTTAATAGAAAAAAAATCCAATATTTTTTCTGTTTTGTTTACATTTTTAATGTTTTGTTAGCAATTGCCTATGTGTTGATTGGCAACGGGTTGTATGATGAAGCTATACGACATTTTTCAACAATGCTGCAGGTAAGTTTTCTGCTTGGACCCCAAAAAATAATTAAATTATCCATTGCCACATATGGCTTTTAATAAAACAAATATTAAATTAAGGATTTTTAAATGAGAGTAATTATTGTACTGTTTGTTCATTTCTTTTTCCATCCAAACATAAGCATACTCTTAGAACTGGGTGATCAGTATCTTGATTATTTGGTGAGTATTTTTCTGATCTGTAGGCATAAAGTTTTTATGGCATTTTGACCAAAAAAGCACATGTCTTCAGAAACCTGACCTCTGCAGAGCTGAAGTTTCTTAGATTGTCTGCTTATTGTGTAGGCTGAGATCTTCTAAAGTAGATTTTTTTGGGTGACAGCATGTTGCCAGTAACATGAGAAAAAAAGCCCAGACAGAGATCATTTATTGCTAGTGGCAAGTAACACATTGCTTTTACGATGATAAATGATTTTGTATGTTGGCTTTATCCTTTTTCAGTGGTAAGCATTTGATTAGTTTAATATATAAACAAAATATAACTAATACTTCTATTGTGAGTGTTTTTCCTGACCAAAATAAAGAATTCAGAATCTTCTGCAGTTAAGTAGGAGGTAGCCATGTTTAAAACAAAACCAGCCCCAACAATTTATAAGCTTCAACTAAAGCTGATTTCAAAATACTGTATTTTTGTGGCTAAAAACCTGGAACATCCAGAAGCATGGACATACTTTTTCATTTAAACTGTTTGAAATACACAAATGTAAGCTGAAAGCAATACTGCAAATAATAGCATGTATTTTTTCTTAATTGTCATGTGGCTCGTTCTTAAATTGAGTGGAAGTGTGACAATTTAATGGAATTATTCCAGGGAGTTTATCTGAGGACAAGAATGATTGAGGCTGTTGTGTGCTTTTATTTTTATTTGGTTGATATAGGTGTTTAGTGATATCTGTCTTTGATTTGTTTTAATGTGAGGATTTTTTTTTTTTATCCTAATACAAAATCCTGCTTCCAAAACTACTGGATTTACGTATTGTTTCCTGTCTTTATTCAGAAGGAAACTTAATTAAGTGAAGATAAGCAAGATACACCAACTATAAACACCAACCAAGTGTTTATGTAATAGAGTACCTCTGCAATGCCCACATCTCAGTTTAAAGTATGCTTTAATATCATGCTTATAGTATCCTGAAAGGCTGTAAAGTGATCATGATTATTCACTGTTTTTCATAAGGCGTTTCTAAATACATATAAATGAGCATTAAAACATTTAACTGAATAAACCAGCCTTTCTTAGCCATGGTATTAGAAGTAGGAAGTTACCTACTGTTGATGTTGCCAAGTGTAAACTTGGAATCAGCTCAAGTCTGGCAGGCTGCCAGCATTGATGTGCCACGTATTTTGTTGTTTTGTCCATGGAAGAGTTTGTTTCTTGGGAAAGAGTTTGTTTCTTGGCAGATGTCCCAATTAAATAAGGCCAGGTCTGTGCTACAAACTTTTGTAGCACAGCTGTGTTCCTTGCAGGTGTGATTCCTGACTGGTTTTCAGGGAAACTGACTGCATGGGCATTGTTGTGTTGAGAAAAGTTTTGCTGTGTAGTTATTGAAATTTGTATGGGAAACTCTGGCTGGAGTAGATGACATCAAACAAGAAGTAGATTCTCTGTGTAGGGTACATCCCCTCTGTGTGCCCAAGTAGGAAAGTCATTAAATTAAATCCAACCCAAGGAAAGTTGGTTTGAATTTTGCAGAAGTATTTTGGTAAAATACTTCTGGTTTTAGTTGCTGTCTGAATATAAATTTCATCGGAATGTCACAATATCCTGCTCCCAAATTTTAAATCTCAAATTTAAAATGCATACAAAATAAGCTTAGGGTGGCCAAATTGTATGTTTCTTATCGGTTCAGTGACATGAGACAAAAGAAGTTGTATAATTACCAGTAAGGTTACTAATGAAGATTGAGTAACAGAGTATTTTAATGAATACTGTGTATTCTAATATATTCTAATATATACTGTGTAATAGCTTCTGTTAAGTCCACACTGGCACTATAACTGTGCTCTGTTTGGCTCTTTTACCAGACAAATACTCCAGAACAATTCCATTAAATTGAATTGGAAATTGTGAGCATATGAAAGTATGGACTGTAATACAATAAATTTCTTTGCCTGGCAGCTGTGATTGTTCATTGCTTACTACTTTAGATCAGCTAGAATTAAATATCAAAGAAACCAAAAAACCTGCACCACAAATTAATATTTTATTTGTTTAACAGGAAGAACCAGAGCTGGTTAGTGCAATTTATGGACGAGGAATAGCATATGGAAAGAAAGGACTGCATGTGAGTAGATGATTATTTAAATTAATATCCAACTGAATTATTTGAGTCTGAACTATAAGAAAGCCTGTAACAGGAGTGACTAGACTGATTAAAACATGATGAGTACACCCCAAAGTCTTTGTGCTGTCCTGCTTCCATGATGAATCCATCCCTTGGTAGATGCACTGTAGAACACAGTGGAATCTAGTAGATCATAATTCTCAAGCCATGGGTACATTTGCTTTGTGAGACTATGGAAGCAAAGTGTGCCAAAGGAGAAGATAAGGCACTATATTGAGTGGTAGATAGTAAGGCTGTAAGCCACAGGTTCCTGAAAGAGTTGCCTATTAAGATAACAGGCAGTGTCTTGCCTCTCAGAGAGGGGTTTATGAAGTCTCACTGAATTTATCTCCACATCTAATCTGTATTTGGAAATGAAAAAGTCTTTTATTGCAGCTTGGGAACCTTGTCAGCTCTTCCAATATGGTAGACTTCATATTCCTTTTTGATTATATGCCTCTTGATAAGTATACCACCTTGAATTTGTTAAAAAAATAAAATTCAAAGTTAAATTACTTAGTTGCAATACTTACTGCTCAAATAATTTCTTGAACAGAAAGAAATTTATTAGTAGACTATGGTCCTTGTAGTTTGACTTTGTGGCCTGTTGAATCACAGTTGAATGGTTGCTAGAATTGTAGAAGAATGAATAATTGAATAACTCATTGAAAATTTTCTTTGTACAAAATATTTAATTACTTAGGGGTGCTGACAGGAGTTTGAAGTCCCTCATTCACTTGTTTTTAACATCAGCATGAGTTTTTCTCAGTTTAGCTAGGTGTTGATACAGCTTTATAAAAGTTTTTGTGAGTGATGCCTTCAAGATACAAAGATGGTGTTAAGCACAAAATTTCTTTGCTTTGAGAAAAAAGAAGAAAATCAATGAAATCTAATACAGAACTTGCTATATAATCTCTTCAGTTTTTTTTCTAATTAAGTAACTACTTCCATCCCACACTTCATTGAGGACAATTTCAAAATTTGGATAGGCAAGATGCTGTTAACATCAACCCATTTATCAGTACTGCTTGGCTTAAGTTGCAGACAGTGCTGATGACAGCGCTGGTGGATGTGGCTGTGCCTGTGCCTGTGTGTTGGAGCTCATGTGGGAGCTTGAGCCAGCTCTGCTGCCAAGACAGGTACCTCTGGAGCCATAAATCTAATGTTTATTCACAGTTATATTAATAAATTATTAGAGGTACAACATAAAGATGATGTGTACAAGCAAATTTTATTTTTCTTGTTTGTAGCAGACATTTTCCAGCTATTTGCAGAATACTGCATCTTGATGTTATTAGCCAAGGTGTGAAGGACTTTTAATATATACTGATGCACTTTCAGACACTTAGCCAGTCTAGTTGTCCTTCATCTTGAGAGTATATTTGTCTAAATATGCACAGTTGTTCACTTTATTTATTTTTCTCCTTTTCAGGATATGAAAAATGCTGAGCTTGCTCTGTTTGAGCTCAGTAGGGTGATTAGTCTAGAACCAGATCATCCGGAAGTATTTGAACAGCGAGCAGAAGTGAGCATTTTTTGTGTCTTTTCAGACTTCTGGAGAAGTTGCAATTATACAGTGTTTCAAATTATATCTTAACTGATCAATTGGCTAAAGCTTGGTGTTCTTCTGTGAACATTCCTCCTTTCTTTTAGAAGACATGTATTTCCTCTCAAACAGTGTAATTTGTGGAATACTGAGTTTTAAAATAAGGCATAGATCATATAGAGTTACTATAGCTAATGGAATGGCATATATTATGTTTAAGTGTTTGGTTTTTGACATATATATAGCAAGATCATTTCTGTTTAGGGTTTTTTTAATAAAACTAATCAAAATATCACTTGAACTTTACAGTTGGCACTTTCTGTCACCTTAGTAAATCCACTGTTATTACTAGTTGTTAAAATACCAAGCTTATAAAAAATGAAATCTTTTGAGTTTATATTTGTGCATGCAATTTAAATATCATTCCAACCCACGTATATTTTTTATTTTGAAAATCAAGGGTTTTTTTGCCAACTAAATTACAGAAAATGGATGTCAAGAAGTTTTGTAGACAAATCAAAAGCATAAATATTAAAGTCAGCATACTGTATAATGATAACTGCCCTAATATTCACAGTTTTAATGTTTTTAGTGATCTCTTAGTACATTTGTGAACCTTGATCTAAAAATGTGAAAGGCATTCAAATAATTGGAAAGTGGACCATTTTCCATTGGGGGAATGTTTTTTCCCGTAAGGCTTAGGAGGATAATTTAATTACAATTTCATTTGAATATGTTGAAATAGCTTGAAATTGAATATTTTGCTTTGGCTGACTTGTATTTAATTTGGAATAGTGGGTTTCTGCAAATGTTATTGGTGATGTTCTTGTACACTGATAGTTTTGAGAAAAATTCTTTCATATTTATTCTTTCATAGGGATTTAAAGATGATAAGTACTGAAATTTATAGTGGAACTTTTCAGCCTATTCTAGCAAATACAATTACTCTTACAGCTGAACATGGAAGAGAATAATCTTCATATTTCTAAAACAAATCTATTCAGTCTGTCTGCTCTAAACTGTGTTTTGGTTTTATACTCTTAGATATTGTCCCCACTAGGACGAATCAGTGAAGCATTATCTGATCTCACCAAAGCTATTCAGCTACAACCATCAGCAAGGCTCTACAGGCACAGAGGCACCCTTTACTTCATATCTGAGGTTAGTGGATTTTGGGCATTCTATTTAGCTTTGGTTGTGGGGATATTGTTGATTATTTTGTTGACTTTTGTACTAGTAGTTACTTTTGTTACTACTTTTCTATTTAGTTAAAAAAACCCTGAACCCATATAATAACAAAAACTCTGATTCTCCTATAGCTGGCTTTCTGACAGTTCAGTGGTATTTTCTAAGTATTTAATTTGCAAGTCTATTTAATGCAGAGAATCAGAGGATGAGTACCTTGCATACACACCTCAGATTTTTTTGTGTTTGAGGAGTAGGATGTGGATAAAGACTTTGACTTGATTTATAACCTATGGCTGCATTTAATTAATATTGATAAAGACCAGTCTAAAAAGAAAAATACTTCTGGCCAAGGCAGTAAGTGCTCTGTATGCTTAAGAAAAAACACTCCTCACAACAACCAAACAAAAAACTCCTACAAAAATGCTAACATCCCATTTTGGTATGTGATCTGTGTGTGTTGTTCTCAAAGCTTTAATGTAGAACAAGTAGCTTTATCTTCAAAGATTGTGTGAATGCTAGATAGCTGATTTCCTACTTGATTCTTCTGATTTCCCTGTTTGCTTCCAGCTATTTTTCCATTTATTTTATTGTGTTTTATACAGCACTTCCTGTAAAAGTTGGAAGGATATTGTGCTTTCTTTGATGTTCAGACTGGTAGTTGATAATCATTGCTGCTTAGCCCTGAGACTGACTTCATATATTAAACAAAATTCTGTAGTTTACTTTTATGAAAATAAAAGTATCTATTCCTCTTTATTTGTATTGTTTCCTGTCATCTAAAATCTTCTTTATCACAGGACTATGCAACAGCCCATGAAGATTTTCAGCACTCATTGGAACTGAACAAAAATCAGCCTATAGCTATGCTTTATAAAGGCTTAACCTTTTTTCACAGAGGACTTCTGAAGGTAAAGCTATATTAAACAATAGTTCATGTAGAACAATACCCTTTATTTGAAGTTACTTCCATAAAATAATAGAAGTATCATAGGTGTTGATGTATGTATTTTCTCTCACATAAGGAAGATTTCTAAAGCAAAAGTGCAAGCAAAAAAAGTAAAAAAAGGATTCCATGATATGATGTGTAAATACTGCAGGTCTTGCTGAATCTCAGTAGATCAGAGATAACATGTGTTTAAGGAGTGCTTTGAAAGATGTTTATATTTAGCACCTCTGCTAGTATTGTACAGTTATGTTCAAAATGCCAAAATCAAATGGAGATTTCCTAAGTTTTGGGATGAGTAGAGGAATGAAGAGGAAAATAATTTTAAACTCTTCCTCAAATGAGCTAGGGAATAATCACGGAAAGTGCTGGTAGAGCCCGGTATTTAGTTTATTATGTAATAATTTTTACTCTATAGATTTTGTAATAAATTCATGCTTTGTTTGTTCCTTCCAAAGTTTTGGATATGTAACTGTAAATACCGTAGCGAGGATGCTGAAATTTAATGAATGTAGTAAGTTACAAATTTTTCTGTTGGTCCCTTTCTGTAGGAAGCCATTGAATCCTTCAAAGAGGCTCTGAAGCAGAAAGCAGACTTCATAGATGCATATAAAAGTCTGGGACAAGCCTACAGGTACTCACATTCAGAAGTAGTTTTAAAGTCATTTTTTCATCTGGTTGTGTTCTTTAAAATGTAAACTTAAGTTTTACACACTTGTTACAAAATTGTGCAGAACCAAATGTGATATTTGGTAGCTCCAGCAGCTGGTATGGCTATGTCAGGATAGGTTCAATATAATAATTTCCATGTTTGCTTTGTATTTTTAACTTAGTCTCTGGTATCTCCTTGAGTCCCTCAGACTCAAAGGTTAGTTAAATTGCAGTTTTCACTAAGATGTGTGTTAGGTATGCTAAATGACTTTTAAATGATGGAAACGTTTAATATAGTGTGAGCTATAGCATTTTGCCAATTAAATCCTGCTTCAAATGTAGTGGCTTTGGGGTTCATACATTTATTTGAAACTAAAGAACTGTAGTTAATCACTATTCTGCTAAAAATTCTTTTTGGCAAATGTATTTAAAACTAGTAAATCTTGTTTGTTTTTCTAGTGTTGCTCTTCTTTGAATTAATTTTATCTAATATAATTTGATGTGGAAAGAATTTTTTAATCTTAAATAAATCTGTGCTGGATTAAAAAAATAAGTTGTATACTAGTTCTATTTTAATTTTCTCATGACAGTTTCTCTGTGACAGTTTTTAATGTCTGCTTATGTGTACAGCTATCCTGCACATACAGTAATTCCAGTCAATAATTTTTTAGTTAGTTTCAGTTTTGCTTTTTTCTTACTCAGCATTTAAGTAGTTAGTAAATTTTTAAAACGTGTTTGTACTTAGAAGTTAAAAAGATCTCTCAAAGATAGTGTTTTCCAAGAATGCTTTGTGTGGAAGTTTTGTTTAGTTTCTGAAGAAATACCACAGGTATGTGTTTTTACAGTTTAATGTCTGCTGAGGATTGGGAACATTTGTGATCTTGTGGGGCTTGTATTTCAGCGTACATATTTCTGGGAATAGCAAACTCTGTGCAGCTGTTCTCTTATTACCACAGAAGAATAGTTACAAAATTACTGCTTTTGTTGTAGAAATTTTCCTTTAGTACTGTATTTCTCTTCAATGATATCCCCTTTGGACACCTTAAAGCAACCTTTAACAAGTAATTTTGTTGTCACTGTTGCCTTCTGTATTTTTCACTTTCCACCTTATGGAATTACCTAGAGAGCTTGGCAACTTTGATGCTGCTACAGAGAGCTTCCAGAAGGCTTTACTGCTGAATCAAAATCATGTTCAGACGTTACAGCTCAAAGGAATGATGCTTTATCATCATGGTAGCTTAGATGAAGCACTAAAGAATTTTAAGGTAAGCAGGCCCTAAGTAAACACAAAATTTAAATGTTTTAACAAGGAATTATATCCAACAAGTGCAATAAAATGAAGAAATTTTAAAGCTTTTCATTCTAAATGTGTGTGCATTTGAACTAGAAGTATTTTTTGTAAAGTCTGTCTTAAAAGATAAAACTTAACAATTTGTAGTTAAAAATGTAATTTTGCTAAAACTAAGATGGTTTCTTTAATGATTTTATGTGTTTGTAAAACAAAGCTCTGCCTGAAATGTTTTATTTTTCTTTTAAACTGGTAATTGTGTTCTTGCTAATATTTTGACTTGAAACCTAAAATTTTTTTCATATTTGATGAAAGATGAAATGTACTAGGCTGTAATTTTAAGCTGAAAATAGGTTACAGTGTTTAATTTTCCTGGAGTATTTTCTTTTGAAAAATTCAGCACATGTTGTGATTCATTGAGCTTGCAAAAATTTTCATGTTGCCAAAATCTTGCCTATCTCTGTTGGCATTAAATAATTGCCTTATTTTGTAGACAGAACAAAAAAGGCAGATGTTATTTGTATGCCCATATTCTTAAAACAAGGAATGAAATAAGATCCCTTTCCAAACAAATCTGTGCTTATCCCAAGGAGAACACTTTATTGTTGTGCAATATATTTGTGCATTATTACATATTCACCTTCTATAGCCCAATTTGTAGATACTGGTGTAATTGAAAAGATATTTCAACTTCTGAAATGAAGATGCTCTTCTAAAGACATGTAGTTGCTGGAAGAATCAGAGCAATATATTGTTGTGCAATATATTTGTGCATTATTACATATTCACCTTCTATAACCCAATTTGTAGATGCTGGTGTAATTGAAAAGATATTTCAACTTCTGAAATGAAGATGCTCTTCTAAAGACATGTAGTTGCTGGAAGAATCAGAGCAATATATTGTTGTGCAATATATTTGTGCATTATTACATATTCACCTTCTATAACCCAATTTGTAGATGCTGGTGTAATTGAAAAGATATTTCAACTTCTGAAATGAAGATGCTCTTCTAAAGACATGTAGTTGCTGGAAGAATCAGAGCATTCGTTTCTGAATCATGAACAGGAATTTGTTGTGTATTTAACATACAGTAAATAGCTGACTAACATTGAAGTGTACTAATGCATGAAGGAGTGAAGAGGTGAATGGGGGAAATGACAGAAAAGATATGTATCTGTGTAACTAACCCAAAATGAGTTGTTATATTGTCAGGAGTATATTTTGTCTAATTTCATGCAGCTAACGTTGAGCTAATATTGTTAGAGGAAAGTGCAAAGCCTATTGGCACTGTCAGGGTTTGGGTTTTCAGGTTTTTGCTCCTTTAATAAAGCTGAAAATATTTTTTCTTACATTTGCTATCATTTTAAGTGCTCAGCAGGATTTGAAAGAAAATTATGATGGAAGTGGTTCTTAGTAGTCAGTAAACCTTTTCACAGGTCTTCTGACCAGACAGGTTGGATTATTTGGAGATACTCTTTCTGTCTCTTCATTTATGGGTGCTTTGTTCCTTTAATCTCCTAGAGATGTCTACAGCTAGAACCATACAATGAAGTGTGCCAGTACATGAAGGGTCTCAGCCATGTTGCAATGGGACAATTTTATGAAGGAATAAAAGCTCAGACCAAAGTTATGTTAAATGATCCACTACCAGGACAGAAGGCCAGTCCAGAATATCTAAAAGTGAAATACCTCCGAGGTACGTTGGAATAGTTTTTTTTAAATTTTCTTAAATGCTTCAAGGACCCTAAAAGTGCAAGCTTGCCTGTAGTTGTGGTCATTTTAGATAGACCAGTGTACATTCTCATGAGTGCTGTTAAGTATGTATGTTTAAAAAAACTACACTGATTCTTATTGTGCATACAGTTAAAAACTAGGTCCAAAAATGGAATAGACATTTCTATATAAAGGTAAAGACTGTTGTGATAGTTGAAAAAGACTTATTTCTATCTTGGAAATTGGATGATAGCAAAATTATATTACATAAAAATAATGACTTATTAAAGTCATGTTGTTTAACTGACAAGCATGTAACCTGGTTACTGTTTTTGTGTAATGGCATAAGTAAACTGATTATGCAAATAGTATTTGATTTTGGTTTTTTCCTCCAGAGTATTCTAGATATTTGCATGCACATTTGGATACCCCTCTTACAGAGTATAATACAGATATAGATCTTCCTGGAAATTTCAAGGATCATTGGGCCAAAAACCTTCCTTTTCTTATAGAAAATTATGAAGAACAGCCCGGATTACAGCCACATATAAAGTGAGAATTTTTATTTTTAAAAAATCCTATTCTAAATGGGAGAGTGTTCAGTTTTAAATTGCCATTCTGAGGCATTTTTATAGCATTATTATTTAATATTATATGAAAGTACTATTCCACTGAGTGTATAAATTATTTTGTATATCGTAAGAGTTGGTTTATCTCATAGGAGGAAGAATTAAACTTAGGATGATGTTCTTCACTTCTCTCTTCACATAATAATGTTCACATATTGTTTCATTTTCTATGGCCTTACTGATTAATTCTTCTGTTTCTTTTTTTTTTTGTAATTAATATTAAGGAGTTGATAAATTTGAGATGCTCAGTGTAGTGTTATGTAGTATCCTTAGTACAGTTTCTGGTTGTATTCTAGGTTTTTGTTTTGTTAGAGATGTAATTTCTAGATACTTAATATATCTTTAATGGCAGCTGGGTTTCACTGGGTAATAATGTTCTCTGGAGTAACTTCAGAGTAGCTTCAGAAGGAGGGTGACTTGAGTCAAAAAAGTAGGGGATTTACTAGAAGAGACTTGAAAACTATGTAGCTAAAAGAGAGCAATTTCTCCAGCTGTGAACCAGTTTCTAGGTATATTGTTATGTAATCACTGTGTAAAAAAATTGCTCTGTTAAATTTTATGGCTTTTGTGTATATGGGATAGAATCCACTTTTTTATTAGCATAAGAAGTTTTTACAGCATTATGGGAGAAGTTAATGGAATAAGAATTCCTTTTATTAGTTAATCAGGGTGAGTGTAATAGTGAAGAATAATGTATTAGCAGTGAACTTTATTTAGTATTACTTATGAGCAAGTGTGTGGTGAAGTACTGGTTGTGACAGTAATAAGATCTGCCATTGAATTCAGTCTTACTGAATTCATTTGAGATATTTGGTGTAACTGCAACATACTGTGTATGTTCAGTGGTCTGGGAGGAGGAATGTGTTATTTATCCTGTGTTTAGTGTTTCTCATACAAATGATATTGATTTGTAAAACACAAATTTGTTTGCCAAATGCTTTCAGGACTTTTACAGCCAAGCTATGTCTGATGCATGTTTTTCTCCTCTGTAAGAGATGTGTTATTTCAGAATTTTGAAAGCTATAAGCCTGATGTGCAAGAACTCATATGTGTAGCTGATCATCTGGGTTCCATGATGCAGTATGAGACACCAGGATTTCTTCCAAATAAAAGGATACATAGAGGTATACTGAAAATGCTCTGTAAATTTGAATGGGGGGGAAAAGTCAATATAGTGATAATTGAATGCTATATCTTTGCTACCTGCAGATTAGTTTTATGCTGTTTCTTTCAAATCAGATAGAAAGTTTAAAACAATCATTATGAAATAAGCAGTTTCTTGACCTAGCTGGGCACTGGAAATCAGGATCTCCCAGACTTTTTGATGTTGTCCATTCTTTTCCTGTAAATACACTCCTTTCCTGCTTCAGCTCTCCTGTCTGTGCAAAACTGAGTATTTGGCTCTAATTGGTTTTTTGTTTCTGTTGTTGGTACCTCTCTCCTCCTGCCTCACCTCAGCTATGGGATTGGCCACTCTGGAAGTAATGCAGGCTGTGCAGAGGACTTGGGCAAACTCCAAAGTTCGGATGAATGGGAAGACCAGACAGATGCAGTGGAGAGATATGTTTGATATTGCTGTGAAGTGGCGAAGGTAATGGTCACCGAGGACGGAGAGCAAGCCTGTATTGGTTGTAATAGTGATGAGTGCTCCAGCTAACCAAAGGGCTGGAGTCATGGAGAAGAAAATGAACACTTGCTGCCGTTCTGTAACTAGAAAGGTTCTGATAAAGGAAAAGGATGGTGTAGGTACAAGGAATGCACTTCCAAAAATATTCCGTTTTTCTTCTTCTATAAAGGAGGGAAAAATTTGGAGTAGCATTTTCCAGTTGAAGCAAAGCTATGAAAGACCATAGGATCCATTGCAGCTAAGGCAAACAAAAATTAATAGTTTCAAAATCTAGAAACATCAAATGTTTGAGTTGTACAGCTTTTATAAGAAAAAAACCCTATGTTTCAATAAAAAGTTACTTTTCGTGATCTCAGAATTCTAGTTTTTGCCTAAAATTGTTCTGTCTGTGAATAAAGCTCTATTAAAAATATTACAGTGATTGAAATGTGTGCCAGTGTTGATGTCCTTTGTCTTTGTAGGATAGCTGATCCTGACCAGCCTGTGCTTTGGTTGGACCAAATGCCTGCCCGGAGCCTTAGCAGAGGTTTCAATAATCACATCAACTTAATCAGGTAGGAGAGTTTTACCAAACAGCATTACCACACACACTAAGGAATTGTACCAAAAATTATCAGCTGTTTGTGAAACAGCATTTTACAGTGTTGAATATATATGTGCTTATTGTTTTACTCTAATATTTATTTTATATTTTCTAATGGAACATTTGGGATTTGTGCACAATTTTCCCTCATGAAATTTCCTCTTTTTCCTGAATTTCAGTTCTACAGCTGCGTTATAGCAGTATCTAACAAGGATCCAGAATATACACATTTTCACATGCTGTTTTTATTTCCCAAATAACCTTAAATGTAAAAATCTGATTAAGTTCATCATAGTTGTACTTTTTGCAAATGCTGCCTCCTAAAGGTAGTGGCATCAGTATTGAAACAATGCTGTTCTATTAGCTTTAATACCAATTTACAATGGAGGGGAAAAAACGTAGTTCTCATGGTTGTTTTCAAGGCAGGGCAGAGTAAAGCAAAAATTACAAATTAAGTAACCTGTGAAAGGTAACAACTGCACTTTCAAATAAAGGTAAAAATTAAAAGATTCAACCACTGTTGTACGTTCCATCTTCTCCCATGCTTCAAAACTGTATTTGTAGTCATGACAGTGCTACCTCCCCTGAAGTGGTACAAGTGTGATAGACTCGATGTGGCAACATCACTGTCAATCACAGGAGCAGAGTGTGTTTGTGTAAGTAAATATGTAGCCAGGTTTCATCTTATTCCACCCCCTCATGGGAAATATAGAATCTTTGATGTGTCATTCTGCTTTTGTAGATGTCTATCTCTTTCTTTTTTCTTTGAGAAGCTGTACTGAAAAAGGAGGATAAGGGAAACAAAGCCTTCCCAAGAATTATTTCAGGCAGAGAAAAATAGTGGTGTTCTAATGTTCATATGCAGAGGCTAATGAGGGTTTGTCCTCACTTTTCCTTCCACTCTGTTAAATGGACCCTAGAAGCCTCTGTTGTACTTTATGGAGTAGTTAATGCAGCATTAAATTCCAGTGCAGATCAGTTACTTTGCAAAATGCGCTGCTTCTTGAACGGTCTTGTGCTCAGGCTTCTCTCTTCACTCAAGCCAAGTGTTACAGCTAGGCTCCAAGCTGTTTCCATCTTTGCTGTTGCTGCATTTCTCTCTTCTTGTATGTACAATGCAGCAGAAACTACAGCCATCTGTACTTTGAGATAGAGATGCATTCCATACTTCACCTGTTTCTTCATGGTTTTATTTTTAAACGGGAGAGTAAAACCCTAACTTCTAGGTGATCTGTGTTGGCAGAAAGGCATTCATGTAACAACACTGAAGTAACATTCTGAAATCAATATTGAACGTTTAATCTGGGGAAATATGTCCTTGTACAGAATCTCTGTACAGGAAATCCTGTTTTGCAGTGGCCAAAGTAATTTACTTGTTTTCCTTTCATGAGAGAATGCTGGCAAAACTCACAATGTACTGTAACAGCTGTTTCGGTCATTTTTTAGAAGTCTGAAATAAGCTTTGTGAACATTCAGAATTGTAGGCCCACAGTGACCTTAATTCTAACCCTTTGGTTTTGGCTCAGCCATGGCTTTTGGGGATCTTATCAGCATTTTGGTTGTGCTTATTTGATAGCTAAGTAGTGGTTTTCTGAAAAATACTGATTTGGTACCTCTTTTGAAGAAACAATAGATTGGAAGCAGCCTACGTACCATTGCTTTAGGACTTGATCATGCTTTATTTAATACTGGATGGTGATTGCATTCTTTTTGACTCTGGAAACCTGTTCTGGTTTGATCATTCTCCAACCTTAAGTAACAGCCACTTTCTTTGATCAGCTTTCTGTCATGATTTGTTTCTGCTTTTGGATTCCATCCTGATCATTTCACATGATGTGAGGGATAAAATAAATGAATATATTAAGTGGTAATGGTTGTTTATTAAAGTTTATTTTAGTCTTGAACCATGTTCTAGTTCACTGTGGTTTCTAAGTGACAATTTCTTCTTAAATTATGCAGATTTGTATAATTTCCTTTTTACATTACTCAGCTTGTAAAATGGCTGCTGGTTGAAAAGACTTATAGGGCACAGAGTTAAGACCCTTTTCTTGATAATTGAGATGGCTTTATAGTCTCCTGACTGTCCTTCAGGAAGATATACTTTGTTTTATAGTTAGGTTATGATTTGAAAGTTATTCTCATACCTATATGGCTAAGGCTGAATTCTTTCTATAAAAGCATGGCTACGTGACAACCAGGTGTAACAATAGATTTAGGCTGACAAATAGCAGCCTGCATGGTTATTACATATATTAAGGTAAAAGCTGTTCAGTCAGACAAGAAGTGCAGCAACAGCAGTTGGGTGTTCTTCTAGTATTTTTAACAGATCTAGTCATGCTGAGCTCAAGCTGTCTCTGGGTTTTATTTTGTCTGAATTGTACACCAGGAATTTCTGTGGGCAGAAATACTTGGATTACCTGTCTGTGAGCACAACCTTTTTCTTTACTCGAATTCTTTCCGTTGGAAGTCCAGTATTGTTCAGTGATTCCTGTCAAATGAGTCTTGTTGTAGAGGCATTAGCATTCAGTGTCTGCTGAATTAATTTTTTGTTTTTTCTTTCCCAGAATGGCAAAATGTTTGGAGTGTGTTAGAAAACAAAAACCTTTTTTTGTTTGTTTTATGTCAGCTTGGGGATTTTTTTCAAAAGATATTTAAGAAACATCTTGCCCTTCACAATTTTTGATAGGCTTTCAGATCTTAATGTTCTCAGGATGCAAGTGTGTCAGCTGTCTTTGTAGACAAGGGTGAATTTGGCTTATCTCCTTTCTGGCTTAAATGATCAAAGCTAGTAAGTTTGATTTAAAGTGGAGAAAATGTTTTGGAAAGCTTTAGTTGTTTTCGTAGACAAAGCAAGGATTTGTGATCAGCTAAACATTAATGATATGCTTAAAGTTCTTACAAAAAAAGACACTCTGGAACACTTCAAGTTTTGAATTCTTGGTGGTAGTGTTTACTAAACAAGGAGAAAGAGTGGGAATAAACACAAATCACTTTCCACCACCAGAAGTCTTTCTGGTACGACAGCTTCTAGATGGCCTTATAGAATGATAGGTCTGCTTTGGATATATTTTCCAAGATGACACTAAAGGAGAATCCACTTCCTTATACTGACACGCTACTGCCTGTTGTACAGATATTTTTTTTAATAAAGATGGAAAATGATGGGACGTACAACAAGGGCAAATTATGTATATTAGATTTGTCTTCATCCTTCCGCTTTCCCTGCCTCCTTTTCCTATGTGCAGATATGTGTATGTGTTCTGATTCTGTTCAGTTTTTGAGGACTGATTCTGCTGGTTTTCTGAGACTAGGCCTCCTAAAGTGAGAGACTGTCAAGTGAGACATTAGACAAGGACTTAAGCTGCCAAAAATCACTTAAAATGGAAAGAAAAAGCTAGGTGTACACAGCTTCCTGTGATTGACAGTGGTTTTGCTTCCTCAGAGAGCGATAACGCTTGCTTTATAAAATCTTGTTTTGTAGACTGGGAGAAGAGGAAGGACTCCTACAATTGCAGTAATGGTATGTAATTTTTCCTCTCAGAGTAGTTATAATCCTAACAGGTTTCTACCACATTTTAGTATAGATTTTTTTTCCCCTTATTAGTCCGAGGGAAAAAGCAACACCTTTCTAATGTTTTTGTTTTTCAGTTACTACTTGTAACTCTTGGGATTTAAAGCAAAATTACTTCAATATAGAGGGACGTAGGTGAATAAAGAAAAATACATGTGGACAGTCAGAACAGATCAGCATGTGTATTGCTGATATGTAAACTGGAGAGTGTTGGTTCTCTAAATGTGCAAATTGAGAATTCTTTTCTAGGTCTGTTGTATTATGAGTCTCGGAGGGATTATATCTTGTCCAAATTGATAATTATCATATAGATAAGTTTTACTGGAATCAGGCACACTGAAAATGGGAAAATATGCATGGAATGTAGTTTATCAGAGAAAAACAATTCTGATGATACACGCGTTTTAACAAGTTCATTATGTTATCTATATTTAAAATGGGGGATTGACAATTCACCATGTAGATAACACCCTACGTGGTTCATTCCTATAATTTACAGAGCAACTGTGAATAAAATTGTGTCAAATATTAATTAGTTATATTTGTGTCCTGGAAAGTTGGATTGAAAAACAAGGTTTGAAAAAACCCTTTCTTTTCTTTGTAGGGGACAGGTCGTTAACATGCGGTACCTGGAATACTTTGAGAAAATTCTTCATTTTATCAAAGACAGGATCCTTGTTTATCATGGGTAAATTACAAATTTTTTCTTCCCCTGCTTCGCTCCCCTGGTAATAGTAATCTGAAATTTACATAATATTCTTTTTAGAAAGTCTGACAGATTTTTTTCTTAATTTTAGTAACTTCTGGTTTTCTTAGTATATATAGTTTGAATTCCTATTGGAAATGCAAAGTTCTATTCATTACCACATAAAGAAACTTAAACTAATAGGAAGAAAACCACTGTGAATTACACTGTACCTAGAAACTAATAACTGTTTTGAATTTGTAGCCATGGTTCTGTCACGACTGGATCTCTAGTCTTTCTAAGCATATGATTTATTAAAGATGTTGGGTTTCCTTCTGGTAGAATCAAGTACAGTTACTCTGACTATTGAGATTAATTTATTAAGAAGTGAGGAAAAAAGAGAAAAGAAGATATAGAAGGTAATTTTCATTGAAACAGGTGTTTGACAAGTAGTTTTAAATGAGCAGAGAATCTTTACTATCTGTTACCTAGATGAGTTGGTAGATGTCCTGGAACTGAAGAGAGTTGTAGACTTATGAATGAAATACTGTGACTAAAGGTAATACAAAAATTGATCTTGGCATCTGTAGTCAATACTGTAGCTCAGTATTCTGATAACATAAAAAACTAAAAATCCCTTTTAGCTTTAAAGCCTCTAATTTTCCTTTGGCCTGGTAACTTTTATTAAATACTGAGTTCTGTTTTTCAATCTCATTATGCTACTTGAATATCAAAAAACGAAAGTGCAGAAAATCCTTATAACAGTTGAAAATGTTTATGTTGTAGAAAATTTATGATAGTTGCTGAAAATATATAAGTTCTGTAGTAACTGGCAGTCTGTCCTCTGTTGCTAGGAAGTTTGTTCAGAGTAAGCCCAGTAGCATTTGACCTTAAACCAAACCAATTTGTGCTGTGATTTCTAAAATAATTCTGTTCTTAAAATCTGGTATAGTGTAATTAAAAATTATTAGAGCAGTAATTCAACAGGTTCCTTCATGGTCCAGTTGTGCCTGCATCTGAAGTATTTACTTGCCTTTGAGGCTACACAGATGCACATATTTTGTGAAGAATATTTCTAATGCTAACTCTCTTCTACTTCCAACTTTCCTTACCTAGAACCCCTGCCCACACACACTCATGCTTTGATGCTTTAAAGTGGCCTGTAGCAAGAGTAGGATAGAGTAGTTGATTAGACTAAGATAAACCTGAATACTGAAACTGAGGTTTGAAGCTGAAAAAATAAGCTGAGCTGATATAGGAGAAAATTATTTTTTGAAATACAGGAGAGCATGTGGACAAGTATAAAGGAACTAATTTTCAGAAAATAAATAATTAACTTTCAATAGCTTACTTCACTATGGCTGATTATGTTAAAGTTATGTGAATTTCCAGAAATGCTACCTGTGTTCAACTGTTGTATTTCATATTTAATTTTTTTTCCAGTGCTAATAATCCAAAAGGACTGCTAGAGGTTCGAGAAGCTTTGGAAAAGGTACATAAAGTAGAAGATCTTCTTCCCATAATGAAGGTAAATTACAGAAAAACTTTAATATATGGTAAAAATAATAAAATGTGTTCTGGGAGATATTCAGTTCCTCAAAATAAAACTATTGTATATAAACTTAAAGTGAGTAGCTGGAAATACTAGCTCAGGTTACTCCAAATCTGCATATGGAGGGTTGGACCTTCCCTTTGATGTGTGCAAATGGGTGATGTATATTTGAAATCTTTGGCCTAACTGTGAACTGGTAACAAAATGATGGGTAAACAAAATGCTGAATCTAATTCTTTGAAGCTAACCTGCTCAGCCGAGAGGGTTTGTGAGCAGATCTGCCATAGTGGGCTCACTCAATGTCTGCACAATAGGAGAGAAAAAAATTGATTGCTGTGCCTGAAAGATTAGGAATATGGAAGCTCTGTTTACTTTAGGTTCTTTGGATGTGATAGGGCTGGCAGGGGGAAGTGAGGGAATAGTTGCCCTTAGTGACTGATAGCTGAAATGAAATCCTGGATAACATTCTTGTGCTTAGGAAGATCTGGCAAAAAAGGAGTGGGGAACTTAGAGATTTTTTTCCTGGTGGTGGTGGTCTTTGTAGAAAGGCTTTGGATGTATGATCTGCAAAATGATTTATACTCTTATCTCAAGTAGTAAGGCTTGAGCTGGGTTTAAGTAAAAGTTGTTTCCCTTTTCTCCCCATTCGTCAAATTAATCTAAGGTGAGCAGTATGTAAGTACTTGGGTTTGGGGAAACAATGTTACAAAGTGTGTCTTTTTAAAGGATTGTACAGGATTTTAATTAGAGCAGAATAAAATTTGGGAAGAAACAGTCATGCTAAATAGAGACAAATTCATTGCTTTCTTATCTTGTGTGTCCACATTGGAATTTTGTATCTAAGCAAAGCAGCCGGGTTGCCATAGAGCAGAGTTCTCTGCATTGCTGCTGCTCCTGACAGACTGTCTGGGTTTGGATGTGTTCTTGGTAGTGCTCATTCATGCACTACAATTATCTTTGCAGAAGCTATGTGGCTTAAGCACTAAATTTTTCTATGGGTTTTTATAATGTGTTGTGATTCTTTGAAGACATCCTGATTTCAGAAGTCCTTTTTATATTGGCCTTGAAAGATGAAGCCAAGTGGATACGAACTGAACCTAAACAAAAGGTTGTGCTGAAGAGGTAGTAGATGTTGGGGTGGATGGGCAACTAAGTGTTCCCTACTGACACACAAATGTGCAAGGAGGGTCCTGTAGAGCATTTAATATGGTTATTTTTGAATTGTAGGCCAGAAAAAATGCTACCAGTGGTGTTAAAAATACAAGTTACTCCAAGAGAATGATGAAAATAGATAAACATAGTGGACTGTGCTTCATTATTTCAAAGTAAATGTCTCAACTGGCAGCAAATATTCTTCCCAGTTTCCATACCTGTACGTTTTGGTCTGGTTTGAGTCTCCTGCATCCCATTCCAAATTCCATCAAAGTGGAATGCTGTCTCATTAGAAGCTTTTTGTTCCTTTAAAATAAATGCAGATTCTCTTAAAAAAAAATCATCCTGGATCACAGGTTCTGGGTTAAAATACATAATTGCCTGAGTAGACACTAGTGCATACTAGCCATTATTAGTGCTTATATAAAATGAATATCTTTCTAATAGTTATGTAATTTGGTTATTTGGGTAGCTGGAGAATGCTGTAGGTAGAAAGCTGGGCTTTTGGCTTTCCTTAAATGCAGTTCTGCCTGGTTTACACAACTCTCTGGCTACAGTGTTACTCTTAGTGTAGCTTTGTAAAATGCTTAAACCTAGAGATATTTTCCTTCTGATGAGGATAAACATCAACTGAAACTGGATCACAGTTAAGAAACTGTTGCTTTGAATTGTATTCTGGAATTCACACTTGAACTAATGCAGTCACTTCTCAATGTAAGCATAAAATGGGGTCTCAAATTCCTGCTTTTGCATTTACATAGTTGCACCAAAAGGTAACCATCAACATGCAACTTGGGGAGATACCTGTACAACTTGAACTGCTTTGTACAGTTGCTTTTCATAAACAGCGCTTTTTATTAACTATTTAGTTATAAAGTTGAATGTCAATATGCCTCATTCAGTATTTATGGTTTCCATTCTGAAGGAAATAAAGAATGAATGAAATAATGTCGCTGACAGTAACGTTGTTCTGTTCCCTACGTTTGTCCATTTTCATTTCTACTCCGTGTATTTTATGTGCTTCAAAGCAATAGGTAGGCAGTCTGTCTCTGCTACCTCTAATATTACTTTTTTTTTCTTTTGAAAGCAGTTTAACAGTAAAACCAGAGATGGGTTCACTGTGAACACAAAAGTCCCCAGCCTGAAGGATCAAGGGAAAGAATACGATGGATTCACAATTACAATAACGGGAGATAAGTATGTTTGCTATTTTCAGAGGTTAGGGTACATTAAGCAATGATGAACTATTAGCAATTAATTGTCTGAAATGCCATTTCTGTTTGCTTAAAATGGGTTCTGTTTTTCACTAGTGGAATTTTTGTAAATAACTAAACTTATTTCATTTGAGGACTTGATTCCTGTTGTGTTTTTGACAAATAAGGAATATGGATAACACTGATGTAGTAAGCCTGGTTGAGTTGATTCTCTAACATATAGCACAAAAGTGAAAAGAGACCGTGTTTTTCAGCTTGGACTGTAAAATTCCTAAAGGGGAAAAATATCAAATACCTCAGTCTTTATACATCTCAAAATACATTTCTCCTTGTGAGACTGTGTCTTTTGTGTTGACCGTGAAGTTCTGAATGGAATGGAAATTCCTGTGGTCTAAGAATAGAGGACACTCTCTTCTCTTTGAGATTTTGGCCTTTTTTATGTTTGACATCTTTGCAGATCTTGTACCTGCAAGTGAAAATTTTTAAATAGTGCTTGAATGTATGAGAATACAATCAGAAGGCTTTGGGTCACTTTCTGGGTGAGATAGTAAATTTCTCACTTTATGGATTCTGATGCCTTGTCTTTCTGAAGAATGAGCAAGCCTGAAGCTCAGAAGTGCTGTCCTACTATTAAGTAAAAACATTTTTTAATTAAATTTAAAATTCTATGCATTGGGATTTTTCCCAGAATTTGTGTGCTTTCAATGAGTGGCATGGAAGCCAAACTTCCCTGCTAAAACGTTAATGTATCTCTTGGCTTTTCATTTTATATTCTAAATCACAGGCCTATATACAGTGAAATGGCATTAAATATATGGCCCCACTATTGAGGAAAATATTTTGGTGTCAGTAAATAGCCTAACTTTGTTCTGGACAAACTTTGTTCAATATCACTCAGTCTGTTTTGATCCATAGTTTGTGACTATGCTTTATACCAAAACAATCCCGTTTTGATAGTTTAGAAATTAAGAAAACTACCCTCTACATTCTATACAAAAATCTTAAGTCTGTGATGATATTGTAAAATTTCATATTTCTTATTTTTTACCCACAGTTTAAGTGAAGCACTAATGCTTGTCAGGTATTCTTCAATGGAAATACTTCATCTGTGATTAGGTGGCAGCCTTTATATATTCTTTCAAACTTAGAATGTGATGTAACATTTTAATTCAGTGACTTTTGGGTTTTTTTAATTAAATGGGAAGCAATGCACATAATCTCCTGCTTAAGGAAGCTGATAGGAAAAAGGTGATGTGTAACTGTAGTACATTTGTAATTTACTCTTGGATATGCATCAGGTTCTGCTCAAAAAAGGTCTTACCTCCTTTTCTTTTTCATCTGCTGAACAGAGTGGGGAACATACTATTTTCAGTAGAAACCCAGACGACAGAAGAGAGAACACAGCTGTATCACGCAGAAATAGATGCGCTATATAAGGATCTAACAGCTAAAGGAAAAATTCTAATTCTGTCTGCAGAGCTGGGGGTAAGGCTCTTCTAGTGCAAGTTATTAATTCCTTGAAAACATCCTGTTATATTTTTTTTACTCTCTGTTTAACAGTCCATATTCTAATACTTTTTGACAGAGTTCTTAAGTAATAAAGTTACTTAAACCCAGTTACGACAAATACCATAAAAAGTTGCTATAATTCTATGTTATTTTAAAATTTGCTGTGCTTTGCCTGCAGTACTAGAAAGTGTCCACGCAAGCTCTCAATACCACAGTGTGTTCTGTTTCTTTCTTATTTTTCTCATGGGTCTGTGTTCACCTTTGTCATCATCCCTATAAGTACTGTTTAGGATTTGGCTCATAGCTGCATGTGAGTAACATGAATTCACGAGAAGCACTAGAATTGTATTTGTGTTGATTTGATGTGCAAGGCGAATCTGACTCCATTTGAGCTTGTGTTTTCTTTTTCATCCTTTAATAGATGTGTAGATGAACTGTGTTTCACCTAAATGTTAAGGATACAACAAAGTAGTTAGCTTAAACATCTGTTAATCAGACTTCAACTTCAGTTTGACATTTTCACTTCTGAAATGGTTCTTAAAAAAAATAATTGCAGTAACGTAAGACTTTGCAATGTGTACCTTTCTTTAATTCACACGGTTTTTTTTTCTCTTAGGAAGTAGATGCTGTTTGCAACTTGATCCTGTCACTAGTTTATTACTTCTATAATTTAATGCCACTTTCAAGAGGATCTAGGTTAGTGTTTGTATTCATTGTGTCTGTTACCTTGGATGCATGCTGTACAATGTCCATGTGTTGCAGTATCTTAATATATTTTTAATATTAATATTATTTTTTAATAGAGCTGTGTGTCCTTCACAGTCTCTCCTTTTGTGGTGCCGTGACAATGGGAACTGACTTAGTACTGTTTTAAAAGCTAGTTTGTAATTGCTGGTGGTAACTATTCATAGCTGCATGTATATTTAAAACGACGAGTAGTCTGTATTTATAGACATCAGCTAACACACTGAGAAGTATCATTTTTAAATTGTAATGCTTGGTTTTCTAATCCATATTGTGTTACACCACTGTAATTTCACTTTGGAAGCTTTTCTGAAATGTGTATTTAAGATGAAATATGCTTTGACATAACTTGTTTTAATAAAATACACTAAAATATTATTTTAGTAAATTGTTGCAGCTGTTAGGGTCACCAAACAGTAGGATAAAGTTCCATATGTCAGAACTTTTCAACTGGAATTCTAGTTCAATGCAAACCTGGTTACATTTAAGACTGTTGTGGATTTCTGTTCCACAAAGCACTTCTTATCTTTGATCTTACTACTAGATACAGTTCAGTATAAAAAAAACCCTGATATTTTGGTTTTTTATAATCAGATTTTACCTTTATCTTATAGAATGTAAAAATTAAGAGAAATTATGTCTGAGATTCACAGTTCAAAAAATATTAAGTTAAATAACTGAACAGCTTTACAGTGCCTCGAGCTCTTTTGCAGTAGAGTTCATAAACTCTTCTGGACTACAGCTAGTCGTCTTGGGAACAGGAGTTTGCTTTGTTTTCAGCCCTGTGGAGTCTTAAGAACTCCAAAGTCTGAAAACACGCTTCTGACTAATGTAGCAACAGTAGTAAAACTCCATAGGTTCATTACTTCTTTCTAGTGATGTTAGAAAGTTACAGTGATTGCACTTTTTAAGTGTTTTGTGCTTGTTTTTTTTCTTCTAAAATAACTAGCACAGTAATCTTTACTAGCCTTCTGTGAAACAATCCTGTGTTCCATTTGTTTTGTAGTCTAAAATAGCATTATGGAAGGACTTCTACTCCATTTGTTGTTTTTAATTTTATTCTTTTAGTGTGATAGCTTATTCAGTGATAATGGGAGCACTAATGGCAAGTGGGAAAGAAGTATCGGGAAAAATCCCTAAAGGAAAGGCAAGTATCAAAATACCAAAGTACACTAGTTCAGTCTTGATGGAGAAAGTAATACTTTTAACTGTGGGGAAGGAGCTGTAAGAATGAAACAGAAGTTGCATGTTTATTTACTGGAGATGGCTTAGCTGCGTGCTGTGATATCTTGCAGCCTGGGAGGGTGTTGATAATTCCATTGCTATTCTGACAGCAGGTGAATTTGGAGATGGTATGTGCAATAATTTGGATTAGTCAAATTGTAGCAGTTTGGTCTTATAGGAATTACAGATCTGTTACTGAAGCATTTCCAGTGTGCTGAGCTGCCCTTTCCAGCTTGCTTTGAGAAGGGTTCTGAGAATACTGGGGCAGAATTAGTGACTCTTTTGGCACACAGCAGAAATTTTCTGTCTGTACTCTCAGTGCATTGTAGAGCTTTAGGGCTTGGTAAGTAGAAATGGATTTGCAACTTTTCTGATTTCTCCTTCCCCTGTTTATTCTGAATTCAAACTAAGTCCTAGTTTTTAAGTGACTACATTTGAGTATTATACCATCTTGCTCAGTAAAGGATTTCCTTTTCATCAACAGTTGGGGGTTGTTAGCTGTATTACCTTTCCAGCATGAAAGGAGTGAGAACACCTTTGTCTCTTTAATGTATTGTCAAAAGAATCAGTGAAATTTCAGTGAGAATCCAAGTTGTTGAAGAAAATATCCTGCATGGATAACTGAAGAAAGGGTGACTTTCTCTTTTGTTCTAGAAAGCCCTGAAAACAATGAGTTGAGTACAGTGAACTCTAGTAGCTTTTAAGAGCAAACTGTGTTGGCTTAGCAGCAAAAAAGCTTCTTTTCAGTACACCGTTAAGCTGGTATCTTCCCTATTCTGTGGGAGTTCAAGCTAAGGTAAAACATTTGTGTGGGGTTTATTAAGCATTTTCTTGGGACTTGATAGAATATTATTTTGCTGACTGATTCAATGCAGGCAAGCAGAGTTTCAGGATTACTACTAAGCCAGATTTCTGACTTACAGGAGCATTGGGGACGTCTTTACATTTGAGGGTTTTTCCTGAAACACAGTGTCTGAATACAAATAAACCTGTTTTTTAAGAAAGTTTTCATGACACAGAAGAAATTGTTTTCCCTAGTGAAATGAAACTGGAGCTTGTTTTTTGCCAGAGTTGTTAGAAGCGCTAAGCTGGTCCCAGGCTTATGACAGCATGAATTTTCAGGCTTCTCTGAAGTCAAAGGTACACAGTAGTCAAGAGTCCTGTTGTTGCCTGGCAGGTCATTCAGTAGCCATGGCCAGTGTAGCTTCTAGTATTGGTTGTGGTGGGGTGTGCAAACCCCACAGAGAATTTTAGTGCCTGGCCTGAATGCTGACTTCAAACTGATGGTGAGGGACAAAGTAGTCGGGGCACAGACTGGTTTGTAAGTTTACTCTTGTCTCACCAAGAACATAGTTAGCAAAGCCCTCAAAGCCCTTCCTGAAGTTAGAGAACTTAAAAATTCTGTAATTTCTTAATATCTTTTTTGTCTTCTTGCATTTTCAGCTGGTTGATTTTGAAGCCATGACAGCACCAGGGTCTGAGGCTTTTAGCAAAATAGCAAGGAGCTGGATGAATCTAAAAAGGTAAATCCTTTTGTTCAGATGGGGAAATAAAATATGAAAGACTATATCTAAAATTCAAAGCTATACTAAGAAACATTTGTTACTTAGAAATTACGAGTTTAGTAAAGGATTCAAGGTATTTTTTAACACTGTTTAGGAATTGATGGGACAAGATTTGCATATACATCCACAGTAGTGTATTTCTAGTCTAACAGAGAAGTTAGTAGTCTAGACATTCAGTTATGTGAGTATTATTCTCTGAGGAAATTATTTGGGTTAATATTTTCTTCATTTTGTCCAGTGGGTCAAATTTGTCTTTTTATATTATGGCTTATCGTTAGTAGATCTGGCAATGAGTGAACAAAGCAAGGGGAAATACTGACCTTTTTTTTAATTCTTATGGATCTCTTCAAACTATATATCCAAAGTAATTTGCTTATCCTTTAGTGCTATTTTGATTCGTAGAATAAGTGTTTTCAAAGTAGGTGGACATTTTGAGTATGAAGAATTACATTACTTAGTATAGGTGCATGGCCTCTGTGCAATGCTTTAAAATTTTAATTTTCATATGAATTTATTTTTTAATACTGGCTACATTGACAAGGAATTAATATTATGAATCTGGTGCATTTGATTGGTACCCTAGTGTTTATTCCCCATACAAAATCTAAAACTCGGGCCAAAGACAACACCAGTTCTAGTATACTTCAAGTCAGGGTCAAGACACCTAAAGGACTCTGAGAAAACTGGCCAAGGTCCTTGCAGGGCCATCTATAATCTTGGAAACATCGTGCACATCAGGAGACCTTCTTGGTTACTGTGGGAAAGGAAATCTTGAGTTCCTCTTCAGGAAGGCCAAAAGGAAACCCAGGGAAAGTCTAGGCTGGTCAGCCTCATTTTGGTCCCTGGGAAAGTCACAAAGTGAGTCATCTAGGAAAGCATTTCAGTTCATATGAAGGAAAAGGTCACAGAAAACAATCAATGTGAGTTTACCAAATGTTGTGTGACCCAATGATTGTGTTCTCTGTGTTAAAAACTGACATTTTTGGGGCATAACAAGGGCAATCAATGTTGTTTATTTTTACTTCAGCAAGGTGTCCCACAGTACTCTCATATCAAGATAGCACATTATGGTCTGGACAAAAGGACAACTCGATGGATTAAGGAGATGTTTGGATAATCAGATTTAGGGGGTACTCAGCATTTTAGACCACATCTAAAATACTGCATCCAGCTGCAGTAAAGACTGTGATAGACCAGAACAAATTCAGCAGAGAGCCACCAATATGGCCAGGGGTCTGGAGCACATGCCTTAGCAGGAGAGAGTTGGACTTGTTCAGCCTGGAAAAGCTAAGGCTTTGATCTAACAGGAACTCTGCAGGACCTGTGAGTGTTTGGTGGGAAGACAAAAAGCAATGTGTGTGAGTTGAAATGACGTTTAGACTTGGTATTAGCAGACTGCCCAAAGAAGCTGTGCAGTCTCCATCCCTGGAGATTTTAAGACTTGGCAGGATAAAGCCCTGAAACTTTGATTTGACTTCTTGGTTGACCTTGCTTTGAACTGAATCTTAGATCACAATCTCCTGAGGTCTGGTCCAACCTGAGTTATTCCTAGAGACTGTGGAACTCTCCAGCTGCTCTTAGTGCCAAATATCTCATACTGGTTAGCATTGTTTAACTTTATTATCAGGGGTTCTGAGCCTGGTGAATTTCACTAGACTATAAAATCCCTTCCTAAATGAAGAAGGCTAATAAGATTCAAGGACATTTTTGTCAAACTCAGGCTAAAAATCTACTTATAAATGAGTCAAATTCAGTATTCATTAAGGAGTGACATTTCTAAACTACAGGTGTAGCAAGTTGTGTTTTTTATTAAAAGCAGTCTGCACAAATATTGAGACATGCTTGTCTTGAAAATATAAAGTATTTGTGGTTCCCACAATTTTTTTTTATAATTCTCTCAATTATATACTCTTTTCTATTAATCCTCTGTTCATGCTGATTTTGATTTTGTGAGTTGGTTGTTGTTTTTTTTTTTAAAGACATATCTTTACCAAAGAGAAACTTTCCTCTTGGGGGTAAAGTCAGCTTAAGCCATTTCAGTGCCACCCATGTGTTTCTGATTCCCTCAGCTGCACTGTTGAAACTTATGGGAGTCCATGTCAAACCAGGTCAGGGAACTCATTTGTGTTAAAAATTACCGGGCCAAAACAATTTCTTTTTAATCAATACCATTTTGTAGTATAGTACAACCTAGAGTATTGCTGGGTCAAATTATAGATATGTAATAGGTGAAGAAATGAGCCAGAGTGGAGAGAACACTAAAGTTGACTTTGTTGGGGAAAAAAAGCAAAAACATCTGAAGAACTACAGCCCAATGTAATAATATGAAGGTAATTAGCCTGAGTGGCTAATTTGTCTGTGGTAGACAAATAATAGTGGATATGGTAAATAAGGCTGAAAGCAATATATTTTTTCTTTAACTGCTGCTGCTTTTGAAAGCTCTTCTATGTAGTCGTTGTTTTCATTCTCTGTGGTGATAGAAGAGTCGTGAAAAGCAAGAGCTGGTTGTGAGCAACAGATTCTGAGGTTCATTGAATCATTAAGGTTGGAAAAAACCTTTAAGATCAATGAGTCCAACCACTAATGCTGCTAATCCAGCACCACTAAACTGTGTCCCCGAGTACTGCCTCTGCACACCTTTTGATCCCTTCCAGGGATGGTGATTGCACCATTTCCCTGGACAGCTTATTCCAATGTCTTCACCCTTCCCGTGAAGAAATATTTCCTAATATCCAGTCTAAACCTTCCCTGGCACAACTTGAGGCAATTTCCTCTGGTCTTGTCACTTGTTAACCTGAGGGAAGAGACCAACCCCCACCTGGCTACACCCCTTTCGGGTGGTTGTAGACAGCAATATGGTGCTCCCTGAGCCTCCTTTTCTCCAAGCTAAACAACCCCAGCTCCATCAACTGCTTTTCATAAGGCTTGTGCTCCAGACCTTTCACTGGTCCCCTTGCCCTTCTCTGGACAAGCTCCAGCACCTCAATGTCCTTTTTGCAGTGAGGGACCTAAAACTGAACACAGGACTTGAGGTGTGGCCTCACAAGTGCTGAGTACAGGGGGCAGTCATTGCCCTGGTCTTGCTGGCCACACTATTGCTGATACAGGCCAGGATGCCACTGTACTTCTTGGCCACACTGTTGGCTTACATTCTGCTGCTGTCAGCCAGCACATACAGGTCCTTCTCTGCCCAGCAGCTTTCCAGCCACTCTGCCCCAAGCCTGTTGCATGGGGTTGGTTCTTGACAACAGGTCCCAAATTTGTTGGAGAACAGGATGAAGAGAAGTATAAGTTCATGTGTTAACTTGCAGGTAAATTATAAACTCATCAAAAACATTTTTTTTTTTCTTTTTCAGTATTTCACCTTCTTACAAGAGCCTACCATCAGTATCAGAGACTTTTCCAACCCTGAGAACAATGATTGAAGTACTAAATACAGACTCATCTCATTGTCTAAAAAAAACTATAGTTGTTGTATAATTTATACAAATAAAAGGCCAAGATGTACCGCTTCATAAATTATTTTGAATGGCAAATTATGGTCAAAAGAGTTTGATTTTGTTTTGGTTTTTTAAATAGAACAAACTTACTTGACTACTTATCACCAAAGTAAAAGAAATCTTTCTGTGACCAATAATATTAAAAAGGAAAAAAAGAAGTACAACTGATTTTTCATATTAAGACACGCTCTAACAGAAATAGTTATTGAGGGGCCAAACTGAAGAGCAGTAAGAAACTTGATCATGATTGTGAACTGAACATACTGCAGGTGAAAATTAAAAAAAAAAAAAAGTAATCTTCATTGGAAATAACACTATACTACTTCTCACTGGCTTTTTTTTAACTTCTGCACAGAAAACTTAGAGCTGTACCATGAGTGAGTAATTGGAGAACACACAAGCATTTCATGTAGTACAGTCCAGTGAAGGAACAGATGTCAGCTTAAAAGAGTGGGGTTCAGGGAAACATCATTTGAAAACAAAACCAAACAAATTACATATTTGGAGTTAGGCTCTTGGTGAGTAAATACCAGAAACAAAACGATCCACCTTTCCAAGTACCCAGTGATGATGGTGGTGGTTGGATTGACAGGATTGAAGTATATTGGGATTGCTAGCTAGGGTTCCTTGAGTTGTTTTTGTTGGACAGATGTGGCAGTATTCTGGAAGGCAGGTTTCCTGTAAGGCAGTGCTATTTCAGTCCAAGTGACATGGACAGTATCATGAACCAATTTCTGATTATAATGGTGATGATGGTATTTCTGGTGACTCCTTACTGAATTATACTCATTTTAGCTTCAGCTCCGTGACCTTAGAGGTCTTTATCAGGTTAAGTGATTTCAGGAACAGCAAGCAATCATGGATCAAATATCTGGTTTCCTTAGTGGCTTTGATGAACTTTTTATTTCCTGCCTGAATATTCATTATTTCAGAAAATCTACAGAACTGTTCTGTTTTAGATACAGCTTTCAACTTCTGTGATATTAATGGTTGGAACTTGATTCTATTGCTGTCATCTTCTACACAAGAATTATTTACTTAGCTTCTTTCAGTTTCCCAGAGGTTTGGGCTTTTTTGGGCAGTTACAAATACCTGGCCTACCCATGTAACATGGAATACGCTAAAGAACAAGTTATTTACCAAGGAAGAGGGGAAAACATCCTGCATATTCCCCAAGTGTACCAATAGCAGTGGGTGTGATTTCTTCTCTCTGATCCCCGTGCAGTGCAATTTCAGCCCCCTCTTTAATGAAGAAGGCAACACAGCAAAGCATCAAGAATGTTGATACAGGTGACTTCTGTGGGATTGAAAATGGGGAGAATTTATGGAATGGAGAGTCTCTTCTTGATTATTCCACAGAAGTATGTATTGGATTCAAAGTGGGCTCTGTGTGTGTATTTAAGTACAGGGGCTGGAAGTGCCACAAGGTTAGTGAGAAGCTGTGGTGAATACTGACATACATTATATTAACAGCTCTGTTGATTTAAAGTTAGATTTCACTATTTGTTACCTTACTTGCAGAACAGGACACCTATGGGTAGCTAGAAACCCGAGAGTTTCTGTATGAAGGATTTTCATAGAGGTGAAAAATGAATCCCAGAAAGTGGATGCATACTATATCTTCATTGGGAAGCAGTACATCCCACCATTACAGGCATTTTGAAGGTTTTACTTTTGTCTGCTTGTCTAGTTGATAAACTGGCTGCTTGTTGCATGTAGGGTGAATATTAACAATGCATATTCCACTTTGGTCTTATCTATTGGATGAAACAACAGGTATCTCTCTGCACTGTGAACCAAAATGTGGTAAGTGGAGAAAATGAGGAGACCCATTTCAAAAGTGTTCCCCCAATTCAGATTAGCCCAGGGTGCATATGTACCTATGGGAACTTTTTTTCATGAATGTTCAATTCTAGGGTATGGAAATACAAGGTAAGGAAAGAACATGCTTTCCTTCCATGTGAAACAAATGTTGCTGTCTGTGTAGTAATGCTTCCTCTCTAAGAACAGACTCTTAGAATATTAACTTCTCGCCCTAACTTACTTATAGTACTGTTACCGGATTTGTAAGCACAGGGAAGTATTCATACAACATTGTATGAAGCAGATATTTTGTTCACTGTTTTTAATCCTGATTCTGGTATGTCTGAAAGTAGGTCTAGAATCTATTTCAAAGTTTGCATGCACTGTACTGGAGCTACACTGGTAAATAACATAGTAAGATTTGATTAAAAAATAGTGACCCAACTTCCAGCCAAGGCTAGAATGATCTAATGTGCAATATCTTGAGCTGTAGAAATCAACATTTTCTTGGCAAGTACCAGAAAGCAAATGGTATGCCCATATCTAAAATGCATTTTTCCTAAAGCCTCTTTTCCTCTTCTCCAGCTAATTTGCTTATTAAGTTCAGGTACATATACCTTATGAAGGATGTCTAGGAGGTGAATGCCCAAAACACAAGGAAATCTAGAAAATTGGGGAAACAGCTGTTTGGAATCCAAGATGTTTGCCTTTAGTGAGCACTGACACTCTTTGTAACGCTGCCATGCTTTTGGAAGGATAGGTATGATTTTGAGTAAGTAAAACTCATCAGGAGAAAAAAAAGGCAGAATTTCATATGCAGACTCAAGGGTCATTAACCAAACCATAATAAAGGCAAATTTGACCACCTGTCTGTTTAGTAGTAATGAATATGAATTCTAAGCTTTCTTGATCAGAATTTCTGTAAGAAATTCTGGGCAAAAGAACGGTATTTCTTTGCAAGTAAGCATAAAGGAGGCTTGTGAGTTTTCATTGAAAGAATTGGGATGCTGTCCATTTGTGACACAGGTATTTTCCCAACATTCTGTTCTTGAGTGTCTTCTGTCCCACTAGAAATAAGCACTATTTGCTTCTTCTGTTTAAAAGTCTAGAAGTTTAAGAAACCTCTACTACATCTATTCCGTTAAGGAGGAAAGGAATTGTTATTTTCCTGGAAAAACAGCAGCCTGGGAAATATGCCGAGCTTTATGCTTTGATTGTGTTCTAATGTTGTGATCTTTCTTCTAAGGCTGTAAGTTTTGTTATGCCTTGTATAATTCATTGAGAAAAGGGAATTGACATTGGCACTTGACCAGACAGTCTTTGGAACTATGAAAAGGAGGGGTTTTGTTTTAGGGATTAGACCAGAGGCAGTGGAGAAAGGGTGGTGGGGAAGAAAAAAACTGCCTGGGCAAACAAACCGTGTACAATTGTCTGGGTTTCCTTGTCCTTATTTCTTACTGCTGTGACTGACTTCATACCCACCCCCGATGGCAGACAAAAGAGATGAATGGGAGATCACGGGATGGTTAGGTGTAACCTGTGTTACACCTCTGTGACTCTGTGTGTGCCTGCAAACGTGTTTCAAAGGCTTGTTTCTCTGGGCGTGATGCAGATGACTAAGAAAGAAAGCGAGCTCAAGTCAAGTGCTCTCAAACAAGTTGAACAAACAAAACAGGATTATATAACTGGGCTGGTATGTGATGACTTGGGGAACTGTAATTACCTCCTAAGAACCAAGTATGTGGAGAAATCTAATTATCATTTTCCATCCTCTTCTGTGTCAGCTGGTCTAGCGATACCATTTGAACTCTTAAATGGGAGCATTAATGTATTGCAGCCACCATCATTTATCTATTAAGAATGATACTAAAGAAGGCAGAATGAGGAAAAAAAATAGGCTAAGCAATGAAAAACCATTAATCTGAACCTCAATATTTGCACTACTTTGTAATATATTTTGAAGATAATAAAAATTCCCCTGCAACTACCTAGGCCAAAAAAAAAATAGATTTAGTCTCACATGAATCTGACATATTTGCCTAGCTCAGGTAAGCTTGCATTTTCTTTTTTTTTTTCCTTTTTTTTTTTTTTTTTTGGAAAGGGATTGCTGCTTCCCCCCACCCCAGCTCAGGAGACTTTGGACATCTTTTGGGAGTTTGTTTGTGGTACGTCGGTGAATCCTTTGCCAGAATTAGGACTTCTTACAGGAAAAGAGAGCATTTGTACAGCAGTGAAAGAGACCAGAAACCCTAATTATTTCAGCCTGTAGGAAATCTCTTTTACCCATGTAACTAATGTCTACTGCATAGACTTGTTACACTTAGGCTGCAGCTTTACTGTCAAATTAATACAGAGGCTTTGGACTATCTTGCACCTAGCGTGGTCGAGTTGGACAAAACCGCCTCTGCCAGCCATCCTGTCTCATCTGACAGCAGCTGCTGGCCCTTCTATCGTGTTAGGAAACACGTACGACTTATTTAGGAGTTAGGAAAGACAGGTTCTTGGGTACGGTGCTCCTCTGCCAGCTGAGGCAAGTCCTTTCCTGGTGCTCCTGGCCCCGGCAGCGTGGGAATACTACAGCTTCCCTCCTCGGGAAAGAAGGGGAAGGGCTTGCGGGAGACGAGCGCTACGGGCAGGAGCCCTTGAGGGCCGCGGCGCTCACGCTATCGAGACCCAAGCAAGCCCGGGAGGCGGCGTCCCCGCTTCCCTCGCCGTGCCTCGGCGGCCCGAGGCCGAGGGAGACAGAAGGGCCGGCTCCCCCCGCCGGGAGCGGCGGGCAGGCGGCGCCGCGGGGGAGGCGGGCAGGGGCTGCCGCGGGCGCTGGGCGTGTGGGGGGCGGGGAGCGCGGGGCGGCGGCCGCCCGGCTTTATAGGGAGCGAGGGGAGGCGGTGTCTGCGGGAGGGGAGCGGAGGAGGCGGTTCTCTTCCCGTTCCCATCCCCATTCCCGCCGGGCGAGTGCGGGGCTGGCGGCGGCGGGGTGGTGATGGCCTCCATGGCGGCGGCGATCGCCGCCTCCCGCACGGCGGTGATGAACGGGAACCGGCCGCTGGACGAGCGGGAGCGCAAGCGGTTCAGCTACTTCTCCTCGCTGAGCCCCATGGCGCGCAAGATCATGGCGGAGAAGGAGCGGATCCGCGAGCGCTACGGGCCCGAGTGGGAGCGGCTGCCGCCCCGCCAGCAGGACGAGATCATCGACAAGTGCCTGGTGGAGCCGCACGTCCAGGCCCGCTACGCCGCGCACCGCGGCACCACCCGCCCGCCCGCGCCGCCCGCCTCCTACCCCAGCCTGCGCCTCAACACCGGGCAGAAGGTGGTGCGCTTCGGAGACGAGGTACCGGGCACGGCGGGGGAAGGGGGAAGGGGCGCCAGCGGGGTCCGGGCGGCAGAGGCGCTCCCCGGCACCGCCGCACGGGCGGGGCGGGGCGGGCGCGACCTCCCCCGGGCTGCGGGGCTGCCGGTCCCGCCCGCCGGTGCCGCCGGCAGCGGGGAGAGTTGTCCCGGTGATGAGCTTTATTCCTCTGCCCGCTCCCTGGCTGTGCGGGAGGGCCGGGATGTGCACCGCGCGAGGGGCACTGGGTCACACCGTAAGAGCAGCGACAGCACCCAAGTGGATTTTGCAGAAAGGAGACTTGGAGAAGAGGACGGTCTCAGCTCCCCCGACGGCGGGACATGACCGTGGCTGGCGCTGGACATAGTCCCTTGCTGAAAATGGACTGTAGAGAATGTTTACACTGAATTAAATCTCTTCCTTTTCGTTTCTAGTTTTAGACACGGTTAAAAATACAACACTGAAAACATTCCAGCTCTTGGCATGTTTGACACCTTAAAAAAATGCAGCCTGTTCCATGTCACATGCCAGGAAAAACAAGGGTGTGGAAGGATAGATGGCAAAAGTATGGATTTTGAACATTCTGAGAGCCATCTATCTAATGGTGAAGCGTGGCAGCCCTTCTGGAAATCCATAGTATAGGAGTGCCCAGTCTGGAGCAGTGGGTCATATTACCGAGTGTGAGCCCCTGAAGAGGAAGGTCTAACAATGCTTGAAGAGACCTGGCAGTACACTTCAGATACTGTGTCTTTTATTCTGTATATCGATTCCCTTTGTTTTCTATTCTTTTTCATTTCTATTCTTTTATTCTCGTATGATTACAGAGCTGGTTTCTTTCACTATGTCCATATAATAACTTTAAGTGGCCTATTGTTAATTAAGTTGTATGGCTTCTACGAGAAAAAAAAAAATCTGCTTCTGCATTTGTAAGCATCAATCCAATTTAAAGATAGCAGTGCTACTTTTAGCCTCCTCTCCAGTATCCCTTGTAATGGGATTTCTAAGAAGCATATGGGGCACACTGATAGGGGCATCATGGTTCCCAACCAGTTTTGTGCCAGGAGACTGCTGCCTGTGTTTCACCTGTCAGGAAGGTGTGGTGCTCTGCTGCACACACATCATATCTAAAGTTAGAGAGCATAGGATGTAGCTCAGTTTTGTCCAGTCCATGATACCCAAAATTCTAGATAAATATTTGATAGTAATGATGAAAAAGAGGTGTAGAAGGACACAAGACAACAAATTTGGTTGTGCAAACAACCTTTGAAAAGAAACTTAAATCTGAAGTTAGTTGTGACAGAATTTAGGTTAATGAGTGTGGAAAATAAATATGTTTAGTTTTCCCAGTTTCAGAGAGCTCTGCTGTGCTTTCTGCTTTGAATTACGTGGATCTGGAAAGAAAGCAAGCATGTTGTAGGCTGTTGTGCTGCGCTGTATGGAAATAATAATTTCCTGCTTCACAAAGCAGCTAGAGTCCATCTGAAACTGGGCAAGTTGTTTTAGTTCCCCTCTTCTCCCCAAATACAGTTACAATATACATAAAGTTAGCATTTCTGTAGCCATTAACCAAAGAAGGCATAGTTCACCCAAATACTTGATACAAAGTGTTTAATTTTGGAAGCATCTGCCGCAACTGATTTCCTCTTTGACTTCTAAGTAGAAGTTAATATAAATTGTTTCTCTGAAGAAAAGAGATTCCACTCATTTTGGCATTCTCCATTTCCATTTCAGTTCTTCCAACTGCACTCTTGAGCCTTGGAGCCTTTCCTGGCTCTTCTGATAGCTTCCTCTCCCCTGGCTCCCTTGCTGGCATTCGACCTGATTGTTGGACATTTGCCCTGGCTGACAAACTGTTCCTCCTTGTCTTGCTGTTGCAGAGCCACTGCTGCCGGTCTCTTGCCAGTTGGGTTCAGCTTCCTGGGCTTGCAAACGCTTGGCCTGCAGAGCTCTGTTACCTCGTGGTCTTCTGGTCAGACTGCTCAGGGAGCTGTGCCCCTGCTGGCTCTGTGAGACTCGGGTGCTGCATGCACCGTGGGTACCCAGCCCTCGCTCAGGGCCATTAGATTGGTCCTGGCTGCTCTCCCTGCCTATTGGTGTGTGGTATGCTAAGGCAAGGAAATGGAGAGTAGTCTGCGTACCTCAGAATCACTTGTTGAGGCTGCAGCGCTTTCAGTGAGAGTGTTTTGGTCTGATGATGTTCTTGCTGATATACCCGCTCCAAAAGTTTCATGTTTCCAGCCCGGGCTCATCTTGCCTGTTAACTGATGTTGAAATCTGTAGTGATCTACCTGTGCTTGCTTAAGCATGGAAATTTGATCTCTTTCACCTCATGTTCTTTGGAGGACTTGATAGAAAGCAAAGCAAGGATGAATACTGAAGATACTGATTTACTGGTCCAGGCCTCTCATTGTTTCAGACCCATTTTCATGCATTTGACCATTACGATAAAGTGGTCCAGAGGATATACGTAGAGGTCTTGTATCTCTAGACAGTTGCTTCCCTCCTTCTCACCCCCACCATTTCCCATATATCTGTTCTAACACCAAATTTATCTCCTGAACTCATAGCCCAGGACTGTAAGTTCTCAAACTATAAACATCTCTTACATTTTCAAAACACCTTTGAGTATGTTGGCTGTGTGGGAAGGGTGTTACAGAAAATAGAAGTGCAGTAATGGGACCGTGGCCACGATCCAGTTATTTTATAATGCTAGAGCACTGCAACACCATGTGTGACTCTTAGCAAATGCCTGGAGTCAGCTGAGTGCCACTGCTCCTTCTCTTCCATCGTATCCTCTTTGTGGCATCACCACTCATGGAGCTAATAGCAGAAGCCCTGCAGGCACTGTGAACACAGTTTCGAAACTAACTGGGTCATTTCACACCCCCATGAAATAAGTTTTGTCCTGTCTACTGAAGATTGACTTGCTATCATCACACATGAGCCCAGCACCAGGAGACTTTGTTGCTTCTCCATAATTTTCTGTGTCTAGACAGCCTAGGCATCCTGACTGAGGGCTTTTGGAGGCTGCAACAGTGCTTCCTCTTTCCAACAAGCCTCCAATTGCTGGCATTTCTCCATTTATAATTTCTTCATTCTAAGGCCCATAGCGGTAGAAATGAAGGTTAACTGAGCAGAGAGAAATCTGGAAATACAAGCTGAGATTGAACATGAATGTAATACAGATGGATTATTTTTGAAATATGCCATAAACCTTGAGGGGAATAGGTGGAAAACCAGCAGTATGTGAGAGGCTACCGCCCTTTGCCCTCTGTGGTGGCCAGCCTTTGATTATGCAGCTGATTTGGTGTCAGTTGATGCCATTGAATTCTCTCTGGTTCAGTGAAAGATAGTTTAGATATTCAGTTTACAACAAGTTTTCACTGTTCTCTTAATACCGTCCCTCTTTATCCATAAGCATATGACATACACATGGAATCAAGGTCTGATTTTTCCTAATTGTTTTAATTCTTTTTTTTTATCTTTAAATGGATATTCAGTATTTGAGCAGTAAAAGAGTTGGATGTGAAATAACTAAACTTTTCATTGGAGAAAATGCCATATGCTTTAGGAAGTAGTAAACATTTTATGTGGAGGAAAAGCAGGTAAGAGAGTTTGGTTAGCTTCATTCATTGTGTTTTAGTAGGGAAGCTTGACTTACCTGCCTTCAGGCAGAGATGGTATTTGTTTTGCTTAGCCTAAAGAACTTTGGCACCAAGCAAAGGATCAACCGTTTTACCTCCCTACTTAAACTGCTTTAAAGCAACAAATAGTCAATATAGCAAAAACTTTTAAGTTGGGCGTTTTAGAGATTTGTGCTTTTTAAACACCCAAAAATGAAAGGCAGCTTTTGAGTGCAGTAAAACCTCAATAACCAGCAAGTCCCGTTCTAATAACACTTCTGAGATGCATTTATTGGTGGGTTTGTGTCTTGTCCAGTTACTGTCAGCTGTGCTGAACAATGCTCATGTCAGATACACAGGCACGTTTCTACCAGTGTCTTCCATTTTGAAATTCAGATGTTGTTTTGCAGCAGGCTGCCTACATATAGCAAATGTAATTTGTGATTCTTTTTTATATATTTTGCAGCTGGTTGTTGAAGTCAAGTGTATGACCAGATTTTTGCCTTTCTCTTTCTCACTCGTCTTTTTCAGCTTTGAAATAGGTTGTGTGAGGCCTCATTTCTTAAAAATAGGTTCTTTTTTTAACCCTGGTGAACAAAAGTTTATTTATTTGCCTTCTTTCTGGAAGAAGGCATTGTTGTGTGCTGAAAACAAAAGCTGATCAGATATAGATTTTTTCTAATCTATGTTGATGATAAATAGCTTTGAAGCCTTTTTCGCTAGAATTTCCATTCATAATTCACTTTTGCTATTACTGAAATAGTTGATTCTTTTGCTCCCAGTTTCTTCAAGCATGTAAGAACTTGTTTATTCTACAAAAATTGGTCCTCTGCACGTTCTCTGTGTGAGGGCACAAGAGGTGGACGCCACAAACTTCCTTCCCTTCCCTGACAATGGACAGAACTTGTCAACTGTCTCCTTCATCCTAGCCTCAAGTACACTTCAAATAACCACAGACATCAATTGCTTGAAGGTTTGTATCCTCCAACCATGTCTTATCCTGTTTTGTTCTTTGCTATATCCCATGGAAGATCTCTTGAATGTGGACAGAGTTCCTCAGAGTTACTGGCTCTGAGGTGTGCTGGGCTGTGCAGCCCAAGATACAATGAGCCATCCTTTTAAGTTAAAAAAAAATAAGTATGATCCCTTTCTCTTAGGAAACTGCTGCCTAACAAGTGTCTACTACTTCCATCTTTTGATGTAATCTATGAAACTCTTAGATTCTATCTCTGACCAGAACTTTTAACAACTGTTACCAGAATTAATTTATTTCAGGAATTTTTTGCTTGCTTGTGCTGGAGATTGAGGTTACAAATTGTGGTGCCAACAAGGGCAATGATGGTTGAGAAGGCATCAGATTCTCTGAAATGGGAAGCTGATTTGCTCTGTCATGCAGGGAATGATATATCCTGCTGCATGATGGCCTCATACCTTCACTCTGCCTTCCCCATGATGCTTTTTTATCCCTCTGTGGTCGGCCTTTTGTCATCAGGGCTCACTCACAGCAGCGGTGTCATCGCTGAGTTGAGGGTGTGCAGGGAGCATTGGGTAAAGAGGTGTCCTCCTGGGGCAGTCTTTTCTTGCCTCAAATACAGCAAAATAAAGAACTGGATCCAGGATGAGGATGAACTTGGCTCATTGCCAACTTTAAAACTGGTCCCCAACTGTCCTGTAAATGGCAAGAAGACAGAGCTTCCTTTAAACTCCTTAGATAAAACCCACTGACAGCTATGACTACACATCTGGAGCTTTAAGGTGCTGTGACTGCACATAGGAATGTTACAGTGTTCTCTGGACTTCATTTCTCTTCTTTACTGCTGTGGTTGAAGTCAAGCCCTGATTTATCCAGACCCCATACAGACAGAAGTGTTATAGTCCTGCCTTGTGTGTGAGACTCAATCCAATGGTTAGGTTCTCCCATCTCTCTTCTCTTCTGGGCTGTGATTCCTGTCTCGTGCATTCTTCAGAAATCAAGTGCCAACTCCATTTCAGAGGCAAAGGATACTGTCCTAGAAGGAGTTTTAAATAATTAGACACACCTTCTGTGAGGCATCATGCAGTGATAGTGTGGCGTTCCCATGCAGATAGCAGCACACCACAGTGCAAATCCTGATAGATACTAAAAAACAGACTTACTCCCTTTTTTTCCCCCTTTAAATGTTAATACATCTGAGTATCTGTTTGCTGGATGGAGAGATGCTGGTATTACATTCGTGTTCTGGGCAAAAATTTCCTGTACCAAATTTCCTTTTGGCCACAATATGTGATTGAGCAGAGCCCAGGCCTTTCCTCTTAGATGAGCTCTATCAGCCCAGTTCTTTTTAAGAGCATGGGATCATCCTCATGTACACCACAAATACTTTGCTGCAAGAAATCCTGTATTTCACAGATGAGTAATAGTTGGAGAATGTCATGTTTTTATGTTTAGGAGATGGTTTTAGACACTTCTAATCATGATCTCATAGCTCTTGGCCATAAAAATCTGCCTATGGTGAAATAAGAGATGGCAGTTCAGGAGAATGTTATCAGATGTCTGAGAAGTATGTTCCTAGAAAGGCAGAGATCAGAAATAAGAAGAAAAGAGCAGCCATACTGACATGTGGGGTTCCTGTGTTGTGTTAAAACATGGTTGAGTTCTGTTATTCTCTGAATAGCAGGAATGTGAAGGTCCTGCATGGTTACTCCTGGCCTTTTCCTTTCCATATGGTGTTCCAGGTCCTGCTCCTTCCCTGGTGTGCTGCGGTGTCCACAAGCAGTGATGAGCTCAGTATGGGGGGTGCAGCTCACTATCGTTATCTGTGGGACCATTCAATGTACCAAGGAGTCCCAGCCACAACTAGGAATAGAAATGCAATCATTTTGTTGTAATTCTTCAGCAGTTATGAACAATAATGATTTTTCAAGTCATTTTCAAGTCCCTTTCTTTTCTCAGTGTGGACCACATGTATTTCTGGAGGGCATGCCATGTATGAAGAGATTGTTTAAAATTCTCAGTTTGGGATTATTTTCAGAAATGCAGCTTCTTAAAAGAATGGATTTCAGATTGGGATTTTTGTGCTCTGGATGCCATGTGGCTCCTTCAACACTGCTGAATACTTGTTTCAGATGGGCCGTCACTGATGTGGCGTGATGATGTGTCCTGTTGGGGCTGGATCCAGCTGTGGCTTGGCCTGGTGGCCACATAGCTGTTGCACTGCCCCATGACTGCCTGGTTGTGCACGTGCTCTTTGGTCTGCCAAAGGGAGGAAATGGGACTTTATTTCCCTGACGCTCCTTCTCCTTTTGTTGTTTTTGTCCCTGTGTGTTGCTAACGGCTACCAAAGAAATGCCTAGCAGAAAACTGGAAATATAATACATGTTAAAGCTATTTGTGGAGAAACCATTTCAGGAGGTTTAGACCAAGTTAAACCTTCGTATATTTTGTAGATTAAATTGGTATAGTATTGATAACCTTCCCCTCAGAGAACTTGCTTACAGTCAGTCTTAAAATGTAATCAATGCCATCTTTAAGTCACGCCTTGACTTTTTAGCCAGTTCTGTAGCAGTGGTTGTTACAGTTACAGCAGTGTAACATAATGTCATCTGTGTGATGCTTCTGAGAAGAGGAAGCTGCTCTTCTGATTTTTAGTCATTCTTGAATTTTATTTCAGGACATAACTTGGCAAGATGAACACTCAGCTCCGTTCTCCTGGGAAACAAAGGTAAATAAACAGCAAATTTTTTTTTTTAATCTTGGTTTGTCATTTATTCTGCATTTATTTTCTTCATTTTGATACTTGATATATTAATGTCACCTTTATTCTATGAAAGCCATATAAAGTGACCATCCTGCAAATCAAACAGAACTGGTATGCTTTGATTTACATCAACAGAAACACAAACTGTACTTCACGAACTAATGTTCTGGCTTTGAGTGAAGGTATAAAACCAATTCATTACAAATTATTTGATTTTTGTTGCAAACTTTTTAATCAACTTTCCATAGTAAGTAAAACCCTGTGTCTCAGCTATTGGATAAACATAGCTGCATTTCACTTTTGAAGCCAGGAGTAAAGTAGCCAGGAAGTGGTGTGAGAAAGGTGAAGGTACCTAGTAACTTCACTGTAGTAGTAACTTCTTTCTGAATGCCTGTCTATGTCTAGTACTTCATCTTTTTATTATGAACTAGAATGTTGTCTTAGGACAAATGTAGTGAAACTTGTTAACCTAGGGCCATACTAGAAGCATTATGTTATTTCCTCTCCAAAAGGCAGCTCCTTAAAAAATAACATATTTTTCTGTGGTGGGTTGGTTTGAGGTTTCTTTTACACCTCACTTTACCTCTGGTGTTTTGTTAAAGCATTATTTATGATGGGATTCTCATATGGCTAACACAGAGCCAGAGTTCTCCATCTTTCTGAACCTGCAGTGTGAGGAAACATAGTTGTGCCATATGTGTGGTGGGAAATCAAGTTTAGTTCTTCTTGTTGAAGAAATTTTGGGAGCAAAACTACAGCTCATTGTCTTTCTTAACTGGGTATGGCAGGCATGTTAATTTAATCACACATTTCAGACTTTATGTTTTCTGCCTTCGTCTGCCAGAGAAAGCTGCTTCTGCCCTGTTCCCTATTTCTCTTTTTTTTTTTTTTGCCCTTGAACTGTGTAGATAATCATGTACGACCTTATGAATATAATCTTAGCCTAATGCAGAGTAATTATTTGGAAATGCCACTGAATGCTAAATTAATCCAGTTGACCCTAGACTTAGCCCTCCCTGCTCAAGGTCACTGCCTGTAGCTGCACCCCATCTGTGCTTTGCAGAAGCTGATTAACCTATAACTTGATGTGACTCCTGGGTCCTGGCAGCCCGCCGTGCTGTGGTTTAAGAGAAACCAATGTCAGTCTTCACTTGCCTTAAAACTCCCTTAAAAGCTGTGATGGTTCAGGGACTAGTTGAGGATTTCCTGCAGTGGAAGCCTGGTCTGTCTTCCAGGACCCTTAGAAGAAGCAGCCACTGGCTTTTAATATAATACTGAAGAGGTTTTTAACGTGGATATACTTGGGTGAAGCTGCCAAGAAAGAAAAAAATTGTGAGGAAAGTGTTGACCTCATTGACAGTAAGGTGAAATAAATAATATGTTGGAGACAGAAGTGTTGTCTCTCCCTCACTTATTGGTCCAAATCCAAAACCTCAGGTTTGGGAATGTGGCAGCTGTATTTTTAAGCTCTGTCTAGATAAGATTTTGTAAGTTCCGAATACGTGAACTTCCTAGAGATAATGCTTCATGTAATGCACTGACTAGTGATCCATGATGAGATACATCTGCACTTGAATGGATTTTCTCTTTAATTGATAGTCCTCTTTTCTTTTTAATGCTTGTATGTCTACTGAAGTGTTTTTAAACCCAGCTTGTGGTTTATCACTTGCTGATGACGGGTATTTCTACTGTCCTCCTGTTGTCCCAAAATGAGGGACCAAAGAGCATAAATGCACTAGTTTCATCCTTTACTCAAATGAGTTGAGGAACACAGAATGATATGGAAACACTCGTGTGGTCGCTGAAGAGAAGTGAGGAGTGGGGAAGGTTGCTTTGGAAGTAATTGTCATGGCTGATCAAGCTGTGTTTCCCTCTTTCCACTCTCCCTCCCTGACCAGAAATAAAAGCTGCGGCACCGTTGTAGGCTGAAAGGTTGCAGGACCTTTTCCTTTAGCAAAAGACTAGAGAATCCATTTTGTCTGGCTTTACAGGGTGTGGGTTGGTTGGTTCCTGTGGATTCTTCCTTTTGGTTTTTCCCCAGTGCCTCATACTGTATAAATCTTTCAACCAAATCCTTCCACTGCTGAGTCTTCCTTTTCTAAAGCTGGAGATCTTGCTTCATGCTTACTCTTTAATCTCTTCCCTAACCAGTACTTTTATGAGGTAATATTGGAAGGCAATTTTTTCATGAGGTACCAGCAGAGGAAAAAGTAGCCTTACTCAAAGTGGTCCTGTGTGAGGAAACCTGAATGAGCTGTTCAAGAAGGTTGATGTGTTGTAATGTATGTTCAATGTCCTGTGAGCCAGATCTGTTCCCACTGGTATTTAAGACTGTCAGGCTCTTTCCATTCCATGAGCTCTACCCATGATGGGTTATTCTTCCCATCTTCTCCCTGATTCTCCCTTTTCCACAATATTCTTCTCCCTGATCTCCCTTTAATGCAGCTTTTTTGTTTGGTTTGGGTTTTTAGCATGTTATTGCATAAATGTGCTTTGGCTTACCCAAGGAAGGGAATGTGGCTTGCTTTTGCAGAGCAGAAGAAAGTAGAGATGTAAATCAGTAAAACCAATAGGAGTTTTTTTGTTGTTGCTTGGTTGTTTTGGTTTTTTTTTTAACATTGAGACTCAGAAAAATAAAGGAGCAAAATGAGTATATGTCTGTAACTAACATGAGGGAAACTGAGAGGGTAGTGAGAAGTGTAGAGAAGAGGGGAGGGCATGTGTTCTCCCAGGCTGAAGATTGACAGCTGTAACTGGGGATTCTAGTTATTAAAGTATGGACAAATTTTTCTCACTGTAGCTAGTGCAATGGATTCCTTACTTCCATGGCAGTCAAACTTACCAAGAGAACCATACACTGAATTGCTGTCATTTTGCAGCCTCCTAAAAGAACATTGTTGAAGGGCTTGATAACTTCACTTGTGTCAAAAGTAAACCTTCTATATTCTCATTTTAAACACAAATGTGCGATATGGCTGCAGTTGTTCATATCACAACAAACACTCGCATGAATATCTCCACTATTTTTAGCTGTTAGATGAGTATTTCTTTTTTTACCTTTTTATTTTTACATCCTCAAACAAGGCAAACAAAGTAGAAATACAGTGTGAATTGCCAAGTTAGCTGTAAGACAGGATTTAAAATAATATTTTTAGTAGATAACGATAACACTTCTCAGAAGGAAAACTTGGGAAGCAGTGAGTTCTCTTGGCACTGCAAATGGGCTGACATTCTAAAACTAAAGATTGAATTGGAGGGAGTGATTTGGTTCAAGGGTGGAGCCCTCATGGACATAACATGTCTTGAAATGTGGGTTACAGTTTTAACTGGAGCTCTAGCCAGGTTTATGAATTCAGGGCATTCTATTTATGGCTTCAGGTTTACGTGAGATGAAAGATGACATTTTGGCTGAGTTTCGCCTTTGAGGTTTCTTGGTTTGTTTGAAGTAAAAATTCAGTGAAACTCAGCACGGACCTCAAGATATAAATGGGAAACAAGAATCATGCCTGAGCTTGAAAGTAAAATTTCTCTGCAACTCTTCCTGAACTCAGAACTTTATGGGTTTTGTGGTTTTAGATTTGGGGGTTTTTAAAATTAATTTAGTAGTGGACAGAAAATATTTCAGTTTGCCACCTCAGTTAACACACAGAGTGCACCGAGCACCATGGGAATAAATTGCAATCTGCTTCTAATTCATGCTATTAATGAAAATAGGTTTTATTCCAAATGCTTGAAATTAACACATGGACATCTAAAGATTTATTTTCTTGATACAGGTAGAATAATTGCCAGCTCTCTTCAACAGGACCTCAGGTGTTTGTTTGAAAGAGAAGCCTCTGAGGTGTGTTTAAAATAAACCAAAAATAAAGCAAAATGAGGAAGTGACAAGTTTCAATCCCGTCAATAATCTGGTTGCTGCCTCCTTGTCTGAATTCCCTAATTGTATTGCTACAGAAGTGATGTAATCTCAGCAGTTTTAGGAAGAAAAAAATTATGTTCCACTTATAATTAACATGGTTTACCAACTGTTTCCTTTATTTAAAATGGAGGCAGTCTTCAGTATCCTTCTTTGTACAAGTCCTAGTTGGTGTTTTGTTTTAAATAGGAAAACAGTGGCAGAAGAGAACTTTTTCCTCCCTTCCTTAGCAGCATGATAATTGTTTGTTACAAGCTATAATTTGGTGTGATTATTTTTACCAAGCTGGCATAAATGGCAATGCTTCCTTGGAAGGAGAGTGATCCCTGAGCTTTTCAGATTAGTCTTCCCTTTTTGATTTAGACTACATATGTTTAAAACACAGTGCTGTAAAACTTATGTTGACTATTAGTTCTTGAGCAAAATCACTTCCCCAAACCCAACTTGTGGTAATAGAAGCTATTTGGAAGGTTTATTTTATTCTGTATGGCCAAGTGTAAGGATTCAGTTGCCTGCATCAATCGTTGCTGGTTTTGAGCATAAAACCAGGCACTGTCAGTATGAGCTTGCTCATGCTAGCCAGTAACAGTGGCAGACTGGATTGACTTCCTATCAGCAGAGTGTATAATGGAATTTCCTCCAAAGATCCATGCTATATAACTTTGGCATTGTCTTTCTGTATGGACTAAAATTACTTAGATTGATTTTGAGTGCTTTCCTCTATCTTTTGCCCTGCAATTTGCCTCTGCCAACCTAAGGATTTCTTTCTGACTCTGAAAAGATCCTGAAAACACCCACGGTGTGCACAGGAAACAAAGCAAAAACTGCAGCTACTTTGGACTCTATATTTATTTTGGTTTTGTCCATTCAGCAAAGCAAAGTCATCTTCTAAATCTTTTAAAGATGGCTTTCTTACCTCTGCATTTATCAGGCTGTGCTTAAAACAAGTTGCTTTTGACAGTGTTTCTGTAGTCTTTATTTCAACAATTTGGATTTTTCAGCCTGCCAAACAAAACAATTTGTTTTGGCTGTATTTGCGTGACTGCTTAGTAAAATACTACACATTCCTAATGAGTGAATAAGATGCTTTAAAAGTTCCTGGGTTCTTTGTGGTCATCTTGTTTTTAATATATACTTATGAACTCAGACCTGATTTCATACAGTATTATTAAATCATGACATTCTCAGTGTCTGGTGCCTCTCTTTCAGCATACATTGTTTCCCATGAGTGTATACAGCCACTATGTCGATTTAGTGGATTATTGCTGCCTTGAGACTGAAGTTTGGTCTAAATTTTTTAATCAGTAAACAAAATTCCTAAATACCTTCATATGACCTTTTTTAGGAAAGATGGGCATGCAGCCTCCTAAAACCTGCAATTTATAATAATATTTATGATACAGAAAAATGATTAAGACAGGGCATCCTTTATTTGAACCCTTGCAGTGGTTTGGGACCACAGGGATAAGACTGAAAAGAACACAGACTCATAGGTTTGCTCTGCCTCAAAATACTACTTTGTGCATGCTTTCACATGCACTCTCTCCCCCCTCTCTCTTAATGTGTTGAGAAAGACTTGCTCATGCAATATCTTGAAAATACTACTGCTGTTAATAGCTTTTATTTGAATTCCAGTAGTTTCTAGAAATTACAGTTGGGACTGTACTAGTCTGTCTGTAAACTCTTGAGGCTTTCTGGGCTGAACAATTCCCAGAAATATCATTTGGACAGATGGTAGGAAAAAGAAAATATTTTTATTTTATTCCTCAGATGGGGAATTATAAGTACAGAATCTGTAGCTCATGTTAAGTAATACAAAATCAATGAAAGCAGCGTGGGACTGAAACCCTCTCTCTAGAATCCTAAACAGTTAGAATCCCAAAGACAATTCACTTTTGACCATGAAATCACACCCCACTGTTCAGTGTTTGCCTCCCCAAGGTGGCAGCTGGTAGAGAGCCACGAGTGCTGTTCTGCTGCTGAGTGCTTCATGTGCAGGTGCTGTTCACAGCAGCTCTGCCCCAGCCTGGGGAAGGCAAACTTTTACAGGTGAGCTGCTACCATAAGCTTGGCTGGGGCCAGGAGAGATGTGCATCAAGATATTCTCATGGCTGGCAAACCTAAAGGAAAAATTTTTGAGGGGGGAGGGGGAGGTTACTGTCTTTTAAATATAATTTCTTTCCTTCTCCCACTGACACAACCAATTGCCAATTTGCAATCTGATGTAAGAAATTGAGAGCAGAACTCTAATTAAAATCACATTTGTAGTGTCTAGTGACTCATTAGAGTGTACAGTACTACTCATTACGTAGATGTCAGCATAGGGTGTTTCACACATGGGCCTTTTCCATCTCTGTGAAATTATCTTCCTACTTAGGCTGCTGCTCTGTTGTTTGGTTTGTTTTTTCCTTGCGGGGGAGGGTGTTTTATTGCCAGTTTTTTGACTGGAAAGATATTGCCTATTAATCATTTTCTTTCGTCATCTACATTTCTTAGGGGTTTAGATGTGTTAAACAACCTCAAAAGTCAAATAGAAGCATTATATGTTTCAAGGAAAACTGAATACCTTGTGACTGGTCCACAGAAGTTCTTGGCTTGTGGAGTTAAATGCTAGAAGCAGAATTATCCGTCTGACCTCTCGGAGCTGTATTTACATCATGCTGAGACACAGTGCTTTCAGAACCTGTCGGGGTAGTCTTGTCTTCTTTGCCTTCCTTGTGGGAGAACAAAAACTCCTGAAGAAGTATTTTCATTTGGATTATTCCGTGTCAGGCTATGAACTGTTTGATCTCCACAGCATACCGTGACACAAATATGCAATCTCAAATGTCAGGTGGTCCTGTCTTGTGAAAGGGGTACACCCCGTGGTCTCTGTACAGAAGGGCAAAGAGGACATCCTCTCCAGAACACACATCCACCAGCAGATTGGAAAGGTACAACTGCCTGAAGTGCTGCTGCAGTGCCACTGTACATTAGGCGTGATGTGCCACTGCCAAACCACATTTCTGAGTTGATATTTTGACCCATAACAAAGAACATAAAATATCACCACAGTCAGTGCCTTTAGCTCCACAGCCTAAGAACTCAGAAGGCCTGGCTTTGCTTGTCTGGCTGGCTGCTGTTGAAATGCAGAGCCATCTTGTTGGTTTACTTTTTCTAATTTTTGTTCTAACAGACCCATGCTTCGCTTCCATTGGTGTTTTTCCTGGATATTATTTCCAACCCTGTCCTGATGGAGCTGGGGGCTGTGATGGCCACTCTGCACTCTGGGCACTGATCTTCCCTCTCCCTTGGGCTGGGGAGTGAAGGAATCATTGTACTGAAAGTGACTGCTGCTGTGGTGGCCTTTAGCTACTGTCATCACTAGTGTGAGCCCTGGGATAGGCTATTCAGAAAACAGCAGACTGTTGAAGGACAAAAAGTAGCATTGTTTTAATTCCTACATGACAAGTTTTACATGATTGAAGTCTTCCAAGATGGATTTTTTTTTTTTTTTTTTTTTACCTCTCTTTGATCTTGAGAATCTTTTATTTTTCCTCTTGGCCATGGGGAATTGCCGGTCTATTTTGTATTGTGTTGTGGGTTTTTTAAGCTGGGATTTGATCAGTTCTAATGTCTTAAAGCATCTTAACCTCAGGGTGGTAAATCACTATTCAGTAGTACTGCCAAATGAGCTTAGGGAAATAAATCCCTATATTTTAATATAGGGAATGGTAGTCACTGTAAATAATCCTCAACACCATTGCATCTATAGTTTGTTTATGCAAAATTTATCTACTGATAAATGTCCTGCTCTTAGTTTTACATCATGACTTGTTTAAAAAAAATAAATCAGAGCACTAAGGTTTTTCCTTGTAGTTTTTGCAGGCAGGGTGGGGTGTTGAGTTGTTTGGTAAGACTTGTGTGTATCCTTGCACTCACCTTATTCTAGCTGAGCTATAATTACTTGCAGCTTGTTTATGTTCTGCATCTTTTGATAGCACCGTATATTCTTCATGAAAACACGGAGCTTGGTGCTTTCTTGCTTACAGCCTTGGAAAAATGATGCATCTAATTCTTTAGAAAGGTCATCTCTAAGTCCATGAATCAAATTATGTGTAGTCAGCTGCTGATTGCTTTAAAAAAATTGTTTTATATATAATCAGTTGCTGGGTTAACAGTTGTTCTTTGATGAGAAGTTTCTGAATATTAACTACTAGGCGTGTGAGTTCTGCTAGATCTAGAGTCCCTTTGAACTTAACATGCACAACAATGTAGGACTCAAGATCAAACACTTAAGTGAAAATGATATGCAACTAGGACTTGTTTTAGACTAAAGCCCATAGATGCTATTGCAGTTTTATTCAGGAAAGGCTGGGCAAAGTAGAATGGTCCAAAACATCACAAATCTGTAATGAACTTCCAAAGTATCTTTTAACCATTTGTAGCAGAAGCTGCAAGTCCTCTGTGTTTTTTCAAACCCAATCAGGCCCATGATGGCAACAGCATAGCTTTAACAGTAAATGCAGTTTTTTTCCCCTTGCATTATTTATCCATTTTTACAAACACAAGTCTAGGCATTAGGTTGTTCTTTCATAGCACATACGCTTACATATTTCTCAGAGTAAAATAAGGCTTAACTCTTATTAGCCTGAAAAGTGTCTAGCTAGTTGAGAATCATTTTACTGAAGTGGTGGTAAGTAAAATGAACATTTTGAAGTACTGTTCACTTTTCTGTGACTTGAAGGATTTTTTTCACGCATTAACTCTGGTCACTTGCTTCCCTGGCCCAGTGTTACCTCTCAAAAATGGGTACAGCTATCTGCACTGCAAGTGAAAACAAACCAAGGCTCTGGAATAGGTGAAGAACTGTTCCTGCTGGAGTTGTTTCTCTTCCTTCAGAGGGGCATTAGAATTACAAAACAACTTACCTATGCATACCCATTGCATCTAATCCTTTATCTTGGAAGTAGATGAAATTGTAGCCAACTATCTCAAATACTATAATGGAAGATTGCCTTTTGAACTACACTTGAGGGCTTTTTTTGCTTAAAATTTTCATGTAAAACATCTCTGACTTTCAAAATGCATCTGCAGCTGTTGTAACGTTTTAGTGCCACTATTCTAATGTTTCAGTGCTGTGCATGCTGTGCACTGCTGCCTTAGATGGCACTGAGTAACTCCAGTAAAATTGTTTTCTCTGACCTCGCTGCAGCAGGTCTGGGACTTTTATGTTTGCTTGTAGTTCAGACTTTTTAAAATCATTATTTTTATGAAACTACAAAGATGGACATTTATGGAGAAAATAAGTTAGCTGTACTGTGGTATTTGTTGTCTGAGAGCTGTCTCGCAGTGGGCAGAGGTGTTATCTATATGCACCAGGGTCAGAAAGTCAAAACTGTATCTATGTGAAGGACTTTGAAATACTGTTTTTCTGTCCCTGAACAGAGTCAGATGGAGTTCAGCGTCGCATCTCTCTCCATACAAGAGCAAGGTGGTGCCCAGCTGCAAAACGAACAGAGGCAGCCTGTAAAAGCAGGACCTGGTGTCCAAGTTCCTAAATCTTCTCAGGCCAATAAGACCGCTGGCTCTGATGGGTTGATAGCATCCAGAAAGGAAGAGGAGTCATCTTTCTGGAAGATAAATGCAGAGCGCTCGAAGTTTGAAGGAGACAAGTCTGAGTTCCAGTCCCTGACCCCCAGCCAGATCAAGTCCATGGAGAAAGGAGAGAAGCCCCTTCCCTCTTTTTACAGACAAGAGTCCACTCCAAAGGAGATGACCAAAGCTGAGAAGCCCAGCATAACTAAACCAGAGAAGTCTGTCGCCCCCAGCCTACCTTCTGTATCTCTCGAATGGGAGAAACCTCGGCCTACTCAACTCCCCACTAGTTCTCTAGATGACTTCTTTCTTCCTGATCCACCACAGGATCTGGCATCTTCTAGGGCAAACAAGGAAGATACTGATGGTACTATACTTACAGAGCCACAAATGCCTGGACAGGTAAGTACTGCTATACCCACTGTCCTTAGATTTAAAAACTGTGGAGCACATTAAAGTCTGTCAGGGCCACTCTGGAAGATCAGGGACTCCATAAAGCACCAAGCCATAGCTAAGCTTGCTGGCTTTTTATAAAAAAGTATCATCTTTTTAACTTGAAAAGTAGGTGAACTAGAGTCTAGGATACTTTATTGGTACACACAGCATAGTGGTGAATGGTGAACTAGTTTCTCAGCTGTTCTAAGCAGTAGCCTGACAGCCACTTCCCAATGCTTTGTCCCAGGCAGCTGGGCTGCTTTCAAATGTGTTTTCTCTTAAAGTCCAAAATAGAAATAGAATGAGCTTCCAGAATTAGCCTTCTCAATGTTTTTTTTAATGAAAAAACCCAAACAACCCAACAACAAAAAATAACTTTAAGCAGCTGAATAGCCAATTGAAGCTATTTTAAAAAGCAGATGCTGATCTGTGAGAAAAGAAAGGGAACAGCAGGAAATGATATATAGTGAGGGAAAGAAAAGAAAGAGATCAAAAGCTTGGGAACTGTGAAGTAGAGGACTGGTACTTCAAGCAGAGCTGTGCAGTTCTGTTTGAAATCTGTGGCATCACTCTGGCAATAGCCTGAAACATTACTGTACACCTTCAGCATATCACACAGCTTTTTCTCTACTATATTTTCCCAACTGGGGTTGTTTGAATTCCAAACAAGATGATGTAAAGTCAGAAAGAGGCAGAGTGAGGTAACTAGTTGCACAAGCAGTAAGTGGCAGCACTTAGGAGAGAACAATACTTAAGCCACTCCAGTATTTGAAGCCCTATGTTTAGTTACCATTTTCTGAAGCTGAGGGATAATGTTTCCTGAGCTGTTTTGCTACCTGTTGTGATCACGGTAGTCCTTTAATTTTACTTAAAGGTTTATCATGTTTTCTTACAAATTAACAGTTTTAATTCCTTTGTGAACGTTTTCAAGATAACAGAAATAGTTTGAAAAGCCTGATTTTTCTCTCTGCAGAGAAACAACACTCCCATGTCAAAATGTGAACAGAGTAGCAGAGAATTTTATGTATGATAAGATTTTTCTTCCTTTCTTCTTTTCTGGATTATCTTCTCTGTTCTGGGAAGCCATTCTCTAGGCAGAGAATCCAGAGACTCAGCTGTGCCTCTTGAATACTCTTTCTGAACATGAAAGTCCCCCTTAAATTTCATGGCTAACACTGCAGGAGTGAGCATGTTCTTGATAGCCTAGTAAATAACTTGTCATCAAAGTTTAATCTGTGTAGTTTTCTGGAAACAACTGGCTCTAATTGCAACAGACAATCTGTTGAATTAGTGATGCTTGCCTTCTGTGTTTGTTTCATTCTCTGCAATTCCCACTGTGATCTAAAAAATTGATCTTTATGAATTTTTCCATGAGGAAAAAAAATAACATTTTGCCTGCAGACCACAAGAATAATTTTATTTTTATCTGGAATTGCCTTTTTGGGCATTGTGAGTATTTTTCCATGTCATGTCTAGCATGTTATGGTGTAGGTGTTTAGGCATCCTAGAGCATGGTAAAGACCTTGAAATATTGTCAGGCAACATTTTAAACCTTATTTTTTAGATAGGCAGTCAAATACTGAGTCTGTAATACCATAATTAACAACTACATCTTATTTCCTTTTTTTTTTTTTTTTTTTGCCTTGCAGACTAGTACAAGCAATGTTATCTTGAAGACTGGCTTTGATTTTTTAGACAACTGGTAAAAGATACTTCAAAACAGATCAAACCAGTTTCGGGGAAGGAGTGGAATACCTTTCTCCATGTATGTTAATTTACTAGCATTTGTGTCTTTTTCTAGAAGTAACTTTCAAACTCTTAAATGTTGCCTTTGTATAAACTTTTGTAATACCGTAAGCATTTTTGTTTTTTAAACAGTGATAGAAGTGTGGTTTCATTTGGGTATTTTTTTAATATCTGTTAAAACTTTTAGTAGCTACTGTATTGAGAGAACGGGAGAAGTTACTGTATACATACTAAAGAAACACAAATGAGAGTCTCTGTATCCTAGAAATGGAACCTACAGGACCAGATTGCTGTTTTCAGTTGAAACCTTGCTAGCATGGCTTGTAAGAAATAGTGTTGCACGTGCAGTGGTTCCAAGTAAGAAAACCATTCCATACTTCAGATAGCTAGCAAAAACAGTATGAAAAGCAAGCATCCAGAATTGCATTGATTCGTAGATTTTGTTTAGTTTGAAAGTAACTTTTGTACCACTTACTGAACACACTTTTCTTCTGAAGAAGGCAAAAGCATTGCCAAAATGATGGATCAAAAAAGCACTGTGTCTGTACCCTACAAATCTGCTAAAATAACTTAAGAGTGTTAGAAAAATGACTGGGGGAAATGGTGTTTCTGGTTTTTGAAGTCGTGGGGGTGGGTAGAGGGAAATGGGACAACATCTAATGAATTGGAGAAATTCTTCAGGGAACACAATTTCACTGCCTCCTTACTAGAGCATAACTCTTCATAATACTTGTGCTGGAACTACAGCTCTGAGAATTTCTGGAGTGTAGATTACCTTTGTGTCAGGAAACCACTATGTTTGTGGGAGGTCACAGCAGTGTGAGGCTTTTTTGGTTTTTAAGCAGCTTATCGTCTCAAGGACTCATCAACTTTGGTGCTTTTTCCTCCTTGTGGGTACATCCTCTTTAGTGTTCAGCATCTGGGTTGCATTTATTCCTAAGGTGCAGAGAGGCATCTCAAGATGGCCCTTGGCAGTCTTGCCTCCATTTCTGCTTTTGAATGATCTTTGGTGTTTAAAATGTAGAGAACAAGAGTAGCTGTCGTTTGGATCTGTTGTCTCTGAAATGCAGCATGATTTACACACTGATTCTCACTGTGTTTACCTCACCTTGAAGCCTTAATTCCCCTACGCACAGCCAGTGACTGGTCTGCTCCAATGCCAAAGGTTTGACTTTTCCCTTTACCTCAGCAATAGTCCCATAGCATTTGTTTGGGGTAGAAGGCAAAACACAGGGCTCTTATGGGTCCCAGCTAAGGCTGTAAGAAGGTCACCATCTCCTAAGCCATAGTTGTGCTAGGCTTCTCATGGATTAGCACTTGACATTTGGTTCAGTGCCAGGGGCAGTTAAATGTGCAGAATTGGATGCAGCAGGATTTTTTTCTGCTTGTTACAGGAAGAGTTTGCAATGTCCTGGAAGAATCCTTGCCTCTAATTGGTGTGCTGCTTGCTCTGAACAAGCAGAGTATGCTGATAGAGCATTAAAATTTACTTGTTGGACAAGGAAAACACTGTAAGCATATCCCTCCCTCTTGTCCCCACACCCCACCCAAAAAAAAAATAAAATGGAACCACCAAGGCCAAACCCTTCACTTTTTCTAGTGTTTTCTTAAAATGTTCCTTAGCTAAACAGTAAGATTGCCACAGATTAGAAGTCATTGCATAGTCCTTGCTCTTATTTATAGGCTTCTGAAAACTTCTTTACATTCTTCCTTAGATGTACAAACTCCTGTAATCCGTGGATATTATCTCTGCATTCAGCAGTTCAGAAAATATTTGTTGTTACCATCCTGGACTTTACCACTGTTTTTTTCTTTTGTAGCATTTGCTGCAAGCATCCAGAATTAATACAGCTGAGAACAACTTTAACACAAATTCTGTAGGTGTATGATTAGTATTGAATTGCACCTTCCTTTTAAAGCTAACAAATGTTAATCTTAGAGTTTACAGTTACCAGTGAATCTAATTTTCTGTACATTCAGCTGCTGAAAAGTTGTAAATCCAAAATGAAGATGCACATTCTGATCTTATTCTGATTTGGGGAGATCTGAAAACAAAGTCTCCTGTTGTGGAAGAGTGTTACTTTAAATCTCTGGTAATACCTTAAAGCTTCTTAGGGAAGAACCTGGGCTGCCTGTCTCTTCCATCAGCTAACTTGACCCTAATACACATTGGGACCAGCTGGTAGAACATGCTGCAGAACTTTTTACTTATCCTGGTAGGTTTTTCCTGTGCTTTGACAAGAGTTGATGCTCCTTCTTTCTTGAATATGTTTTTATTAAACATTCTTACAAAAAAAATTGTACTTGGTCACATTTTATATTAACAATGTTTTAATAAAGTCACTTTAAATAGAACTCTCAAGGTTTTTGTGCTGCTTTTTGTGTTGTCCTTAATCCTCTGCTTTCTTCAGTGCCATTGGAGTTGTTTGGGGTATCTTGAATCTGCCTGAGAGACAGCCAAGAATGATTTGATCCAGGATTTAGAAACCAAATTTTTTAGATCAGGGAAAAAAAATCTACACACTTCAGCTGTTTTTTCAAGCCTTTAAGTGAGTCTGGTTGGGGAAGTGTCCTTGCTTTACCATTTCATCTGACAACTGGGGACAGGATGAGATTTGGGAAAGACTAAAATCTATTTGTACTTCACCGTAATAGACTTAAACCTAACACACACACTCTCCCACCAGTATCTCCAGGTAATCCAAAGCAGTATCTGGATCATTATTGCAGAAGCAATTTGAAAACTGCATGGTGTGGTTTAGCCCCAGCTGTCAATTAAACACCACACAGCTGTTCCTTCACTTCTCCCAAGCAGGATGGGGGAGAGAATGGGTAATGTATGGGCTTTAAAAGCATCTCACAAAAAGAAAGGTGCTAGCAGAGGCCACTGGGTAGTCTCACTTCCTGCCTTCTGACCTATGCAGCAAGTTCTCAAAGTGTAAGAGAATCAAATGTGCAGCTACAAGGATAGGGTTTTCTTCTGCATGCTCACATCTACTTCTTCCAGAAATGTATTTGGAAAAACAATTTGGTTTATACTTGAGCTGAATTTCCAACAGCTAAAAAGGCATTTGAAGAAGAATTTGGTTTGGAAAGACTCCACAGCCAAGTAAGGGTGGTATTACAACTATATTTAGCATCTGGCCTACACATAATTTGCTTCAATCTGGCTAAGCTCCCTCTCAACTTTTAAAAGTTCTTTACTAAAAGCAAATCCATAGCATCTGGGCCCCGTCTCAGCATGAGGAGTCAGCAGGTCTGATGTATGAGTGAAGACTTGTAAGGGCAGAGTAGAAAAGATTCTGTGACTGCCTGCTGAAGAATAGTGAGTGATTGATTGATTGATTGATTGATTGATTGATTGATTGATTTAGTGGTGACTTTAGTGGTAGTTGCTGAAGTTGGGACAGCCTTTGAAGTCATGGCTGTGGGTGCTGGTGCAGCACCCAGCAGGCAGAGTCCTGCTGATCACTCAGCAACAGCATCCCCCAAAGAGCTTGCAGCTCATGTCCCTGAGATACAAACCCAACTTTGTAGGCATTATTTACAGTCAGACCCCTGGGCTTTGCTGTCCAAGTTTGCCCATCATCTGCTTGAATCAGTATGTTTATATTACTCTGAGATCAAAATCATAATGGGGTGACCAGTGACAGGACCCGAGGGAATGGCCTGAAGTTGTGTCAGGGGAAGTTTAGACTGGATGTTAGAAAAAAAGTTCTTCACCCAGAGGGTAGCTGGGCACATGGCTGTGAAACTTGGACCTTATACAGGATCAAGATACAGGGCTAAATGCCCTTGGCAGGTCAGGATTTGACTGGGATGCCAACAAATCAAAAAACATATAGCTGCCCTGAAAATAGCTTACTGTAGTTTTCCTATAATGCTTGTCTCCAAAAAAACCAAGGGAATGAAAAAGAAAATTAAATGCATGGGGAAAAGAGTCTTCTGTGATTTTTGGATGGTTTGACTTCAGTGACCACTCAGAGGTTTACACAAAGCCTGACCTGAGCCCTAGCTTCTCTTCTTACCAAAAGTGTCAAGTGCCAGTGACTCTGAAGTTCAATGGGTCATTTGTCTCCTGAGCTTGTTCTCTGAAGTCCAGTAACCAGAGTTGAAGGCAGTCTTTGAAGATCTCCCACTTGCAGTAGGTGTAAATTGTCTCAGGAGAAATGTTTTCATTACTGTGAAATGCCGGCTGCTCTGAAGAGATGCAATGGCATTGCAATGGTGATGGGAGAAGAAGAAAAGCAGATGGAAGAAAAAACAAAGTTCAGCTGGGAGGAGAAAATTCACCACATGGGTCCTCTCCATCCTGTCATTTCCAAGCTATGTGATCTGAAGCACTGGCTCCACTTAGCTTGGTGGCAAAATTTATTTTGACTTGTAGGAAGCCTGGGCCTTATTACAGCTGTTTGTTATTAAAGGTCTGACTGAACATTCTGCTCTCCTTGCCACATTTTTCAGACTTTATATCTGCCAAGAAAGAAACTTCTGGTGTATGCCTATAAGCTTATGTTTAAGAAACCCTGCTCTGGCCCAAGTGTTGTACTGATCCCTTTGGATTCCACCCGTTTGGCTGCAGCTCAGTTGCTCCAAGGCGAGAATACTGCAAATGTTTGTGGCCAGTAATTAAGGGTTTTTTTATAATTTCTCCATCCTGGAGAAACTGGGCTGCTGCCAGTGATTCAGAGCACGTAGGAGGGCACCTATGAGCTCCCACCAGGCTAGCAGCAGTGCTGGCAGTGACTCCTGAAGGGACTGAAGTGCCCGGAGCTCCTGCCCACGGCTATGCCACTGTCTCTAAGCCCTCCAGCACTTCCCATGACCTGCAGTCTGAGACATACTGAGCTGGCTCCAGAAACAGTCTGGCCAAAGCACTGCAAAAGTACCGACAAATGAGTTTCTTGGCCCACCATCCTGCCAACACAGGAGTACTGCTTCTTGCTTGTTCTGTTTCATCCTCTCTGGCTCCCATCTCACCGAGAGAATGGTTTAGCAGTCACTAAGAGCCACGCAGTGTCTTATGAGTGAGAAAATGTAAAGTTGCAAGACATTTTAATAACATAGTAAGGCATCAGGGATCTGCTTTCACTGAGGCACACCTGACGTATTAAATGTCATGCAGATCTTGTCTGCTTTTCCTCCAGAAACCACTAAAAGGAGTTGAGAAAGGGGAAAAAAGTCCCAGATCAAATAATTCTGAATGCCCAATCTTTGGTCAAGTACTATATCTCTACCACCAGCCTTGACCCAAGCGTTGAGTCAATCAGCTAACTTTGGCATCAAATCATCTGACTGTGGAAATCCCACAACAGTCCCAGGGATGCGTCTCATCACTAAGGTTTCACAAGTAATATTTCAGAAGTGCTGGTGACTAGGAACAAGCTTAGTAAAAAGCAAAGTACCCTCCTGTACGTTCTTTTCACCAGCTGGTTCAAAACCAGCCCTGGCTGGGAGAAAGCAAATCTTGTTTGTGACTTAGATGAACCAACTTCTCCTCTCCAGCCGCATGCAGTTCCTTGTCACTGATGTGTCTGGCAACTCTCTGCCAGGAATTACATTCACTCCTCCCTTTCCCAGCATGGCATGAACATGCCAAAGCATGAAGCCAGATCCCCCATGCCTACAGACAGTGATGGAGATCTCTCCCTGCCCAGTCACTGGTCTAGGTCACTCCTAGCAGACAGCTGTCCCTTTTGGGCTATTGGGGCTCTCCAGGGCTCAAGGGGTTGGTTGTTGTTGATGGATGGAGCAAGAATTGGGAATTGGCAAGGTGGGCAATAGCTTGTCAGCCTCCAGTCCAGCCTGCTCCAGCACTGGGCTTGCCCTTTTAAAGGAAGCTTTCCCCCCTAGGCTCGCTCCGCAGCAGCAGGGATTGTTGTTGCAGCAGCAGCTTAGCAAAGGGTCCCGTGCCAAGACAGGGCGCTTTCCCATCAAGGCATTTGGCTGCCTGTAGCTCATAAGCCAGGCACCAGAGCCCACCTGAAGCCCACTGATGCCGTCCTCATGACCCTCAGCACAGACGAAATTTCATCTTGACCTGTTTTTTGCTCTCCAGTTTTCTGCCCTCCTGCCAAAACCCTCACCCCTGCAGCAAGCACCTCAGTGCAGAGGCCACAGGAAGGCTTCACCAGTTACAGCAAAGTCTCTTAAAACACTCAGTTTAAAAACCCCTGGGTGAACTTCTCATGCATGCCTGGAAAATCAGGCACAGAAGTATTTGCAAAGCAGCGCCATTAAGAGACCGCTGGATTTTTGTGGGCATTCTTTAAATATGTTATTTTTGTCTCTACCAATTTTTTTTTCCTGAACGGTGCAGAGCACTAAGATGTACAGAGCCAGCCCTCAGTCCCTCTGTTGGCATCAGCCCAACCACCAGGTCACCAGCTTCCCCCCTGCCCTTTCCTCACACTGGAACCCAGCTCTTACCTCACTCCAACACCACTCCCTGAAGCCAAATTACTTTCACCAGTGTAGAGCCAGAAGAGCAGATGGAAAAACTGGGTCGCAATGGCAGTGTCCTGGTAAGGGAAGCTACACGATAATAAAAAACAGAATCAGGGGTGGCTTCTGAATCTGGTCTCACAGGTTTTACCCAGCAGTTGGTGACCCCAGTTACAGAGGATTTCAACTGACATGAAAAAAATCCAACTCCTGACTCCTTTTAACTGTACAGATTCAGTTACAATCCATAGAAGCAACATCACTGAGTTCTTCTTAGTTAATTTGCAAGGAGTCCCCCAGGGTATTACTTTTGCTAGAAATGCCATTAGCATTTACAATTAAGTTCACTGTGAGGCACTTCTGGTTTTAATTATATAGCGTTTATAATGCTTCTTCTGGCACTCTCTTAGCATGGAAAAAATGAACCTAGGGTGTAGAAAGATAAAAAAGCTATTAATTCCAGAGCTAGAAGTGCCAGATCGGTATAGTTGCAAACAGATTTCTCTCTGTAACCCAGCCCAAACAGCTGGCTTTCAGTGCTCAGATAGGAATGCACCAAATATGACAAAAATGTCTTTATCTAGGGAAGCTAATTTTAGACACTTTTATTTTGGCCAGGCAGTAGAAATACTTAGAGAAGAAATAATTAAACTTCCAATTAAAAAGCAGTTTTTGTAGGATACATTGCACGCAGTGTTTCCACAGCAGCCTCCTTGTATGCCCGTCACAGGGAGACTCTGGAGCGGCTGCTCAGCCCAACCTGACCAACACCCAGCTGAAACACACGGGCTCCAAGGAAGTTGCATTCGCCAGTGGCTCCCAGGGCTCTGAGAGGCAATTGCCAGCACCTGTGGAGCCTGAGCTTCCAGACCAACACCCATCCTACATCCTCACTCACCCTGGAGAGACAGAAAGGTCAGGCACTGCAACCAGTGGGGGAGCAAAACAGGTTCCTGCCCCATGAAAGGGGAAAATCCAACATTTCAGAGCTTCCCAGTGCCTCAAGATAGGGCTGAGGTTCTTCACAGTTTAAATTAATAAAAAAGGACCCAACTGCTCCAGCATCCTCCTGGCACACAGGTGATGTGGCTCAGTCTCTGCTCTGCTCTTGCAGCTGTTCAGGGCTGAGAGACTCCAAACCCACCTTGGTGAGGGCAGTGACCCTCCTGAGACGAGAGGACTAGATGCCAGCTGGCTCAAAAAAAGCAGACAAGTCATACAAGTGCATGCACCACACATAGCTTTGTAAAGAGGGTGCTAATAACCCAGTTAAAGTGAGAAGGAAAGCACATGGCACATAAACAAGTTGTTACTGGAGAGGTGCACTGAAAGATTTTTAACTGATCCAGAGCTCTGCTCTTTAAAAATTCATAGGCTTCAAGTTACTCTTGCCACGTTTAAAATCGCTTTTAACACCCTCAGCACTTGCAACCAGCTACCTACAAAATGTGGTCAGTTCAAGACCTCTTGCAAACAGCTGATCCATTTTTGTGTAACATGTGTTCTCTTTCCATGTCCAGTAATTGCAGGAGACAGAATGGCTCAAAACCAGTGGTGGTTGCAGGGAAGGGGCATTCACAGTCCTGAAGGACATCAAGTATCAACAGGATACGAACAAGGATATACATATATTTTTAAACTCAAGAAACTGGGGCTTAGAAATGCTCACTTTTCATAGCAGCAACTGAAACACTGAAAATCTGCCAGCGGTTCTGCTCTCAGCAAAACTCCAAGGATCAGAGTCAGCTCCATCTGTCATGTTGTTTCCAGAGCAGATTGTGGCACAGCCCAGCTCTTTGCTGTCCCTTTTGGCAGCAGTGCTGGGCCTACACCCCGAAGCGCCTCCTCCTGCTCTGGTGCCGAAGGGATGGCCTGGGATGGAAGCCTTGGACAGCCAAGCTGCAGTGACTGAGGCATTGCTGTGGGACACCTCTGCTGAAGTCTTTGCCCGCTAACTTGGCGTGACCTCAGATCCCTCGCTTCACCTAGAGATGCCCTTAAAGGTTGTCCTGCAGGGATGCTGGTCACGTGTGTGTGTAAAGCACATACAAGCCCAAGGACAGGAATACTGGCATTTGCTGTCATCTTCTAAGGGCCAGCGAGATAAAGACCATGGGGGCCTGTGAATTAGGTTTTTTACATATAAAATAGAAAATGAAAATAGAAATAGAATATGAAAACTTCCTGAGTCGAGCAGTTGCTAATAACCATGGTAAAGATGAGGTGCTCATGGCCCTCCCGGCCTGTCTCAGCCTCAGTGAGACCAGTGATGGATGGCAGTGTTCTCCTTCCCGAGTTACTCGCAGCCCACAGTTTTTCTCTGTAAAGAGCCAAAGAGGATGCCCCTGCCTCAGCTGACTGTATGAGGTGTAGCTCAATGAATGAACTTGCCAATTTTGTTACTACAGGACATTGTTTTTTCCAGTATTGAAGTTATTCCAAAGAATTTTCTGCACTGAAATCCTTTGGATATTCTCTTGACTATGCAAAGTACATCAAGGCTCCTGTTCAGAGACTTCCAGTGAAAGCAGTGGGCTCTGATCCTGGCATCACCTCTGGCTGAATGCCAGCACACAGCTCAAAACATCATTTTAAAGTCCTGAAAAGCTGCAAAAAGCATCAGCTGAAGTCACTTGGAAGCAGCCTCATGGTGGGAAGAACAAGAAATAGACCATTGTAAGTCACTTGAGACAGTGGCAAAGATGCCTTTCTGAACACTAGCTGAAGGCACAGGCTGCTGGTGGAGTAAATGTCCCCGCACTCTGATAGACTCCATGCTGGGACCTGCACAGGAATGCTGCTGTGGGATGAAATTGTGGCTGGCCAGTCTACCACCAGCAACCCTAAATTATTTCCCACACAGTGGGAGGTGTCCTGAAGAGGTCGCACCCACTGGTATGCAATAAAGGCCAGCCTTTGCTGAAGCAGTAGAGTTTATGGAGAAACTTAAAACACACAAACAGAAAAGGCTGCCAAATGTGCCTGAGAAAGAGCTTTCTATAGCCCATAGACATTGCAGGACACTCACACATAGTGGGACAGAACCTGGCATATCCCAGCTATGTGCAGGTGGTGGCCCTTTCTCAGGGGCTGTTTCCCAGTTCTCAGCAAGGGCACTCGCCTTCATATCTCTATGTGCTGTGTTTCTGGCAAGCAGTTGCTGCCCTGAAATGGAAATGTTTTCCTGCTTGGAAAACAGGGGCTTATTGTGCCTCCAAGTGAAGGCAGACCCAGCATTTCAGCGGTGCTCGTGCTGACAGAAAAAGAGCCAGCACCTCCAAAATGCCTGCCACCGTGCATATTTGGGGTCAGCTGTGGAGCTGCTGCTGGATGCACTTTCTACTCATGGATCTATAGCTTTTTGTTTATTTTTAGCCTCCTTTGCAAACACAGCTAAACATCCTGCCCCGTGCCCAGAGGCAGTAACGAGGTTTCTCCACTAATGATGTCCCACCAAAGGCCAGTTTTGCAGCCTTCACAGCGACCTTGGGTCAGGGGGGCACTGCTGGCTGGGCTCTGGTAGTCCCCCCACTGCGGAGCATCTCACCCTGGTGTGGCAGCCAGCAGGGCCAGCTGGAGCAGAAGAGGGCACCATGTGCTGCCAATGCCAGGATGTAACTGCCACATCTAATTTTAGCCTCCAGAGCCCTGAAAGTCCTCTTGAGTTGCCACATACCTTGATAAATCATTTAAGTCAATGCTGCTTGGCCTAAAGCTGGCTTTCAGATGGGAAAGGCTAAGTGCTGGATGTTAAACACAATTTTGGCTGGAGCTGAAGGTGTCTGCCTTCAGTAGTTACTCAGGGCTTCTGCCGCTTGTAGGGACTGTGAACTGAGACACAAAGAAAAGGCATAAATGCCTTGGATATTTTTGTTTTGCTGTCTCATGCAATCTTGACTGAGAAGAAATCTATGTGTGCCATGTATATGCAGGGTGAAAGCTAGAAGTACGGAAATAAGGAGAGAACACGTGCAGGGTGCAGAACATCCTTCAGTTTTGTGGTTGGACACCAGGCACAGCTGGTTCCTTGTTTCAAGAAGACCAGTCACATTGTAGAGGCTTCAACCTACACAGCAAAGGGACCAACTGGAAAAAAAAAGGCATTTTACAGTGAGTTCTGCATTCACTGTTGCCTGCTTGGCCCTGCCACTTGGACAACATTTACAGTTTTGAAGTCTGGCTCCCATTTAGAGGCATAACAAGTGGTGCAAGATTGATAAGCCTTTGCCATGGCAAGGTTTGTTGCACTGACCACAGGAGGCTCTTCCTTTCAGCACCACAGCCTGGTTCCCACATGGATACACATGCACATGCCTATATCTTTCCCTCCAGAGGTCCATGAAACACATGGGAAATTTTTTGCCTTCCATATTAATGAGTAACAGGAGAAACAGAATTTTGCCCTTGGGACAGAGGTGAGTCTGTGATTACAGGCAATTTTCTGTGCGGGGCAGGCTTGGGGCTTTGGTACCCTTTCCCAGTTAATTGTGAAATTGGATAATCCATGCATAGTGAACCAAAAGTCAGCTGTCAGTACCTTCAGGGGACCAGCTGCCTCACTGCTGGCAGTTGTGACTGAAGCCTTGTGTACAAACTGTGCTACATGTACCTAAAACACATGTATATCTCTATATGAAAAACATTATTTATATTACATATTTTATATAAAGTATATAAGCCTACCTTAATATACATATTAATATATTTCTGAAGCAGTAGATTTCCATATCTTGCTTTCGTATCTCCCCATCTGAGAGATGCCCAAGAGAAAGAGACTAGGGAGAAAAAATGAATACTGCTCAGTTAAACAACGCAGTATTAGAAAACTGATGTTAGGTCTTCACAGGTCTAAACCACAAATTCCCACTCTTGGGATAGTTTGGTGTTGATGCTTTTCAAGAACTGGTTGTTAATTAGCAGGAAAACTACTAAATTAACTACTCTAGAGAGTTCATTGACTGAACACTTTCAATCATTTATTAGGGAAGGAAATCCTTGCCTGTAAACAAAGCCAGCATAGGGTTATTTCATGTCATGAGCAGTACAAGACATCAAGACATTCACAAACCATGAGTTAGGGCCACTAAAATTATCAACAGGGTTTAGACTTCAAAAATAATAAATTGGGATTGATCTTTATTTGTATTCAGTTTTCTGAAGCTTTAAGACCTACTCCAATGTCATTTTATAGATAATCTCGGTAATCATAAAAGCTGAAACTTACAGTAAAAATCCTGACAATTCTCACTTTCTCAGAGGCTTCTGGAGGAGCTGAAGTTCTATGGCACTGACAGTGCAACTGCAAAGGCTGCCAGCAAGGAAGGTGCCTTTCTAATCCAGACTGAAATTCTGAGCAGCAGTGGAATGATTTTCACCCCACATGAGACAAAAAGCATCTTTTCAGGGAGCCCAAATCATGGGTCATGTTTTTCTGCCATAAGCAGGGCAAAGGTACCGTGTCTGGTGTCTCTTGGGCCATCCCAGATCCCAGGTGTGGCAAGGTAATGGAGAAATTTGCTGTGATCTATGGAGGGAAATAAGGACAGGGCTGCATTTGCCTTATGCAGGTGTATTGTCCTGCTTTGGGTGTTGTGGGAACACCCCTGCATCCAGCCACAGCAGTGGGCTCCAGCTGCTGCCTACCCAGCCCCTCACACCATCCTCATCAGGGTGTTTGGGGTGCAAGGTGGCTGCATCCCGGCAGCAAAGCTGCTCTGTGCGTGTGGCTCTTCAAATGGGCTCTGGCATTGTGGAAGCTTTTCATACTCAAAAATAGGCATCTGTTTGTAGGAAATGCAGAAGTTAGGTGGCTGTCCTCGAGAAAATGCCTTGAAGAGCATGAGGGCAGTTGAAATGCAAATCTGTACACAGCTGGGAAAGTTGCTTTCCAATGCTGTCCATAGGTGTTTGATTAACCAAATTAAATAGTTTTACTGGGGGTCTCTATAGGCTAAAATAATAAAGGGTTCCATCCCCAAAAACTGCATAGAGGCAGCCTTCTTTACCCAGAAGAATTTGCCCTATACATCATTCCTTGACATCAGTGAGCTCTATGAGACCCTCAGTCCTCCTGACAAATGGGTCTCCTCTCCTCAGAATTTTGGGGTGGTGATGAAGCCTTTTCTTCTTGTTCCCAAGACTTAAACCCATGATAATTGTGGCTGTTTATGTCTTACACTCTTTCATCATCCTGGAAGAAGGAAGCAGCACATTTGCTCCCTAGTGGGCTAGGCAAGCTGTAATGGCACCCAGTTAAGCCTGACTTGCCATGAAATGTTTGCAGACTGCAGTATGAGCTGCTGAGGGAGCTGTCGCTCTCTGGCTCCTTGTAGATTCACCATCCCACACTCAACCCAGAGCTCATTTTCTTTTCCTCACACTGAGTTACATATCTTTTCCCCAGGGGTTATGCAAACTGCACAGTGACTCTTTTTCAGCCTCCCAGCCAGCCGTGCACCTGTTTTTGATCAAAATTTTTCTACTGTAGCTCTTGTTGGCTTGGAAAAGTGCTTTCACAAGCTTGAAATTTCCTGCCTCAGGAAAAAATAACATCTCTCTAAAAGAGTGCTGTGGGTTCTGTTGGAGAGGTATTACCCATGAGCTGCAGAAAAAGCTGGGCTTATTATAAGGATCAGAAGCTGAAACAGCCTTTGTCATGACAGGACTAAAGATGTCCCAGAGCTCCTGGCTCCAACAATGTAAGACACAACTTGGCCTGATGTCATTGTGGCAGTTTCATTAAGACACTTCTCAATCTCTGTTTCATGTGCTCAAAAGTTTGCCTACCCCAGTTCAAGAAAATATACCATATATGATGTCCCTGTAAGGACTAAAGTCAGACAGTCTTCAGCTGAACCTGGTAGGGCAGAAAGCTAAGCTGAGGCTGCAGCTGATTGTGACTCATCCATTCCCCTTTCCCCAGGGACATGAAGAAACCCTCCCTGAAATGGGAGAAATATTTATGCAAGTTTCAATGCTGGGGAAGAAATCTGTGAGGATATCAGTTTCTGTACAACAGCCCCCTTGGGTTTTGTCTCCACTCTCCTTGACCCATGTCCTGAGAGAACTTTCAGTAAGCTGTTTATCAGGTAAATAGATAAACCAGCCATCATCGTATTAACATATGGTGACAGTGACTGAGAGCTACCCTATTAATTGTTGACCCCATTTCTATTTCAGTCACTTGGCATGTCCTCTAGGAAATGAATGGGATCAGTCATGATAAATCCATTTTCTCTGGCACCAGATAATCTGCTTTCAAGCTGGAGCAGATGTTGAGATGCCCATACTAGCAGCCTGCTGCTGGATGACCAAGGGGGCTGTAGTGCAATGTGACTGCATCCCTGAAGACTTGTGTTGGCTCTCCTTTGTACAATAAATGGTTCTGCTACACAGTATTGTGTCCTAAAATGCCCTGCTGATATATCACAGAATGGGTCAGGCTGGAAGGGACCACAGGGGGTCATCTGGTCCAGCCTCCCTGTTCAAGCAGGGTCATTCGAGAGCACATGGCACAGGATTGTGTCTAGGCAGTTCTTATACGTATCTAGTGAGGGAGACTCCACGAATTCTCTGGCAAATAAGATCCCACAGATTATTTCCTGAATGGATGACAGCCTTGAATTTGGGTGTTAAACCGATGCAGAGAGGCTGAGTGTCTAACAACCAGAGGAGACTGGAGAGAGGTAAATGCTATTTGAATTACTCAAGGGTTTTGAGCTCACAACTCCTGTTTCAGCTCTAAGCACTGGGATACGAGACACGACAAGATTGGGATCTTCTCAGCTCCCTGTGCTGGAGCTACTCTGCTGTGAAATGGGTTCTTTGAGAGGACAGGGATGGAGGGAGTATGTAAGCATTTAAAAGTATGACTTGCTGGTGCTGCTAGTCAGACAAGTAGAATGCTTGCCATAAAACATGTAGCTATCTAAAGGCACAGAAACTGCATCCCAGCAGTGAGTGCCCCGAGTGCTGGGCTGAAGAGCTGGACACAGATTTGCTCTCTGGCCCCAGCAGTGCTGAGTGCCCTGCACAGACACAGCTGCAGCTGGGGTCTGGAAGAGCCAGGTGTGTGCCCTCAGCCTTCTACAGGCAGGTGTGGGCTCCCACCCCTTGAGAAGAGGAGCCAGCTTAGCTTGGCCCCTGGCTGCCAGAGCCCCTTCCCTAAGCCTTGCACATGGCATCACCCTCACTCAGGCCCTGGTACAGCCTCTGGCACAGCCCTTGTCACAGCCCCACAAAACCATGTGCATCCAAGTGAGGAGGGCAGAGGAAGCCGTGGGTCTGGAGCTGGAGTGCCCTCCCAGAGCAGCGCTGCTGCTTTCCCTCGGGACGTTTTGTTTTCACTTTATTTGTGTCCCTGGGACCCAGCTGCTTAGCAACTGGATAAAATTGTCCCAAATGCTGGCATTGCCCCCCTCACCAGGGCAGTGGCTGGGCTGTGTCCTTGGGGGGGCTGTCTGCCAGGAGAGGTGGCCACACAACACGCATGAAGGGACTCCCATCCCTGTCCTTGTTTTCCTGGGTGGCCTCTCCCAAGGTGTAAGGGAATTTGGCCCTCGTGCATGGCAAACACTGCACCGCAGGTAAGGCATGTAGGCAGCTCCATCTGTCCCTGGGGGCAAACGAAACATGGACACTTTTTGGATCTGTGGATAAATGCTTTTTCCTTTCTGAAGGACCAAGGGAAAAAACACACTTCAAGTAGTCCAGTGAAGTACCTGGAAAGGAAAAAATTAATTTCTGACTGTATACTTGGGGGAGATGGGGATAAATGCACCATCTTACTTTGGTTTGGGGCCTTTTAACTCAAAAAAAAAAAGGAAAAAATGGCAGTGAAGAGTTACGGCTATATATTCCTTGGGCCAGAAGAACAGGCATGTGTCTAATGCCTGCTGCTGTCTTTGCCCTGTTTGAGTCCTCTGCCTCTGTGGATAATACTCAAAGAGGTATTCAGGCTGCCCAGGAGGCCAAATCCTGCTCAGTGGAGCTCGCTTCCCTTGAAGAGTCATGCAAAGGGCAATGGATGAAAATATGAGATTTTAGGACTGCAATTTATAACACACTTGCCCTTATAAGTGCCTGATGTGCAAAAGACAGTTGCTGGCAATTGCTGACATCTTGTGTGTTTACCTCAATCAGCAAGTATTTATAATTAATTTTTAAAATGTTGAAGTTCCAGCCTTAGCGGGAACATTGCAAACTGCCCTCAGCACTCTGATGTGCTTCCAAAATGTACACTGCCACAAGTCAAAAAGCACAAAGACTCACATATTTCAGGGAGGGAGGTGGGGAACTAGTGGAGAGGTAATGCAGTTCAAATGAAAATTATTTCGATAACTCATATCTATCCACAAATATTTAAGTTTCATAACTGGAGGCAACCACAACTGTTATAAGTGGGGTGAACTGCCACATCACTTCTAGCATTTTTCCTGCCTGACACAATATCACCACAATATGACCACAATATGGAGGATTTGCCAGCAGTGGGACTGCCAGATTTCACTTTTTTTCTTTCCCCCTCACTCCCCCTGCAATGCCTTGTGCACCACCTGTGCTGACATGAGTTTGCAGGCTCCCAAAAGACCTAGTGGGGCTTAGAATAGGTCTGTAACAAAAACAAAAAAACCCACAAACAAACTCATAATACCCAACAAAAAAAAAAAAACCAACCAAAAACCAAACCAAACCAACCAACCCCGCCCCCCCCTCAAAAAAAA
>VZTJ01006364.1:390770-424216 GCA_013397795.1 Orthonyx spaldingii | reverse complement strand
AAGCCAAACCAAAATGAACATGCAGCATTGCTGAGCCACTCCTTGGCAGCTTTTTGAAGAAGCGTGGGATGCTTCTGACCACCCCTAGGCCCACAATGTTTCTTGATGGTTTCTGTCTCTGTTTGTATGAAGAAAAGGCAAAACAAAATTTCACTGTTTTTCAGTTTCTTTACTTTTTTGAGGCAGTTTTTCTTGGTAGTTTTCACTATCTATATCCCTTCTGGCCTCAGCAACAGGATGGGAAGAAAATCTACTTCAAGGCAGGAAAATGCCATTGCCAAATCTACCATCAGGGTGGTGGAGGTGGTGGAGGTGGTGGAGCTTCGGGCAAACTCCAAATGAATACCATCTCAAAAGACTTATGCCTTGAGTTGATGTTCTTTAAACTCAGAAACATGCCATGTCTCAGAGCATTGCCCAAACTCTTGGGGTGCTGAGGTGGCTGAGAGACACGGGGAATAGAGGAGAGACAACTGGCTCCAGGGCAGCAGCCAGCCCCTGCTAACATCTAACCAGAGGCTTTAGCAGCAGGTTTAGAGTGAGATTTTTCATTCTGTGAGGTAGTGAGAAAGCATGCTTAAGATTACAAGCCTGTAACTAAGTAATTCTTAGTTTTTTCCACTCATGTAATTATGGAAAATGACTCTCACGTTCCCCATTAATGTTGCTATTAGCAGACAAGCAGGGCTTCCCAGCATGAGCCATTCTTGCTAACCAGGTCTGCGTGCACCACATTAGGGATGTATCACTCACAGCTTTTAGAGCATTGTAAGTGATTTACCACAGCTCCTGTGATGGTACAGAGCCAAACATATCTGCATCTCATGTCAGAGAAGGCAGCAAGATCTAGCTTTAAGTTCAAGATCTTTGATTAAAAGAAAAGAAGACCAGCAAGCCCAAACTCCTTCTGGGCAAAGCTGTCCTCCTGCTCTAACACCAGGAGGGTGTAGTGCTGAGAAGGGCAATTGTGTTCAGGTGAGGCTGTGAAATCAAACGTCTCCCACTCAGTGTACCAGCACACAAAAAAACCCACCTTACCAGGGATTATATAATTCTCCATCTTCACATGCACTCACTGCCAAAGTTACTCTTCCCCTTTTAAGGTGGGCCTTACTCCAGTGCAAAAAGGACATGGTCTAGCACGTAGGACAAGGGGGAGCAGTTACTGTTCTTCACCTTGATGTTGGCAAGGCTTTCAGCACAGCAATCTGTAATATCCTTACAGACAAAGTGGTGAGACAGGGACTGTGCTGCAACAGAGTGCGAGTGGCCATGGACCAGCCTGGTTGGGCCTACAAGTTCTCTTGTGCTTAATTCCCTTATGTGCCCTCTGCTGTGGCTGTGGGTGTTGTGTGAGCCCCAAGGTAGAACCGGACTGGGCTCTCCAGAGAGCTGGCTGGCCAAGAAAGAGGCTGATTCCTAAAGAACTCAGATGTTATCTCTCAAGTTCCTTGTGGTACAGTCAGCAGGCAACTGCTCTGAGTGGGCAGATAACTCCCCAGGGTGTTTTTTTCTTAAATGTATGAATTTTCTTTTAAAAGCAGAGGATATTTTTGCCTTTGCCTCATTGCTCCCACCTTTATTTATCATTTTTGTGTAGCAATCCTGATTTCTTGAGACAATACCAGCTCTGTGTAGAGGAACAGAAAGCTACACTGCTAATGCCAGGTATTGACACATCTCTTTTCTTCTGCGTATCTTGTAGTGAACCAGTTAAGGATCTGTGATTTGGGGTTTTTCTTTGTTTCAAGTATGTGGTTGAATGTTTATAGGACAGTCTAGATTTTGATCCAAACTTTCACAAATTTAGACAGCTCTCTCTGGTGCTGTAAAATGGCATACAATCAGCATATCTGAAAATCAATGCACCTCATGGGGCTGAGTACCTCAGTTAATCAAATACTGCAACCATCAGCTTTTGCTCAGCTTCCAGCTAGCTCCAGAGTATTTTCTGCACAGTTACAAGATTATAACCGCTAGAAAAAAGGAAAGTCGGTATTTTAAATACCATGATCTCTATGTTTTTTCATTTTTTGAGCTTCACCTTTACTGCAGCTTGATTTACCTTCCTGAATTGCTCATTAGGTCTACTTCTAGAGAAAACAAAACCCTGTCCGTCTCAGTGATCCTGGACAGTAGGGAATGCAAGGCTAGTCTAGGGCCATCTGTTTCACTGCAAGGAAAGTTTTAGAAAACAAATCCAGACAGTTGATTCATTATAAAAGAGACATAAGTTATGAAGCTAATCATGGAAACAAATCCTATGAAGACCTCCTAAGTCCCTGGCTGCTATTACTGTTATTTTTTAAGTCAGCACTGGCTTCCCACATCACATGAATAATACTGTATAAGTCACAAATGCAAAACAGCATTTGCAGAGATCAGGACCTTACCAATGGGTACATTTAGTTAATCTAAAATGATTATAGTTGTTCTTCTGGAGCATGGTTGGTGTGGGACACAATCTCAGACTGTCTGGAGGAAAACAGCCCAATGCAAGAGCTCACTGTCTCAGAGGCCATGTGTTTCTCTGAAGATGATGACAAACTGTGCAGCTCTGCAGAGATGGGCCTATGGGGCACTCTGGCTACACAGCAAAGTGTGAAGCAGAGGAACTTTGTTGGTAGCAGAGGAAGAAAAGGTGAGGTGCAATAACTTTTCCCTAAAGTATATCTGTGATGAATGTCAAACCTTAGCTTAAGCATCCTTCTAAGGAACCCCAGACCCGGGACCTCTGTCACAACTATTAAGAAGTCATTTTCATCCATACATTCCCCAGTCTTTCTTTGTCCACAGTTCACCAGACTGCAATTCATGTGGCCATGACAGGATACTTGTCATGTAGGTACACATTATGCCTGGAAACAAATTCCAAACTGAATAAGTTTTATGCAACCTTGTATTTTTGAAAGTACCTTACAGTAATTGGTAGCCAAGCAGCAATAAAGACTTTTAATCACTGTAGTCTGTGCAGTGCTGAAACTAAATACAATCCTATTTCATAAAAACCTGTGGTCACTCAGGAACATCAGTTTCAGCCTGCTTGAGAGGTATGTGTACCCCATCCAAATGCTCAGTGCCAAATCCAGTGTCAGGCTCTACCAAAACCAAAAACATGTGATCTGATACTTGAACTCATCCACAGGGCTGGAGAACAGAAAGGATGGGCAGCATACATGTTCCTCTGCATGAAATCTCCTGGTGAAGTTTGCATGTGAAGGGGACCTCGGCTCTTGGGGCAAAAGTCTCGGCAGCAAAGTCACAAGAAACTCCTGGCATCCAAATCAGACTTCTTCAAATGTTCATTGCCAGGTTGATAAACTAGTATCAGAAAAAGATCAACTTTACAATAACGTATTTCAGGCCCTTCTCCCTCCCCACGTCTTTCCCCAAATGAGAGCTGTTCCAAAGCAGTGCTTTGCTCTGAATTGATGCCATGCAGGGAAAAGGACCTTTGCTCACTTGGCTTTTACACCCTGTCATTAAGGAAAGACCTCAGCCAGCAGGAAGGAAGAAGGCAAAGCTTTCCAAGCACTAGATGCTGGAAACAGCAGTTACTTTATTTGCATCCTAGCAGTTCACATGGGCTCCCACATTTCTTTTGCCTGGGAATTCATTGTGCCTCACCCCAGGAAGCTTTGGCTTAGTGTGAAATGAGAGACAGCTCAACAGCAACAGGGAGACAAAGAGAACACAAGAAAATAAGAAACCTGTGCTGAGCAGTGTGAGAAGCAAATGACAGACACATACAGGCAAGGCTGATATGAATTCTTGGGGGATTCAAGGGGAGTAAAAGACCCCCCCCATTCCTCATCTGCTCCTTCCTCTTTCCCCCACTGAAACCTGGCACCCAAGGAAGGAAAAAAATAAGAGAAACTAGAAAGGGGCATGGGAAGCTGTCAATATGCCACAGGGTAGGGAAGGAAGGAAATAGCGTGGAGGAGATTTAATCGGTGTGTGGGCTGTAGTGGGCTGCAAAATTCCAGCTGTGGTGAAACCTAAGGCAGATACCCCCCTACACTCTCACAGATGCCTGAAGTGTCATACAGAAATACTTCAGTTCTTACAAGAGGACAAAGCTCTAGAGAAACCCCATCATTTTTTCAGTGTTTATGAATTTGTGCTCATACCTCGCCTATATTCAGGTTAATGAACTCCTTGTTTTTCGCACTCAGTGCTTGGAATACTCCTAAAATGAAAAACAGGACATCAGTGCTATAAATACACCTCATTCATATTCATACACAAGTTCTCCATCCCACAACGATGAGTGGCCATGCCAAGGAGAGGGAAGGCCTGGTGAAAAGGCAGATTGCTTAGGATTGCTTGGTAGTGGTAGCTCCTCTGACAAAGCAAAGTCCTTGCAAGAGCAAATGTCTTACTGACTTAAGGCCTTTATGCAAGTCTCACTTCAGGACTTGTCTAGAACAGGTCTCCTGAATGTGCTAAACAGTCAGATTTGGAGGAGTCTCTGAAATCAAGCCAAGCAATTTGCATTTCTTTATACATCTCAGTTAACTTTCATCTCTCAAAAGTTTAACAATTCTATTGCTACAGTCAAACCAAGAAAGTAAAGAGAAGAACAAAACAAAACAAAACAATCAGTGAAGAAAGTTGATTTTTTCTTCTCATAGAGTGAATTGGGTTTTATTTGAATTTGGAGCCACACTAATGATCACTTCAGCATTTATCCAGCCATTTAACCTAACTCTACTAGTGCTGCTTTGTAACGAGAATGACCCTGTGCCAGAAGTGAACCGAGACCTTGGGTGCCTTGATGTACAGGGAACCATATCTGAAGCCAAAAGGAAACGTGTTATGTAAAAGGTACAGGACATACCTGCCAAAGTGCATGCCAATTTTCTCTTTGCATGAGGCACAAGCAATATTTGAACCCTGAACTTATGTGATCCCAAATTAAGCTCCTGAGTGAGCCACAAGAAGGGTTACAACATGGACTTTACCAGCATTCTTCACATGCCTTCAACATTGCTGCAGAGTTTATGCAGCAAGCTCTATTCACATGGGGAGATTTTCCATTAGCAGCAGAACATTTTTCACTTTACAGGAGAAAAGCCATCCTAAAGGCAAATGCTAAACACAGCTCATTTCTGTTAGCCTTGTACTTGATCTCAGAGATTGTGCAACATGCTCAACAGCTGAAAGCAGAACAATTTCTTTTTCAAAGGGGATGAAATTCCTGAGGAAGAAGATACTCACGACTTGCATTCTCTAGGCGAATTAGGCAGTTCAGAAAATCATCAAATTCAATCTGGAACTGCTCGTCAGAGTATCGGAGGACAATCAGTTGCAGCAGGTAATTGTTGAGTTGGTATCCTTCCCAAAGACACACACACAAAGAAAAAGTGAGCAACCTCACAGGTCAGGCGGAATCAACAGATCTCTATTAACTCATTTTGAAAACCACTTAATGGGAGGATACTCTGTGGCACACATCCATCCAGAAAGAGATCTAACCACAAAGTTCCTTAAGCTTGCAATGAATAACAAGCTCTGAACAAGACGTTTTTCAGGCACTGCAGTTTCTAGGCCATGTACACTGTGATATATGCGAGACCATTCTGTCTTCTTGAAATTTGGAGGGATTTCTGCAAAATTATCTGCTTTAATAAAAACAATTTGTGATGAAATACTAATGTAGTGATTGCTCTTCATAGCAGCTTACTCACTATTCCTTCAACCCTTGAATGTAGATGGATTCTGAAGTGGTTTGTTTCAGGGTCTAACCCTGCATATGTGCAGCCCTGTTGAGTTTAACAGAGCTCAATAAAAAAATATAGAGACTGCTCTGACTGACTGCCCTTCAGGATTGGGGGTACTGGGGGCAAAATTAGCCTATTCAATGTGCCCAGGTTCTCTCTGGGGTTTAGACCTCCTCTATGTTCAGGAGCACCTGGCCTGTGTGACTGATTGTCCTCTTCACCCACGTGGATCTGCCTGACAGGTTTACCAGATAAAATGCAGTGCTTGTCTTACCTGCAGCTTTAAGAGCACCACGAAGCTCGTAAGAGGACATGGAGCCAGATTTATCAAAGTCAAATTGAAGAAAGATACTCTGTTGTGAAAGGAGCACACAGAAAGTTCAGTATTGGCATATCAAAGGGAGCACAGATATGGCATAGAAAGGCAAGGTGTTTATCTCCAAGTGCATAGAATAAGCATTTAAGAAAGCTGACAAGACTTTGGTCTAGATCCAGTCTGATTTTATAATGGAGGAGCGAGTCATGGTCATATGAACAGGTTGTTGTGACTCAAACAAGTACTGCCAAATCCAAGCATTAAAAAATAATGAGTTACTCTTCATTAAAAATTTCACGATTTTTTTAAAAAGTGATTTTAACTGGAAATTATGTATTGTTCTCTGTCTTTTAACTGACACATTCTCTTAATCTCCTTTTAGGTTTTTCTCCATAGTTCTGAACACTAGAGATTAATTGTTAACATGACGTTAAGATTGTCACTTACTCATTTGCTTCTAAGTATAAAAGATCTGAATAGCCACATTTATGGTACAACCAAGAGAACTGGTCAAACAGTTTGAATTTTGACCTATATATTAAGCAATTTTTAAGCTGGAGTTAAATTCCATCCTTTTATTGAGATGACAGATACGACTCTCCTTTGGAACATGAGTTATTTAGAGCTGTCGTCACAGCATAAAATTTTCCAGCAAATATACGTACAAATCTTCCTACAGGATACAAGGATTTCTCAAGCTCCTTGTTAAAACACAGTGTGTCCTTTGTTAAAAGAGATGTGGCATTACTACCCAGAAAAAGTGCTGGCCATTTCTGATGGGCTAGACAAGAAGCAAAGAACTGCATATTTTGAATGCTTTGGTGAAGCACGAATTCAGAGAAACCTATTAATGGCCATAAGGAAACAATTAGAATGTCTTTTATTTGACTGTTCAGTCTGTGATTGATTTTGCAAGCCCACTTATTCTTACTGCCATATACAGTGGCAGGGAAATGTGTTTAAAATTAGAATCAACACTTTCCCAGACTTCAGTACAGTTGACTCCTGAGAGATCAGTAATGAAAATGCAGTGACTTAGGAAATGATTGTTTCCTACTAGTCATGAATCATCACTTTCTTCTTCTGTACAACAGCAGTTATGGAAACTCCTTAAGTTGCCTTTTGATTGGCTTGCTTATTAGTGTCCATTGCATTCTTTATTCCAAACATAGTTGATTAGCTTACAAAAATCTCACTTATTTCCAGAAAACCATTATTGTTTAGCATCATGGAAAGCTAAGAATGTCTTTGACTATCCAAAATAAACCCCGTGCTTTTAAAACATTTGTTTTGTGTTAAAATTTATGGCCTGAACACACTCCTGTCTCCATTTTTGTCTGCATATACCTAATAAATGCTTCAGGAAGTAGCTAATGAAATGGAAGAAAAATTATAATGGATAATGTCACCTACTATCCATTTCTTCATTTTTTCCCAGAAAACTCTGAACTCACTGAATTCCAGCTTCCCGTTGCCACTGGTCTGGTAATATGAACTAAGGAAAAGGACTTGTTATATGAAAGTCCCAGTTCATTCTGAACTTATCAGAGTAGTCCCTTTAAGCAGAAAATATTGACTGGAAAGCCTATGGTGCTGCTGAAACTGGCATTGGGATTTCTCATGAGGTAGAGCTCCAGCAGTTACAGTCATGGCTGTGGCTATGATACTGGAGGAACATTATGTGATATAAAAACACAGCTGAGCAATTCAGGCTCTACATGAGGAAGAAAGACAGATTATTCTATGGCAAGAACAGTTTTGGATGTAAATGGGATATAAATGATTCAGAGAATTAAATTACCTGATTAAAACAAATTGCTACTGTACCCAAAGGAGTTAGTCAACCAATGTGCTATTCAGTATTTTTGTCTAGAGACCAGGCTCTGTTGCAATGGCTCAGCCAAAAATTAATGGGAGTAGTGGGGTGAGACTGGCAAAATCTGGTCCTTATTGTCTGAAATAAATGCCTATGTAGCAGTTCTAGGAGGCAGTGAGTAGATCTGCCTGGCCTTCCCCCTGCCCAAAGTGAGGGACTTATTTCTCTCAGTTACTGATGTCCCCCAAGCACAGTTCACTTCCAGGATGAGGCACCTGCTCTGAAATGCTAAATAAGGAATGGTCACATTTCCCTTCCCTTTTCCATCTTGCCAGGGCAAAGCCCGTGCTCAGATGGACACTGGCTCAGTGAGCATTCACAAAGGTCAAAACATGGCAAGTGGGGTCTAGCTAATCCCTGCTGTTACTTGAGTACTTATGCTGGTGACATTATTGAGGGCACCCACAGATCCCAAGGACATTCTCACTTCTGCAAAGAGCTTTTTTACCCAGCCAGGTTCTTCTTCCCAGGGTCATGTAGAACTCCGTCCCTGCTCCTCACATGGTGACTGTTGCAACAGAATTCAGTAGCATGTGACACAGAGGAGACTATGCCAGCATTGACTTGGGTTTGCATTCTTATGGTTTTGCTCCTCCATTGTGCTCCAAATAGCACATCCAGAGTGGGATGATTGTGTCTGTGTTCTTTGTGCTTTCAAAGCAGAGGAAGAGATGTCTCCCCATTTATTCAAAACTATGCAGAGATTTGCTTGGAAGCATTGCAAATCATGGAAACTATTTAGTTATATCCTAAACAGTAAACCTAGAGCTGCTGCCATGCTCCAGGGTCAAGTGCAGACCCTGGCTCTGTGCCAACACCATGTAAGGATGAGATGTGAACATGGACTGGCTCCCTGTTGAGGCTTGGTTTTTAAGCAAGGAAATTTAGGACTGGTCCCCTGTTTCTCATTGCATGTGCAGGGTGACTAATCTGCATTGAATTTTAACATTATGAACTAGCTTTAACAGGATAAAGTTTCGTCTGTTTTGATTTCCTCTTAGAAGTGTTTGAGTGAACGTTACCTCTGTTATGGACTGGAGCAACAAAAGCGAAAGACAAGAACATCTCAGCTGAACAAAGAAGACATAAACCAACCATTACATACGTGCCTTGGTAGGACTGCTTTGTCTCATGTGTAACAAAACTGTTAATTGGGGAAGCATACTGCAAAAACAGCTCTACCTGAGGAGAAGCCATGCTAAGCAAACCCGGCAGGAACCAGAACTCTGCAAAGGACAAATCTGGTGGGGAAGTGGCAGGGCTGTGATTCACCTCACCTGATGTCTGAGAGTCATTTAGCATCCCTCAGTTAGGTACATCCAGAACAATTAACTACACCATCCCTTTCGCTATCTACAAAGCAAGTCTAGATAGCTAGCTTAGATGTAGACGCCTACACCACAAATGCCTAAATTTGGACAGGAAACTCTCGCCCACATGTCTGTTTCCTGGAGTCCCAGGAACTAGCTGAAAGACCAGATTTTCCAGTTTTTAAACTGTCAAAAAAGAACTTTGATATCAGCAATTTTCACCACTGCTGATCCTTAATTTCTGACCCATAACTTGCATATACAACTCTGTCTGGTGAATTTTGCTCTCCAGACAACAGACTTTTCTTGAGTTATGTCTGCTAGGTCTCTTTCAAATAAACCACAGCTTGAAAAATGCACTGTTCTATACAGAAGAAGATTGAGATTTACTTCTACAGGTGCTCAGCATTAAAGTATCTGCCTCTACGTCTGCAATAAAAAACAGTTTGTCTTGAAACTCCTAAGCCTAAATTTCTAAAATAAAAATCAGGATAAAACAGTCATGTATTTTTGTTTCCTTTGGGCAGTGATCTGTCATGACATTACCAAATCCTCCTCTGACATCCATGACATATAATGCTATGGACAATTACATTCATTCTTCATTTAGCCTTGCAAGCACTTATTTGAAAGGATACATCCATAAGAGAAATGATATTTCGGCATGAAATGAGACTTAAGTTCTTGAATTTTATGTTCTTTGCTGAAAAAAAACAATAATAGGAAAGAAGTCATTGGGCAAAGCTGTCTTTTATAAACTGAAAGGAGAAAATAGGATTCATGAACAGAGATAGCTGACTCTTAGTCCTCATTGTGGGAGGATCTGTGCACTGGAAGATGAAGGCAGCTCTCACTACAGAGAAGTCTCAGTCCAGACAGACGATGCAAAGAATGGCGACATGACAGGAAATACTGTCCTTGCTTTGTAAATCAGGAGATGAGGTTCAGAGAGTGTCAGGTTTCCCACTGTACAAAGGGCCTGTAGCAGAGTCATGAGCTACCTCCAGGTCTTACATGTCCCAGCCCAGTGCCTTTCTCCACAGCAGAGGGGTAATGCAATAGACAGCTGGCCTCACTGAGCTGACGTGGATCATGCTGGGGCAGGGCAAGCTCGTGGTTAGATCATGGACCAAATGCTTTCCTGGCCCTGCCATTGCTGGCTCAAGGACACCAGGTGGGGGTCATAAGACAGCCTTTAATTTTCTATATGTAAATGGATTTAATGGCCGCTTTTATAAAGTTCCATACAATTCCCTTAACTTAGAAGTTGTCAGCACTTACTTTTTTTTAATACAGCATTCAGAACATATTCAAGTTCTTCTGCAGATATCTCCATGTCCTGCAGGGAAAAAAAAACCAAAAACAAACGAAGCATCTGTTACTTGAATGTTTCTGTAATCAGACATACCAAAAACCTCAGAAAACACCAACATCACTCATCTGTACTTTATTGCAACTCAGCAAAAGAGAACCATACAAAACCCAGAAAAGGATAAAAACTAAAGGGCTGGACAAATACAGGAGTGCTGCTGTGCTTAAGTCTGTCTGAAGGAGATCTCAAGCAGGAGCTGTTGATTCAAAGAAAAATCAACTGTAGTCGAATATCAAACCAGATAGGCTCCTTCAGAGCTTGAGTTCTAGTTTAGGTCCTTCTGCTTGCTCACCAGGGACTGCACCCTTATCCATCGAGCCATAAGGCATGGTGACATCTGGTGCCCAAACAACACACTACAACAAAACATACTCCCAAAATATGTTGGGTTTGTTTCATGTGGCCCTGGGTGGGAGCAGAAGTGTTTCCCCTCTTTTTACATCTTGCTCTGACCCACAGTGTTTTGCACTCACCTTTCCTGAAATCTGCTCAAACAGTGCCCGGAACTGCTTTTCTTCTTCAGTTTCTTGTGGGCTTGGGGTTGGGTGTAGAGGCTGCAACACCAACCACACAAGTCCTTATAAGAACTTAAAGAAACATGACACTTCTCCTGCAAATAGCCCCCCTGTGCACTCCAGACCACTGTACATCTTAAAATAAGGGTACACATGCTCCTGAACTCTGCCAGATCTGAGGCCTCCCAAACATGTCTCTTCCTGAGGGGAGTCTCACCCTCTCATTTCCTTTGCCTGGGCAAGTGTGTAGTGTGCCATTGCCTTGGTAAAAACCAAGAGGTCCCATCCCGGAAAACACCTCTCCTCTCATCTCACCCTGAACCATTCTGTTTCCCTGGGCTTCCAACAGCCACAGCTCTGTTGAGCTTTCTCCCATGGCATCATCCTGGGACCTCTGGACGTTCTTGGGAGCACCAGCCAGAGGTGGCTGCACTTCAGCACATTACCCAGCAGAGATTAATTTTGCTACAGAACATGGCCCTGAGATCCCAGAAAAGAAGATGTCCTTGTTAGTTGGGTCCCCGGAGAAGAGTTTTACTGAAGAGGGACAAATGAGATCTTGGCTTAGCTTGTTTCCATGGAAAGGCACACCACAATTAAGGGCTTATTTGCAGGGATACACTTAAACAAGAGCTGACTCAGACCCAGCTGCAATTAGTGCTCAGCAGGCAGACCAAGCCATTCAAAAGCAAAAAGAATTCAATCATTGCAGTAAGCACATGCATGTGTAAGCATTCTCTCTCAAGTCCTGCGGATACTGAGAAGTAAAATAAAGATATTTGTATGCAAAAATAATGTAGGTCTGTAGACATTCTCTTGCTTCTTATTTTCTCACAGCAAATAAAATTTTAAAAGATGTGAACAGCCACGTGGCTCCCTGGTGCTAATAGGTGGTGCTTTCACTGCACACGTGGTGGCTGACACCCACCTCTCCTGCTGGCTGGCACTGACTGCCTTCAAGAGGATGCAAAGCATAACGATTTTGATTATTACAGTTCTTTGACCATATTCAGCAGAGCTTAGCATTTCAGTGACATACACAAAGCTGGCAATTGTGTAACATTCTTGTGAAATGAATGTGGTTTAGCCAAAGACAGTAAAAGCAGTGTGTGCCGGCCTCTGCTGAGCTATGCTCTTGCTATTTTAACTCCTGTAGACTTACCTCAGGCAGATCAATGGCAACATTTTCATCTAGATCCCTGGAGAAAACAAAACCTTATTTGGTATCTGAAGGTATGCAACATCTGCTTGCGGTGGAAGCTTACTTATTACCTTGCCCCCACGTGAATGATAAAACAGGGTTTTTTTACTTAATAGGTTACGTTTAGCTAAAATTCATCAAACAGTAAGACCTTTGCACTGTTTAAATTTTGGTATAAGCCCTTAAAACAGACATTAAGCAGGACTCAGGGAGAACACAGCTGTGCTTGCTGTCTGCTGAAGAATTCATCTCATTCTTTATTTATTGTGAACACATTTTTTCCTCAGCACCCTTTTTTAATAGAAAATTGTCCTTTGAACAAACTTTGGGAGGAAACAAACAGGAAGCAAACACTGCTGTATTCACAGAGTCCCAAACAATGCCAGGCAGCTAGCAACTCTTCCCTGTCAAGCTTCCAGCAGATTCACCATGGCACACCCTATTTCCCCACCTTCTCAACTCCTCTCAAAAAAGTTAGGTCTAGCAAAAATGGGCAAACACAAAAAAAACCCCAAACGATCAGGAGCTTGCCATGCCAGGTTTCTGCTGTAGGGCTGGGTGCTTGGCAGCCACACTCTCCCCAGCAGCCAACAACCCCATGTGCAGGGGAGCAATGGAAGGCCCAAAGCTTGCTGCTGACTTACTCAGTGATGGCTTTCTTCTCAGAGAAGATCCTCAGGCAGAAATCTGCCTCCTGGTGTGGCTCAAATGTGGTTGGAATAAGAATGTAATCACCTGGTGGCAGCTTGAATCGGTGGGATACTTCCCTTAAATTAATGTAGGTTTTGCTCCTGGCCTTGGAGGGGTGGTATCTGAAGAAGTCTTTGCCCAAATGTCCGTCTCTGCTGGGGCTCTAGGAGGAGAAAAAAAGGCAGTGCTGCACTGGCTGGAGTGAGCTGAAGGCCATACTCACCCCTTCCCTAATCACAGAGCCAATTCTGCCTGCCACAAACATCACCCCAGGCAGTGATCCTGACTCTCAATCCCTCTCCCAGGTGGTTACAGCAATTTAACTCCCACCTTATGGCAAGGACCCATTACCAGTGTCCTTTCCCACCCAGAAGGCAGTCTCAGAGTACTCTGGGACATTGTCTTCCTACTTAAACATTCCCTGCCATTAAACACCACCATCACAGATGGGGTGTCACAGAGCGGTGACAACAGATTCACCAATCTCAGCCTCACTCAGGGACAGGCAGCACTGTGTGTGATGTGCCCCAAGATACTCAGAAGAAGTAACATTCCCTCTCCATGAGCCAGGCAGGGGGTGACAGAATCATGGGGCTGAGGGCTCTGGCCTAGGAACCCATGGCCCTGTGGCGGCTCCAAAATTCTCCTCTGAGAGGACTCCATCCTCCATGGTGCTTGATGCAACTGAGAAGATTATTTTAAGGGCCCTGAAAATACATGATGACTGGCAGGGATACAAACCCCGAGAAAGTTCCAAACACCAGCAGTGCAGCTCCTGTACTGTAGCACCAAAGGAGTACCTCATAAATTGAGTAGCCAATGGTCAGCATTTCGGCTCCAAGCTTCTTGAGTTTACGGCGACCCTTTTGCATCAGTGCTGCTATGAATGTGCAATCATCTTGTCCATCATCCTTCTCTGTCAAATGTAGCTTGATTTGTGGATTTGTCCAGAAAGTCTCTGCCAATGTAAAGAACACCAGAGAGTTTCTTGACTCAGAATAATAAACCACCACTACTTCTACTGAAAAAAAAACCAAACCAAAGAAGACAATTAAGCTGAGGTTTTACTCAGACTTAGTTTTTCCATTAGTTGTTATAGTTCTTTCCACTAAATTTTGCAAAAAATAAGCCAGATTCCAAGGTCCTTCATGGAATTAGGTGTAGAAAAGATTTTAGGCCTGGTACCTTATTAAGTTACTGTGGTTTAAATAAAGTTGTCAGATGAAATTTTGTTTACATAGCTACAATGATCCCATAGTGTTGGTGCCAGTCTGCAGTAACAGTTGGGATCCATGACATGGCTTCAGAGGCACATAAACATGTTGGCTGAGCAGGGCTTTTTGTCTCATTTTACACTTGCTGCTGCAGTTTAAATGGCTTATTTGAACCTAGTCCTGCTCATGCAAATGTCATTAAGAGGTAAATCAGATCCAATGAACCTGAGAGTGAAAAAAGCAACTCTTTTACCACAAAGTCTCAAGTGGGATCATATGAACATTTATCCCTTTGTTCATTGCTGGTTTGTTCATTCAAAAAAGCCAGTCACAGAATGGTCTTATCTTTAAAGTACAGCACTCTTAAAGCCCGTGGTTTGAGTTTCCTCATTTGTCCCTTTGGATGGTTCCTGTCAGCTGAACTGTCCTGCACCCACAGTTCTGGCTACAGAGCTCCTCTCTGAAGAGCTGTAGCTGAGGGTGGGAAAAGATTTCAGTGCCTGCTTCGCATTTTCAAACTGGTATGTACTTACCTAGAAAATTTCTACATCCTCCTGCAGTGGCTCCCCGGACCCAGCTTCCCTGGTGAACGGTCACTTCCCATTTGTGGGCAGTGCTGTCTTCCAGGGCATCTGGGGTCAGGTTGCAGATCTCAACTTTGTCAAAATGCACTTTGAAGTCTTCAAATTTCATCCTGAGCAAAAGACGTGATAAGGAACAGGCAGTCATTCATTTCAGTGAAGGATGTCCAGCAGAAGCATTTATCCCCCATAGTCCAGGGCCAGATCACCAGTTCACATAGAGTAGTTTTGGTGACCGTGGACATATGCCAGTGTACAGCAGGAGAGAAACTAGCTTTCACTCACTGTGGTGTAAAGCACAAGCACCCTTTTTGTCTGCATCTCATTCTGACATCTCTTACACTTTTCTTTTATTCAGTCACAACTGAGTATAAGACAAAATAGAAGTGACACTGGCACAAAACCTACAGTGGAAAGAGTTATTTCACCAACACCATCCTGGCCTTCATGGCTGCATCTGTATTGCTGAATACCCAACCAAAGGATTGTCAGGCACATGCAGGAGCTAAGTCTTCATACAAATCATCTGTGTTTTGAATGTCAGCCACAATGATAGCATTACTAGGGTCATGTGGTTATGGATTAGTCAAGCCACAGTATGATTACTTGTCTGCACTGCAATTAAAGTAACATTTGGGTCTCTTCTAAGGTTCCTAGGCTCAGGCTGCTCACCCTCCCCTCCCTTATGGGGACCTTGTCCTAGCAAAAACATACACCAAACGTGAGAGATGAATTGTGTTTGGACTTGAGAAACGTCTCCAACCTGCTCTTGAAGGTAGCATAGACACTGCTGCCTGCTACTGTGCCCCACAGATTGTGCTGCATGTATTTTATGCCCAGAGACATGTACACGGCAATGGGAATGAGGAAGCAAATGCCACAATATGGGTAGTTTTGAGCTGCTAGGATGGGCTGGTTGAAACTAGCCTGCTCAGCACACGGAAAAGCAGATATGCCAGGAGATTTTATCTAGCAAGTACAAGGGCAAAAAGATACCAGAAGTCCTGCTGGCCAAGGAGTCCAGTTCAGGACTGAGCAAACAGTCAAGAGAAGGGACAGCCAGAGCCAGGCACCACTGGGCACTGGGTGCAGCCCTGAGCAAAAGGAAACAGTGCACAGAAGCTGTCTAAGAGACAGCAGCTTGCATGGTGTGCACCACAAGAACAGGAGGCTGATGTGCTCTAAGCTTGTGGGTAGCCTTGGTAAGCTGAACTTCCCTCCGTAAAAAAGCAGATGCATCAGGCCTTTGTGAGGGCAATTTGGTATCCAGATATGTTCTCTGCTCAGAATTGCCCTCTGGAAGAACCCCCCTCTCTCCCTGAACCATAGAAATAACACAGAAATTTATCTCCTCCCTAACACAAGCTTCTGTAACTATCCTTTTCCTCCTGTGGCTGATGACTAACAACAAAATGGAGTAGCAGGAGAGCAAAAGCCCTCTGAGATGCAAGTTTATCTGTGGCAGTGGCAGATAGGACCCAGCTAGCCCCCAGTGTGCCTCATCCAACACAGCTAGTTCCATTTTTCTTCCTCATAACAAATAGATGTCTGTGGTGGTATTAATTTACACTTGCTATAGGCCATTTTACAACTTGGTTTTGGTGTGGAAAGAAACAGCAGGGTTTGCTTTGCTGAGCTCTGTCCTTTCTTGTCAGCTATTCCCATATATTGCTAGCCCCAGGCACTGCTAATTCTCACTCTGATGCTCAGTACACTAAAGCAGGGGCAGCATAGCAAAATCTGTCTCTAAATGGCTTGGTTTCCTGACCACACTGTGCAATTTTGGGCTCTTTGGAACTGTGAGGCAAAGCAGAGGAAGGAGGTTTTTTTACAAATCACTTTATAGATTAGATTTGACTTCTAGTAAAACACCTGTTCTGATTTCCCTAGAGATGTTCTGGGTTTGTACTAATGAAGGGAAAAGAAGACTGATCCTCTGATTTTAGGAGGGAAGGGACTAGGGTGAGTGAGAAGCTGATTTCTTAGCCAACAGCAGGATCTATTATTCCTTTGCATCTATTAGAAGTACCTGGACAAGACCAATCCGAACTGCTAAATAAGTAGCCGAAATATCTTTGGGGTAGTTAATGAGGTCAGAAGGCCCTCAACATGTTACCATGAAGATTTTCTTCAGTTCTCACAAGTCCAAAGAACAAAAGGGATTTTGTCATTAATTTCACTGTTCATTTGATGCCTAGTTGCACACTTTTGCTTCCATCACATCGTCAGGCCCTGTATTGAGATACTTGATGGAGTTACTTAGGTTCCATGTAAAGTCTCTGTCTCCTTTACACTCATCACATAAGCTCCAGCTGTAGCCAGGTCAAAAACAGACAAAAAAACCCACCAACCCCAAAACCCAAACAAACACAGATGCTTTTTGGAGAAACTGGAAATGTTCTAATGCATTTGCAATGTCAGTAACAAAATAACTCAAAATATCCTATGTAAAAATACAGTAATGGAACAGCCACTGGACCTACTTCCCTCCAGTAACCAAAATTTGGGATAAATAATTTTGTGTGACTGAATGTGCTGCATTGTCTATCTCAAATAACTTCTCAAGCCTTAAGCTGAACTTTGGTTTAACTTGTAGGCAAAATCTGGAATAGCTCCATTGCATACCTCTCTATATTTACCTCTGTGTAAAAGAGTTGAGCATCTGGCCCTAGAAAATGTGACCAGACACATTGTCACTAGTGCACTAGTGCACAGTTGATATGGGGGGGAATCATGTGCAAGTCAGCCATCTGCTCCGTCTGAGATCATGAATCTGGCATGAAGAACACTTCACACTGCTAAAGCAATTTCCACCATGATGGTTTCTTTTTTTCTTCCCATTTCATTTCATTTAATCTTGTCTTCACATTTTCCACAATTTCACACACATCTCTGTGTTCTTTTATTTTATGCAACTACTAGTATTGCTTCTCAGGACTCCTTTCTCTTCCAGTGCATGCCTAGTATCAACCCTGGAGGCATTTTGTAGCTGATACAGTGCCATACAATGCTCCCTTCTGTATACCCTGCCTTTGTTCACAGGAAGGATTTAAAGGGTGTTACATTCATGGGAGACACACGGTATTTGAAATATACCAATGCCATTAACTAAACTGATTTCAAAGGGCTTTTGTTATTAAAACAGATATGGGTGCACATGAAACACAGAAAATGATGTGAGCATTCTACCTGCCCTCTCTTAGGCAGAAACTGAGGATTTCCTCACACAGAGGCTTCTTCCTTGTTGCTTGTTTCAGCCACTTGCACCTTGATTTCTGATTGGAGTCACACACTTCAAAAACCTGTGGCTTACCAGAACTCTCCATCATTCTGTGCTGCCTGAGACAGACGTCTCTGCTCCGATGGGCTGACCGAGCGCCACTCTGGAGAGCTGCAGGAAAACAAAACCAAGCTTTATTACAGGTATGTGGCAATTTAATTTTCCCTGGCTCAGAATGACTGGCTGGACATAACAGCAGGCTGTTCTTCTCTCACATGTGTTTTACTTGTGCAGCTTACACAAACACAGATGCATTTACAAGGTTTCCTGATCCTGCTGGCACTCACGGTCACAGAGACCCAATTAATGTAGCTGAAAGCAGCACCAGGCCAAAGATCCCAAAGCTGCTCCAGACTGGTCTTAATGCAAGTTAGTGACATTGAGACTGGTCTCAGGTGTTTGGGTAGGATATAACAGGGCTATTGATAAACCTCAAGATGTTGATAAGTCAACGCTCTCCTTAAATCTGTATTCCATATGTAGCACCATCTTCTTTTTCACTCTTGTTGCTAATTTAGGGCCAGATGTTTTTTCAAAATTGAGTCAATGGGAACTGAATAGGTTCTCTCTGCACAGAGAGATTTGGTAGGGTAACTGGGGCCCCAGGTAAAGGCTTTGCCTCCTTCTCACTCACCCTTTCAACTCCAGCTGTGGCATATCAAAACCAAACAAAAACCTGATAAAGCTTTTCAGGAAACCTGGAAGTGCCCTACTAAATTTCCAATTTGATATAATAAACTTATGGAGTAGAAGGCACTTTGTGTTGACATTTTTAATTCCAGCAACCAGTGCAAAATGTTAATACAGACTCCTGTATTGACATGCAAGCCCCTCAGCATCCTGACTTCCAGAAAGCCTCACAAGTGCAGCCAGAGCTCTGCTTTGCAGAGACAGCCTTTTCAATGAACAGCATAAACTGCCAGATGCCTGTCCTGATCATAGTCTCTCCATCTTTTTCAGATTTAAGAACTTGTTATACATGTCAGTTATCCATGTTTTTCCTCAATATAACAAAGGATCTGAGCTGATGTGGGCATATTTAATTTGTTTCTGAGTCATGCTAAGGACGGGGAAATTTAAAGTAGTCCTACAAATGATTACATGTTTCAGCAATATTAAAGGGTCAGGCAGGTTATGGTTCCTCTCCTCTGCATCTGTGTAAATTAAAAAAAACCTCAGTAGAAAAAGTGAAACAAAAATGAAACAATGCATATGTGCAAAAATATACTGAAAAGTGTATGTTGGAGAGGAATATAGTGTTGATTTTTTACTATGGTTTTTTTTTATATTTTGTATTGTTTGCACTTTGTTTACCTTTAGTAGTAAACTCTGACTAGTTTTCAGGCCAATCCTGTTGTGTTTTTGTGTCCTTCCACAACTTTGGCAGGTACATGGAGAGGGTCTCATTTAATGGTCATATTTTATTATTAATATATTATTCCTGATGTGTTTAGAAACCCCAGACAATAGAGACACAAGCTATTTAGAGGGGGTAATACAATAACAATTTCAGCTTATCTGTAGTAGGACAAAGTAAGGATGTTGTGTTACAAGTAATACAGCAAAAGGCTCACAAAAATTTAACAACAAAAATCACTCCAAATGTGTAATTTTTACAGTTGGAAGTGTATTAAAATTAATTTACTTATATTAATGCATGATTTCTGCTAATGCTAGGTGTTGGGGGATAAACAACCTTGATGGTATCCCTGAGTTGTGCTGCTTTGAATATGCTTAGGGAGAGATGTTGTATGGCAGTAATACTGTTAGGCATGTACAAACTCTTGCTTTAATTTTCTGTGGAGCAGCTGGGGCTGCAGGAAGCTAGCTGTGGAGCAGAAGCTGGCATTTGGCTTTTGCAAGGCCAGTGTGTACGGGACAGTGCACCTACTTGTCACTCCAAGGGCCGTTCCACTCGACCTGTCCCCAGGGGTTCCTAATCCTTATGAGCTGCACTTGCTGGCCCCGATAGCTCACCTGGGGAAAGAAGGAAACAGCGAAAATATCAAGTGTCAGGATCTAGGGAGCAAGGCTTCTCCAGTGTGCAGAGGCTGGTGTTCACAGCTGAGGAAAAAGGTGCAGACTGCTACAGGAGATGTGCGAGGGAAAGGCAGATAGAAATTTGGACATCTTCTCCAGGATAACATCCCCTATCACCTGAGGGGACACTCCCTTATCTTTTCCCCAGGGGCCTCCGTGCCCTGCACGCTGAACATACCTCCTCAATGCCAGTCACAGAGTAAGCATGGCCTTTCACAAGGCCAAAGGGGGTTCGGGCTTCCAACTCGGCAGCACTGCTGGTCTGGAATAGGGGAAAAAACGTGAATTAATCTCTCTCTTCAGAGTGAGATCATGAGGGTGCCACCTGGTCCCTTCCAAGCACCAGGCTAATCAGTGACTAACAGGAAACTTGTCTGCTCAATGCAGACAGTGATGGTGCAATGGTGTCTTTTTAGGAAACAAGATGGGGGGTTTTAAGCATTGTTCACTCAGAGCAAAAACGAGGTGGTTCCAGGGCAGAACTCCTCCTCTGCCCCTGTGATTTTGTTTCAGCACCATCTACATTTCCAGGATCTCAATTTTAACTCTCAGACTGAGATCAGGTGTTGATATGGTCTCATTTCTTGTAAAAAGACTTTGACATTGACAGTGATGGTGATGAATGGTCCCATCAGCCAGCTGAGTATCACACTGCCTAGTTCAATAAAAATTCAACTACTCTTTGCAACCAGCAAAGCTTCATCAGGAGAAAAAGTGAAATGCAATTCAGAAAACACTGAACCCCAAAGCTGAGGGCACCAAGAAACTGATGCATTTCTTACTTACGTCAATAGAGCAGCCCACCATTGAGCACCTTTTCAGGGCTTTTTCTAGGATTTCATAGAAATTGTCAGGAGCCGCCTTAACATCATACATTTCTCCTATACCCCCAGTGAAATCCTCCATGGCTTCTATTGTACTGCCACCCTTCAGAGATTCGTAGCTGCCATTCAACCTGGAAAACACATGCTGACTGTGAGAATTACTTTCAAGATACCCATGTTTGAGAGCTTTCTCATGTGTGTAGAATTGCAGTAATAGCACTGAAGTCAAAGTAAGTACCCCACGGTGTACCCAAGCAAGAGTATTGAGTCATTCTGCTTTCCTTTTTAGTTACATTTTTAATTCATCCATTTCTCCATATCCTTAAAGCCTGGGAGTTTTCTTTCTTTAGTGCCAGTTGTCAGATTGGCAAGGGCAGCAGCAAATGCTAGAAGCTGCTCACTAGAATTGTGAATAACATATGAACAAATTGTGAATAATGTATGTACAAGTAGCAAATTATGTATGTGCAGTGGGACTTACTTGGCATAGGCTTTCTCTAGTAAGGCACTCCAAAATTCATTGAGCTCAGCTGAGTGCAGGAAAACCAGCCGGCCCTTGAAGGTGGGTAACCGGTCATCAATCACAACATCCAGCCACTCGTTGTGCTGCCAAAACTGTTTAGAAAGGATGAGGCATGAGTTTGCTGACAGCACAGCATTTCCTGAGAGCAGGATTCGGGTGTCCCAGCATTTCTAATTTTAAGTTAGTAACAATCATAGGCTTGATTAGAAGACATGTAAATCATCTGTTTCCACTCTGTCATGCAAGGCTGCTCACTAGGAAGGGTAATCTATCTCAAGGAAACAGCAAGACTAAATTTGTAGATCTGTACTGTAGCTCCTTGTCTGGATAATGTCACTCACATAGCTACACAAGTGTTCACCACATGATTCAACACTCCTTTAGGACACAAACATGTTACAGATCTCAGTTCAACTCCTTTAAAGACATATCCTAAGTGAGGTTTGTGTGCCCAGGAAAATGTGAAATGATTTCTAAAGCCATGTATCTGTTCACAGAACAGGAGTGGCTGTGTTTGTGTCTGTATGAGACTGACATAGCCCTCTAGTTTGTTTCTCAAAACATGAACAACAGTGTAAGCTCAGCAATCCATATTTTTTCAGTCTCTCTCTGCAGTATCTAGCAAGCTCACTGCACAGTAGACCATGAAATGTAATGACGGAGGTATGTTCATTCTGTGACATGTTCACCTTACCTGGAAGTGAAATATTCCAGCATAATCTGGCCCAAAATTTTGATCCAGTGGCACTACTCTTGCTAGTGTTTTTTCGTTCAGTGTGAGAGAAGCTATGGCTGCTAATAGCCAGCAGTCACCTGTGGATTGAGAAGGGGAAAAGAGGAGAAGAAGGGGCCAGAGGAGATGTTATGACAGTTAGCTGCCACTTCCCCTGAAATCCAAAAGGCAACCTGTGTGTCCCCAGAAAGGGTCTCCCTGCCTGGCCAGGGCAGACTGTGCTTCAGTCTTGGAGGTGCTGGTAGACAAAAGACTCTCTTGGGCTCACAGCAGCCTCGAGTGGAGATTCTTCCCTGATCTTGAATCCCCATTGCACCAAGATGGGCCCTGGCACAGATGGGAGGGAGCTATCTAAGAGGTAACTGTGGGCCAGGTGAACCTGGGCAGTAGCTTCAGCTCCAGTGCTCCCACCAGTTCAGGAGGGACAACATTCCCTCCTGTGTGAGGACACTCCTGCTGCTCTTCACGGTGTGTAGACATGAACACATCCACCCAGGGGGAATCACTCACCAAGATCCCCTTGACAAATGTCAGTTCTGGTGGCTCCTCCAAGGATAAACTTGGGGTCTTTGACAATGTCCTGCAACAGTGAGACAGAAATTACTTAGAATGTGCCAGGAAAATATCACCATCACTCTGAACCAGACTTGCACCAGTGCTGACAAACCCTGTGTGCCACATGAGCTATATTATCCTGCAGCAGTGTTGCCACCACATAGAACAAGATGGGGAATCCTTGCTAATTAGTTACAGTGTAGAGCAATTAAAGAATCAACCATCCTCATTTTTTTCATAATTAGTTGGCTACTAATGAAAGGCTGGCATTCTTTATTCATCTGTAAGCAATTGTTAAAATATCATAGCACAAACTCATCCAGAAGATTGATGTCAGGCTGCACCCCTGGTTAACAGGGCTTTTTGTTTGCTTGCTTTCCTCCAATGGCTGAAAAAAAAATAAATTGGCAGTTTACTTTTAACTGAACTATTAAGCCTTCTATTTACTTGCATGTAACACCTGGGACATACAGTGTCTGACAACCATGAGTCAATTTCCTCCTCAAATAAGCAAACAACAAAGACCATTTCAGTCCTGTTAATTATAGGAGGAGCTAACACTGCCCACCCCTGTGCCATCAGAGGTCAGAGGAAGTGGTGCTTATGGTGGCATTACAGCAGTTCTCAAGCATTCGACTGGTTTAGTTCAATTACTAGTATCGTGGCTGCATAGAAAAATTACAGTGATAAACCAATAAATGTGGTAGAAATTCTTCTCCATTTCCCCACAAACTGTATATTGAATGTAATTGATTGAACTGAATAGAAAAGGGAAGAGGAGTCTCTAATATATTACTGGAGGAATATGCCTGTAGTTCATCAGTCTGCCCTGATACATTACTGCAGATCCTTCTGCCTAGAGTGGCAAATGAAACAAATTAATGGGAGGGGTGGGGGGGGCGGGAAATAGAAGAGTGCATTCAGTCATTTAATCCCTGCATTTGCCTAGATGAAACTGAGTTGCTTTGTGTTCATATCACTGCATTTTCTCAGACCATAGGGCAGAATATTGATAGCTTTGTTCAGCTTCCTGCCCTTATTGCTGAAGCATCTGTTGCTGGCTACTTCTGGAGCCAGGGCACCCTCCTCAGTGAAACCAGCACTGCTGCTGCGAAGCTGCCCCTGCAGAGGCAATATTCAGGAGGAAGATGGTTTACATATTTTTTGTTTGCCTTTGCTGGGGAGGAAGAGGTGGCCAGGTTGTGCCTCAGCCACAGGTGCCCCCGGGGAGGAAGAACCACAGAATGCCACATACCCAGAGCATGGACCAAAGGGAAATCAAACAGCGGCTCCTCCTTACCTGGCCCCGCCTGCTTGTTAAATACACTCAGTTGGGACTGGGCACAAACAATAAAACCACAGCTCATTGCCTTTAGACATTGATATAGCAATAGCTGATAAGGCAGCTGATCTTCAACAACACACTGTTTAGCACCGTTGCTCCCAGGAGACATAATGCTCACTGCAAGTCATGCAGTTAGCTGTTACCAAGAAACCCTGTGTGTTAGCAAGGGACAAGATGAAAAACCTTTCCACTGACATGGGTCTGAACATTAGATTCATGACTCATTGTTCATTACACATCTCTGCAACTGACATATGAAAAATGTTTTCAACCTCCTATGTCTAAAGCAATCAAAAATAATTTTAAAAAAATCAGTAAAAAGGAATTGAAAGGATGTTGACTGGACTTGTCCACACACTCTGCTACACAAAAGAAAACACTCTACAGTTTTTGAGTGGGCGTTGCAAAAATAATATTAATTTAAAAAGGATTTTCAGATGGTATAATAATGTATCAGGATCTTCAGCATGTTAAAGGACAAAACCTAGCATTCACACACAGCATGCAGTAATTTAAGGATTCACCTGCACAAGGATATTGCCTAGAAGTAGGAACACACAGTCTTCAGAGGGATGAAACAGTGACCCATGACTCTCCTGATGCAGCATTTAAGTTGTGTTTCTTTAAACCCAAAAGAAAACAAATTGCACCCCTGTGCCTGTCTCACACTGCTAGAGGGGGTGCATAGAGACCTAAAGCAGGCTGGGAGTGAGATTGTTTAGGTGGTTTCTGTGATTACATTTCTCTGCCTGGTCCCAACCTGTCATACTGGTTGCCTATGGCTGCTCATACTAGGAATATTTCTTTCTTACTTCCTCCTGTAGATCATAGACTCATTTGGCATTGGTAAGATCCATTTGTCTTTCCTTTTTTACCTTGCTTTTTTTTTCATTCTTCAATTTATACATATAACTTTCCCAGACACTGAACCGTTGAATTAATCCCAGCAGCTGAATTTAGATAGAAAGTAAGGGGGAAGGGAAGGGAAGGGAAGGGAAGGGAAGGGAAGGGAAGGGAAGGGAAGGGGAAAAAGAGTCTTCTGTTCCTCAAATTGCTCTAAAATTTTAATAAAGGACAGTTTCAAAGGTTTAATTTGTAATTAAAGAGGATTGCTAAACAAAATCACTAAATGTCTTTCTGAATCTTGGAGCACTTCACTTATGTAGAAAGTCAGATATTTATCTGGTGCAGATCCACGTAGCTCACTGATTGCAGTGGAAGATTTACAGATTAATGCTAGCTGAAGGTCTTGCTCATGCTGCTACAAATATGCATATATGCAGATATATGCATGTCAAAGTAATGAGAAAGCCTTCTCTACTCTCATTACCAAAGACTAAACTCTAATAGATTGTAAATCAGAAGATTTAGATTATTTGTCCCTGCAATTACCCACATGTACTGTGCTACATTTCATCCCAGCTACTGTAAAATACTCGTGGGAGAGGCAGTAAAAACCAGTCCCCATGGAAAGAAATTGGAACACAGATACCCTACACAGAGGCCATGTTTTTGTGCTCACCCTCTCCAGCACTACAGCTTTGCCAGCTGAGCTATGGCAACTTACCTGGCACATGCTCCAGGCCCATGTTCCCCTTGCAAAGTAAAATGTGTTAAATTGAAATTGTTACAGTGCCTCTATTTTGCTTGTGCTCCTGATGGATAACAGAGATGAAACTGATTTAACTTAAATGCTGAGGAGCCAGAGCAGAGCATAACTAATACCCTGTCCTTACACATCCTCTCAGCCTCCCCTGAGTTTTATTTCTCGCTCTGCAGCTCACAAAAGTGCGTGGGGGGAACTGGAGTGGAAAGGCAGACGCCATTTGAGGTAACTTACTCATCCTGGAAATGTTTCCAGTTCAGCATACAAAGACCCTGAAAAAGACAGACCATTCTCCAATGCCCCTGTGTACCATACACAAAGGCACACAAGCTCTCAACCATTCCTGGTCACATTTTACGCCAAATTTTAACTGTTCTGAAGCCCTAAAAAGACAAACTAGCACCTAACAGCTGGCCAAAGGAAAACCATTCTTTATGATTTAGTGTCACAGCCACTTGCAATTTTGATGCCCCACAGCACTCTAGAGTCACTACACTCAAAGCATCTCAGCCTCACAGCCCTCTCCTGTGCTGGGGGTGCAGCGCCACAGGCCACCTGGCTTTTTGGAGCAGCAGTGCCTGTGGGGGGCTGCACTTACCATGTGTAGGGATCTCCAATTTTTTTCATAACTGAAACTTGTCCAGGAGTAACAGCTTTTATTCTGCTCTGTAGAAGCACTATGTTAACTACCAGATGCTGAGGCACTGAATGCCTATCACTGTGAATTAAGATAATTTGAACCCATCTTCAAGCTTATTTTGTTCTTTTTCTTCCTTGGTATTAGTATCACCAAAGAAAAATTTTCTACCAAGGAGGAAGTTGAAAAAAAAAAAAGAAAAGATAATAAACATCAACCACTAGCAAAGAAATTAAATGTTGCCACATTTTTTCTGTGGTTATTAGTTACAGAATGAAGCAGGGAGAAGGAACCTGGAGCGATGCTGGGTTTGTGATCTGAGAGCATGTGACTGGTGCCGCTTCAGGCTCTCACTGTGTTATTAATGACTGTTATGCAAGATGCATTAAGAGATACTCACTGAGCCCTTGGCTACTGCTGAATGGCTCAGTAACCACAGCATGCATTCGTAATCTCTCAGTGTTTCCCGATGGAAGTGAGCAAGTAAGTATAGGACTCTTATACTCTAAAAGTTAAAAGGTTTGAATTTTTAAAGTTTAATCTTAATTATGAATTTCCTACATTAACAACAGTCAATTTTACACAGTTAGAACATTATCATAATGTGCCCTTAACTCCCTGCATGCCCTCTTATTTTCATCTTTTGTCTGGCAACACTGTAAAAGAGAAGCTGATTACAAGTTCTTTATGCATGCACATAAATACACATGCATAAGTGTGTCTGTACAACGAGCTACACCTGACACGTGGGGTGAAGCCTTCCAGCCCTCTTATCCTGAAGCTTGATCACTTTGCGAGTGGCATCCCAATCCTGTGCCACTGCCCCTGAGGTGGCAAGAGTTTCCCCCACACTTCATCTCCACATCTCCCTGAACACTCTCCGTATTTGGTGCAACCCCGAAGTACAGCGGTGCCTCACTTTCGGCAGGATGGGAAGGACGAACGGCATACTCACCCCAGGCCTCTTCCAGACGAAGGGAATGGGTGGCTTTTCACTGAAGAAGAGAGAGGAGTTGCAGGCGGGGAAGTCGGAGTCCTCGAAGAGGACGCCCCTGCGCAGGCACTCCTGCTTCAGCTCCTGGTAGCCCTTGCCCGAGCTGTGGGTGCCACGGGCACCCCGGGGATGCGCAGGGGGCCGCGGCTTCGAGTCCTGGTACAGGTAGGGCATGTCTGCCTCCCACCTGCCCGAGAGAGCCCGCGGACACAAGGCTTAGCTGGTGGTGGGGGCAGAATAAGGGCGAGAAGAGGTGGGAAAAGAGAGGGGAGCAGGAATACCTCACGTGCCTAGTGAAGGAGAAGCGGGTGGAAAGGACCGTGTGGTGGGGGAGCCGGCAATATCCTCCGGCCCTCCTCCGTTTCACCTGCTTGAGCTGCTGCCGTGCGAGGCTGACCTTCCGGCTGCTCTGCACAGCACCAGACACCCTGAAAGCAAACAGGGAAGGCAGGTGGCTGGTCCTGCACACCCTGGGAGCGGCCAGGAACTGCGCCGTCCCCCGCCGTGCCTGCCGGGCGAGGGAGGAAGGGTGTGCTCGCGTCTGGCAGCGCCCCCCCCCCAGCACGGGCCGGGCAGCAGGCTGCCACGGGGCCGGGCAGGGCTCCGAGCTGTGCAGGGCCACTGGGCTGAGCCTTGGGACAGAGACCAGCGCCCACGGCGGGATGCAGCCGCAGGGCGAGCTAGCCTGGTTCTCTCACAGCTGGGAGAGCAGCCTGGCCTGACTGCCGCACGGCTGCCTGGGCGGGCAGGTGTTGTCCCCGCTGGATGTCATGCAAGAGGGACAGCAGGACCAAGAGATGGCCGTGGCTGCTCTGCTGGCAGGGGCCTGGGCACAGGGCAAGGGCTGGGTGTGTACAGGAGGGGTATGCAAAGCTACTGGGGAGCATTCCGAGCAGGACACATCCTGGGGAAACACAGGAATAGCATCAGAAAATGTTACCCTGAGGAAGGATTTTGAAGGAGTTCTGTGTGCACTGTAACATGTGGTTTTAAAAACAAATACATACATACTTGTCACTGATTTCCAGGTTACAGGACCTTGTTTGTCTGACCACTGGTGAAGCGTCTGGAGCACAAGTCTTATGAGGAGCAGCTGAGGGAGCTGGGGTTGTTCAGCCTGGAGAAAAGGAGGCTCAGGGGGACCTTATTGCCCTCTACAACCACCTGAAAGAGGCTGTAACCAGGTGAGGGATTGGGATTGCCTTCCAAGTAACAAGCAGTAGAGCAAGAGGAAATGGCCTGAAGTTGCACCAGGGGCGGTTTATATTAGATACTGTGAAAAATTTCGTCATGGAAAGTGTTGTCAAGCATTGGAACAGGCTGCCCATGGAAGTGGTGGTGTCACCATCCCCAGGGATATTTAAAAGATGTGTAGATGCGGTGCTCAGGGACATGATTTAGTGGTAGACTTGGCAGTGCTTGGTTGGTGGTTGGACTCAATGATCTTATAAGTCTTTTCCAACCTAAACGATTCTGTGATTTTTCTGCTAACCAGCGTTCAGCTGCACCATCATGTCTCACACTGGACAGTAAAACACTGTGCTGGAGAACATGCCAGACAATGCAGCGTGGATGCACTGAAGGAATAATGCTCAGAGCCAAACAGACATGGATATTCCTCTCTGCTTGAAAAGGGAAGAGATGCCACCCTCTTGGAACAAATTACAGTTCCTGTAGTATAAAACACACCCCTGAGTACAAACAGCGCTCAGCCTCCCTTTGCTTTAATTGGCCATTTGGTGGACTAGTTGAGTTTGCTGCCAAGAGATGATTTATGGAGAGCAATTAGGTGAAACAGAATTAGTTCCTTTCTGTTCTGCTATTTTTCACAGCAGTGGTGTCAGGAAAGCTTTCTTTTTCAGAGCATATATTCCCATGTTTATTCCCCATAATTGCATCCATTGTTGATGTCTGCAGGCTCCCTGCTGAAACCAAATTCCCATTGTCCAAATATATGGATACTGTCCAAAAGTGTGAGAAGGAACAGGCCTGGTGCTCCAAAGGTGGCTATCATTTGACTGCAATTTAGGTTTGCAGAAGAGAGTCCAAGTTACCTCAGCTTTCTCTACAGCCAGTGAGAAGATCAAAGCCTTCAGAAAGTGACTCACTGCATACTCATCCTTAAGATTCCTCTGGAGATCACTGTCTTTCATTTGCCTGTAAACAGACCCTCATGGACTAGCTTAGGGTAGACGCCCAGACTAAATGTATACAGTCAGGTGAGAGGAACCCCATACAGGGGGTTAAGGCAGGTGAAAGGCATTTTAGTGCCAACACAAGCCCAGGGATGTGAAGTACCCAACAACCCACATTCAGCCAGCAGCAAAAGCAGGAACTTTATCCACAACACCTCTGTGTGGGCTAAGGCACATTCTCATACACCAGAGTAACATGCTGACTGGGGAAGGAGATATTCAATGTCCTAGACATACAAATTGCACACCTGCTATGTCCCAAGGAGAGTAACCATGGATCACTTCAGGAAATTTCTTCTTTTCAGAGTTCAGTTGCATATGAAAATGTGTGAGCTGAGCTCTATGGGTGCTTGTCCTGCTGCAGGGGAATGCATGCAGATTCTCTCCTATGTGAACACTCTGGTGTGCAATAGGAAATGTTTTCATGTTGTAGCCTTTCTCCCAGAGGGCAGGGACAGCCTTTCCCTCTCCTTGCCTGGCTGCTTCACTGCAGGAAACTTCATGTCTCTTGAGATTTCAGCCTTAGTGTCAAGGCACTAAAAGTGCACAGAAGAGGCCCTGGGGAGGGCAGGTAGAAAAAAGAGGAATGAGCAGAAAACACTTATAAAATGTCTCAGGTCTCATGAAAATACAATACCTTGCCCATCACGTGTTAAGAATCATGGGCTCATCTCTGAAAGGGCACAAACAAACAAATCTATGTATCACTTACCTACTTATCCACTCCAGAGTTTTACAAGGGCTAAACAGTTTTGCTCTTTTGCCATGAAATCCCCTTTTGAAAGCAGTGAAAGAGCATTTCTCCCCTTAGATGACTTGTTATTCCTGCCACTTGGTGCTCTCTGCAGCAACACATCCTGTGATGGTCTCTTATGGACAGTCACCAGCAACATGATCCTACTTGCTTAGGAGAGTGGCAGGCAGGATTTGAGCCACTGACCTGGAACACCTTTGCTCCTTAGGTGTCCTGGCTCGGTGAGTAGAAGCAGGGTGTATTTGAACACTCCCTGGAACAGCAGGTGAACACAGATGATGAGAGGCTGTGACACTAGCCCGTGTACATTTTTCATTTGGCATGCTGTCACAGCAGACATATTGTGACATTTAAGAAATACAAGACAGTATTAATACTAATGTCTTGTCACACTGAGTAATAAAGTCCTTCCTCCATGATTACACTGTCTCAGGAACTGCAGGTTTCCAGCCCACCAGGCTTCTCCCAGCAGGGTCTGTCCTTGGTCTGTGAAGGCAGTGAGTGAGTGAGTGAGTGCCTGCCAGCATGCGAAAGCGCTGCTGGCCAAGGCAGAGCTGTCAGATCGAATGCAATTAATTCCTAGCGGGACAGCTCTGGACACCATTAGGCTCCTGCAGACTGCAGAGATCTCTCTACAAGCCATGTGACCAGGCAAGATTTCAAGGTGACAGCATAACAGCATGAGTGATGCACAGGCTGGCATATGTTAAAGCTGAACACCGTTTTCTTCCAGGTAACCTCATTAAATGCCTGTTCCTGAAACATCAGGAGTTATATCCACTACCTTTAGCCATGGGAACACAGCACTCAAGGAGTGTGAACACCAGTGCAACTGCAGCTGCCCACAGGCATCGCTCTCCTGCCGAACCACACTGCTCATCTCACGACACCAACAGAGGGGGCCAGATGGGCATTGTGCAGAAGAAGCAGTGGCTCTGGCAGAGGGTGAGCATCCTCTGCCAAGAGCAGAGTCTCAGGCACACTTACTGCTGACAGGAACAGGAACAGTGTAATTTCTGTCTGCTATTGGGTCAGACTTCCTTGGACTTCTTATTTTCTTCAAGAAAGCAGAATGTCTGATTTGGTTTTCTGTGGTTTGAACAGCTTTTACTCTAGAAGAGACGCATTCACTTTTGAGCATAATTCATGGGATAGAAGGTGACATAAAGGCTTGATGCAGGAAACTATGGTTTCCACTTCTCCTTGGCCTCTTTGCTTAGCATCATGCTACAGCTCTGGCTTTCATCCCCTGCTGTTCAGCATTTGGCATGTGGTTTTTCTGAGTCACACTTATGTAATTCCTTCCTCACTAAAATCAGGTAGACTCTGGTCATTCAGGATTTAAAGTTGGTTATTCAAATGACAGCAACTTGACTAAGTCTTTCATAACCCTGTTGTCATTACACCTCCTGCCCTGTCAACAGTTTAACATTGGAGGGTTTATCCATAGCCATTGGCCTGACTGACCCCATGTTCTCCAGTGCTTGTTGCCTGCTGGCTAAGCCCCTTCAGTGTGATCTGACCTTCTCTAAGGGGCTGATTTAGAATATTTCATTTTGTGCTCTTTCTCCAGCTGTTTGAGAGAAATGACTGGTTTTGTCTAGGTCCCTTTATCGTTCTCCTTATACTGGCAAAGATTTAAGGGGAGATGTTATGTGGACTGAGGTACCATCTGTGAAACTCAGCAGCTCTCTGTCCTTTCTCCTCTGAATCTGTATGAAGTTACATAAAACATCTTTTTTCTATCTCTGAGATTAGTCTCATTTCATACTGCTTGGCACCCTCTGAACTTTGCATTGATTTGAATCCAAATGCCACAGTCACAGTCACATGAAACCACGCTGTTTCTGATACTTTCCATTACTTTGGCTCAGTGCAGTGCATGGACTTTTGCCCAGTGGCTTGCAGCCTGGCAGACTTTGCACATGCTCCTGCACACATCTTTGCTAACTGGGGATATCTTCTATTGCTCTAACAACAGCTGAGACCAGAAAAAATTGAGCCCAGCTTGGGGCTGTTTTTTTAAGGACTTTTCTGTTGTCTTCTGGCAATAAGGTAATATACACTTTCTCTGGAGTTGGCATGGTTCACTACAGAGGGGCTGGAGTATCGTTCTCTCCCTCATTTCCAGGCAGAAGTGAGGCAGAGGAAAGGAAGGTGAGAAAGGTCAGCTTTCAGGATTCTGCAAGATAGCCTGAGGACTGGACAGCCCTACAAAATATTGTGGACAGCCTAGTGAAAAATGCTAGAGAGCAATGAGAAAAAGGGTACAGAAAATCAAGGGCAGGGTTTTTAAGAAGTGCCCTTTGAAAATCTTGCTGGTTAAGGGGGAAAAAAATCTTGGTGGAATTCTAGAATATCCAAATCTCATTCAAGGGAGGATCTTAAAATAATGGTGAATGTAAGAAGTCTGGTTGCTTTCACTGTGCAGTGCAGAAGCAATAGGTTCTTCTCCTGAAGAGGCATCAGTCTCAAGAGTGATTTCAGGACTAATGTGCGCTCACACCACCTGCAGCTTTGCTGTCACTGCCCACTGCCATGCCTGGCTATGAAATGCTGCAGGCCCAGCCATGCTGCAGGGCCAAGGACAGGGGGGTGCTGAGCTGTCACCCTGAGGGGGGTGACCCCATGAGATGGCTCCCCCACCACAGCCCACCTTGCCCAGGTTACCCTGATGCTGACAGCACTCCAGTGCCAGGAGGCAGCTCTGCTCTGCCTGTCCCCTTTTTGCCCGGCCTCTCTGATGGACTACCACCCCTTTTACACACCCAGAAATGTGAAACATCTTTTTGTGTGCTTGGGTAAGTAAGAACAACATTATCTGTGCTGGCAGCTGAAATATCATCATTAGACAGCCATCTAAGTGCTTTACCCAGCCAAACAGCACAGCTTTCTGAGCTGTTGTTCCAGGCTTTTGTCAGAGCTAAGCACACACTGCTGCATTAATTCATTACTTTGGGGGAGCAGCAGTTTTACAAACAAAAGAGGGCTTTTAAGATTATTTTTATTGTTTTTCTTAAGACTGTGACACACCAAGTGGCAGTATTGGAGAGGAGCCAAGTTGCAGTATGTCTTCAGCTCCCTGAGTCAGAGGCAGTCCCTAAGGGAGCTCAACTTTTTCTGGGAGCAATAGAATAGCTCCAACAGCACTGACTGATTTTT
>VZTJ01006364.1:321527-390747 GCA_013397795.1 Orthonyx spaldingii | reverse complement strand
TTTTTTTTTTTTTTTTTTTTCATAAGAGGAGTTACGGTTTTCAAAGGCTTTCATCGGGGTATGTTGCCAGAAGGCAATCTTAATCCTTTTCTCATCATGAATATTCTGGGCTCGATAATACTGTTCCTCTGATTTATCCCTCAAGCAGTAAGCTAAATTGTTATTTCATGTTTTCACAGTTAAAACAGAAAAGGTAGAAAAATACAGCAAAGTAAAAATAAAAGTGAACCCAAAACTTCAGTATTTAAGCTTTTGCTTAAAAATCATCCAGTAATAACAAAAGCGCAGGAAGTTCTGATCTGCCTGGAGACTGACTTTTGCCACTCTATTGAAACCCCAGAAACCTTAAGTTATGAGCTCTTTAATTATTTCCTGTTAAAAAAAAAAATAAATTACTGGATATAAATTTAACTTTTCCCCTGCTCTTGCTTCCCGAATTTTTGGTTTACCAAAGGGCAGTAAGGTAATAACATTTCCAAATGTTGCTGGCCGGGACAGCCCCGGCCGAGCCGGGAGCAGTGATGCGGCGGTGCCTCCGCACGGCGGCAGCTTCGGATAAGAAGACAGGGAAGAGATCTGCCGCGGTCCTGTGGCCGTGGGATCAGCGCCAGGATGCACACCGCTCTCCTTTCCCCGGGGGATTCAGACCTGCCAACACTTCCACGCCGGGGCTGGCCGGGGAGGTTGGTTCCCACTTCTGCGTGGCAGGGCTGGAGTTGGTCCGGAAGGAATGGGTGGATCTGTTTAGCACCCCGAGCACGGACAGCCTGCGAGGCTCTTGCAAACTGGGCAGCCTTAATGCTGCCCGGCTCAGTCCTCTGCTTGCTAGCAGGATCCGAAAGCAGGATCCGAAAGCAGGAGAGAGTCCAGTGTAGCCAAACACTCCTTAGTTGTGCGCCCCTCAAATTAACGCCAGTCTGAAAGCCCCGCCCTTATCTCAGGTCGCAAAAGGGTCTGTAGGTTGTATTTGGAGCACTGAAAATTGCAGCTGCTGGCCCAAGACGGTTGCAGTTTTGCTCCTGTAGGCTCGCTAAGTGGGAGCTGCTGCGGCTCCAGAAGATGGAGGAGTCCCATAATGCCTGCAGTGAGGAAGGAGCCAGTCTGTTTCTCACTAATGCACAAACTGCGTATGATTAACACCACTTGTCGAGTGAGGCAGGAGACCACCACAGGCTGCTCAGAGGAATACCAAATAGCGCCCAAAATAGTGGAGTCCTGGTGATTGTAACTATTTGCCCACCCAGGCAGAGGAGCAGGAGGAGGGGTGCAGGTGTCTTGAGAGAGGTTTGGGAAATGGTAAAAGGGAACCTGAACTTGTGCAGGGAACATGGATATGCCAACTTCTAAAGGTCTTTCTATGGCTGTGCTTTGAATTTCCAAGCTAGGAGACAACAACTATTGTGCACTGTACACTGAGGACAATTTGGCTGGGGTACAAAAATTACAAACAGAGTTTCAAAATCTCAGTAGTGCCAAAAAGATCAGCCACCCAAGGTATCACTTAGGAGATCTCCAGGGAGTAAATCTTCACTGAACTTATTGCAGCATCCTTGCAATACTGAGGGGAGCTGAATGTTTGGTGGTGGAGGCTTTTGGAGCCGAATATTGTGGCATTTCCCAGACAGTGGTCACCTGGATGCTTCCCTTGCTGAACTTGGGTAACAGCTTGAAGACTTCAGTGGCTGACCCAGCTGGCAAATATTGGGACAGTGCAGAATCCCTCCCTGACACAAAGGCAGCTGCCAAAGGCATCTGCCAAAAGCAGAGTTCTGATAACAAAGTTGGCACCAGCTCCTTCAGGCAGGCGTTTTGCTGTGCTGGCACTGCCGCCCTTGCTGCTCTGCCTTGCAGCTCTTATCCAAGGGATGAAGATACAGCATGATCAAATAGGTAACACACTGGACTGGGGGGTAGAGAAACCTGGATGTTTGTCCTTGAGATGTTGCCAACCTGTTGCATGACTAAAGGTGATTCATGTTACCTCTTTGTGTCCACTTTCACTCTAAGGACAAGCTGCTTTGTCCTGGCTGTTTCAGTCTGTAATTGTCTCTTGCTCCTCACAGGAACAGCATCTGCCACAGGAAAGGACCCAGAATCAATTATATGTTGCTGATATAACTGTTAGACTGCAAAGTATTTTGAGATCCTCAGGGAAGGAGGTTTCCTCTGCCCACACACAGAGTGGGCCCACAGTCATGCCTCTGTGTGCATGTGCAGGCTGTGCACAGATCATTCTAAAAATGGTCTTTAAAACTGTCTTCCACTGGGACAGACAAAAATATAGGGCTACAAAAATTTGAAGCGATCTTTACCCTCAGGGCCTGCAAACACAAGCTGTGACAAACCACATGTAATTTTAGGATGGAATATGTACTAGTGTTAATATAAGCTTCCTTGAGAAGCTGGAAGACATGGCAAGATAGTTCCCTCCTCCAACAGAGAGGATTTGTGACACTGCCAGGGTGATGGCAGGCCAGGCAGCTGGCTCAGCCAGGGCACCTCTCCTGTGAGGACGGAGCACTGTGCCACACCAGTCTTTCCAGAGAGGCCCCAGCCACCTGAGTCAGCTCTCAGGCTGCCCACTCATCATGTGCATTTTGGCATCATCCAGGCAGACACGCTGTTTCCCTCCATCCCAGCACAGGAATGGCACACGTGATCCTTGGGGTTTATGGGAACCAAGTTACCAAGTTTTCCATTGCTCCTTGCTGTGAGAACCCATGGTAGAAGTGGGATAATCCCTCTCTTTCATCATCTGTACTTTGAATGTTATTATTGAAAAGCATTTTTGCAATCCTCTTTACACAAAAAATTGGGCAAGCTGAGTACATCCCTCATGCTCACCAGAAGCTTTCAGAGAAAAGTGGTTCCAGCCAGCAAGGGCAGAGGTCAGGCATACAGAGAAAACACAGGAAAAATCACATGCAAACCTATTCCTGTTTTATTAAAACAGCTAAAAAATATTACTTTGCACTGCTTTTCCCCACCAGAGACAGCAAAAATAAACAAAATCAGGCCCATGGCAGCTGGCCACAATTCTAACAGAATGGGGGGAAAATTGGTTTACTAAAGTATAGAAGCTTGCCTGACACATTGCCAGAGTGGTACTCCTTTCCTACTTATTCACTCTGGGAAAAGTTACCGAATATTCTGTGTGCAGCTGAAGTTTGAACAGAGCCCATAGGTCTGGCAGGAGGCAGAGACACATTTTAGACCCCAGTGCAGTAACTCCGCCGCAGTTAGTACGTGTACCCTGATTAAAAGATAAAAAAACCTGAAACACGGCTATTTAATATTAAGAGCCTACCCACAGTTTTTGAAAATTGTTCACATTTTCCAGGGTTTATGTTGATTTTGAAGAGATAGCAGCATGTTCCTAAATGTGCCCAGGAACAGATTCCAGCAATGCTGAGGCTGAGGGTTGGGTTTGCTGAGTGCAGTGTTTCATTAGTGTAGCTCTACTGAAAGAGTATTTTCAGTCTGTGCTGCAAAATGAGCCAGCATAAGCTGGCCTCAGCTCAGACATCTCTATTTCCATTACAAGTTGAAGACAAACCCTTAGAGAGATGCATGAGAGATGCTGGATCAAGCAAAATCCATGACAGCTGTCTGTCTGGGGATTTCCAAGTTAGCAATCACACCTGGACCATCATGTTCTGCAGAGGCCAATGACCATGCCCACTGTTATTTCATTCAATCTCCTTTTGGACCAAGACCTTTGGTCTCTGCAGTATCCTGTGGCAGTGTCTCCTGCAGTTCATGCACACAAAAGAGTTCTTCCATTACATTTGTTGCCTGATAATTTTACCTGGGAACCCACTGGTTTGGGCAATGTTACAAAAGAGCAATTCAAATCTTTCTGTTCAGCTTCAGTATTTTATGTTTATACTTCCCATACCAGTGGGTTCTCTTCCAGATTGAAATGTCTTGGTCTCTGTAGGCACTGTATTGCTCTATAAAGTTTTTTCCTGAATGCTTCACAAACAATGGTCCTTCCATTCCATCCTTATGACCGACTGCCACACCTGGGGTGACCACTGCAGCAGCTGATGAAGCACTAGACCTCAATCTTCCTTTTGTCAGATCCTCCCACAGGCATCCTCTTTTTCCTTTCATCCCTGTCCGTTTGCCAGTGCCTGTTTGCCCTCTCTGTTTGGAGCCCAGGCATGTTCCCTTCCCAAAACAGATGAGAGAGGGAACATTGTGAATGTTGATGAGATATAGAGGTTTATGATTACAAAAGTCAACTCACAGGCTGTATAAACAGTTTGTGGCCTATTTCTCACTCAAGATACTTTCAGGCTTAATAAAAGGAACCCTCAAATTTAGTAATGAATTATATATGCCATGTACATGCTGTTATGGCTAAATTAGCCATATATTAATTCATAATCTATGTATGTCAGACACGAGAACTCAAGTTAGGAAGACCTCATACGAAGGTCTGTGGTCTGAGCCTGTGAGCAGAGTAATTTATTATCCCTCCTTCAGGACTGCTGCCTCACAGGAGACAAGAACATAATCACAGGAGTACATCTGGCCCTTTTGAGTTCAGATCTCAGAGCAAAATTTGGGAAAGCTGGAAAACAAATGGACCAAAACGGAATAAAATATTTACTATTGTCTCCGCACAAAGTGCTGAATTTTATACAGCTTTTCCCGGAACAATTCGGATCAATGAAAACACTTTTTGACAAAGTGGAGACGCAATGTTCTTCAGCAAAAGAATAGCCACCTGGTCGATCAGTCAAAATTCTAGCTTGGACAAAAACATTTTCCCATTCAAGGCCGAATTACATGCTGTTCTCTGTAGGGTTAGTGTTCCTCTGCCAGGGTTAAAATTTCTGAAGCCTTTTTTGTAGTATTTACATGAAGAAGTGCTGGAGCACCATCACTGAGAAATTTTTCGTGGGGCAGGGGAGTGCTTCCACATTAGCACTTCAGAACAGTGAGGCTGACCAGGAGATCTGATCCCTAGGATCGCTGCAAGGAAACCCATAACTGCAGCACCAGTGTTTTTCCACCCCTCTTTGCTCCCTCTCAGCAGCTACCATGAATAACAAGCAGGAAAAACAGAGGCAGGTTTTGAAGAGGAATGAGGGCAGTGGTGGGAGGGAGGGAGGCGGGCCCAGCTTATGCAAGAGTGGGTATAAAAGGGGGAACTGAGTACCCCTCCAAAATTGGAGAGTGGGGCAAAAGGAGAGCACACACCTCATCGCTGAAGAACAGGTTTGAGAGGTCTGTGTTTCTTTGTACCTTTACTGTGGCTGTTGCAGGGAGAGATTCATTAGAAAACGTGAGGGCTACAGGCTTATTTTTGATAGGGGATGCTTGTAGGAACAGCCTTGCTTTCGCCTTCTTTGGTTCCTTGTTGCCAGAAAGCTTTTTGCCCAAATTTGGCCCAGTGCAAGTTTTCTGGCATGGCTCTCTTTAAGGGGCAAAATTCTTGGACACCAGAGCTGAAGGGCAGGATAGAGACTTTGCTTTCTAAAGTCAAAGTTCTCTCTTTAAGCACACGCTCATTCCTAAAACCATGGCAACCTAACAAAAAAAGCCTGACAACAGAGTCCACATATAGTAATTGGAATAATGCTCATGCACTCATGCTTAAAAATGGTTCAGAAGTAAAATGAAAGACTAACTGTAGTTAAGTACTACTAGGATAAAATATGTTGCAGGTGTGGCAGGATATGTTCTTCGTAGTCTGAAACCTTCTCCTTTAGAAGAAACTATTAGAAGATAAAAGACAAAGATCTAAGAAGTGTGCTGGCATGTGATGCATCTTAATAGGGGAATATTAATTGAGTGAGCACAAGTGACTGGCAAATGAGGGGGGGAACTGTGTCTGAGCTTTGTAGTAGTACATGAACATAAGGTGAAGTCAAAGGTTCTCCCTCATTACTGGGGCCAGCCAAATTCCCAGTGGTTCGAAGCAGGAGGAGCACTGTGGTGAAACCAGGACATTGAACGCTTCCTGGTGAAACTTCTTTTTCTGGAGAAAGCTAAGTATTTTAATTTGATTACTTTATTGATGGGGGGGCAAGGGTGGGGGACAAAAGATAGACTTCTGTTTTCTTCAAAGACATTGACAATTTTTTTATCGGCAGAAAACAGTAAAACTGAGTGCACAAACACCAAAAGAGACCCAAAGGTCAACTTGGCTGAAAACCCTGAGAAAGTTCAACTAAACTGAACTTTCTTTATGTGTCAGAGCCACCAGACCAGCATGCAAGAGTTGTTGTTCAGGTGCCTCTTGTCCCCCCTCTTCTTCAAGCCAGCATTTCCTGCAGCCAGGGGTGCCTGTTTAGGGCTGGTACTTATAGCAAAAGGAGACCGAGCTGCAGTACACCTTGGTCATGACCTTCAGAGGCGCTGGAAGCAGGAAATACCCAAACAACAACATCCTCTGGATGCTACAGCACAAATGCATGATGATTTAAGAAAAAAAAAATTACAGTGGCTGAGGGGTTTGTGATTCCCCTTTCAGAGTTTATTGTCCACAACAAACATGTAAGTCTGACAGCTGTACTATATGTCATTAGCATCACTTGTAGCTTATTAGCCAAAGCCAGTAATTCTTTTTAATAAGGATGCTTTTCAGAGTTTTAGGGAACACAAGATGCCCTTCTATGAAATAGCCTTCATTCGTGTGTCCTCAATACAGAGAGTATTGGGATGGATTTTCTTTTCACCTATGTTCAAGCCTCATCCAGGGGGACACAGCAGACCAGCTGTAGCTCATCGGCACGGCGTGGTCTGGCCATTTGTGCACTGCTGATGCCTGCCCAGTGCCTCAGGTGGACCCGCATGGGTGGCGGTGCAGGAGATACAGATCTGGGCTGTGCTCACGTCCCGCCCACAGCTCCACTGGCCTCTAAGGGACCAGCTGTCTCCCCTAGTCTGCCTGTGAGAAGGACTCTCCAGGGTAGAGGGAAAGAAGGGGAATTGCAACCTGAAACCTAATTTAATCTTTTAGCCTTTAGCTGAGGAAAATGCATTTTTCATGGAAGAACTACTTCTCCCTTTGCTTGTGTCCTTAGCTGGGCTAGAAGCATTTGAATGGTGTCTGGAGATGGTGCAAATGCTCAGGGATTGTTCTGTGACCAGATGCTTCCTCAACTGAGATGCTCAGGCAGCAAGAGGGCAAAACACCATGAATATTTCAAGCTGTTCGTTTAAGCTTTCAGCGCATGATAGCATGGTATACAAGCCTGGGCTCAGAACCACTTTTGGACCTCATTAGAGTGAAGGTAATGAGATTGTTTAAATGGAAAGCAGGACTGCAGAGACAGAAATCTCTCATCTCTTTGGCATTAGGCACCTGGCACACAGCCCTTGGGCTGGCAGGACTCAGCTGTCCCTCTCCACCTTCATCTCCACCAGCTCCAGCTGACCAGGCTCTCTCCTTGAACCTAACGTGTAGCTGGGCACTGCAGTACAAATTATGCCTGACTGACCCTCTAAAATCGAAACACAGATGATAAATCAGCCCTACTCCTGTTAGAGCCATGGGATTTTACTTACTAAGAATAAGAGGAGCACTGAACAAGACCTAGTCTAACCAATTGCATTACCCCAGGTTTTATTCACTGTTTATTTGCTTAAATAGGAAGAAAGGGCGCACCAGAATTGAAAGATTGTTTCAAAAGCAGCAGAAAGATCTGCAAATGCCAAGCCCTTTTCCCAAACAGAACTTGGGAGGCTGAGACTGGGAGGGATGAAGTCTTTGTGATCCAGCTCTGGCAGCCTCACCTATCTGGCTATCATCTTCTCCATTTCAACATGTTTTGTAGAAGAGGAGAAAAAACAAAGCCTTGACATTCTGAACAGATCAACAGGGAAAAAGGGGTAGAAATTGAGAGCTTAATCACTTTATTCTGCAGTAGCATACACGCCTCACACACTCCTGGGTCCCCAGACTGCAAGGTAGAGATTAAAGGTGATTTGTCTGTGAAGACAAAAATCTCATCCAACTGTGCAACAAACATAAGTACAAAGAAATCCGCATTCCTTTCAGTCTGGCACAAAATTAGGTATTTTCAGCTCCTATAATCAGTTATTCCGCATAGTAAAACGCCTGTGTCAGTCTTAGTAAATGTGTAACTGCAGGCTACACAGGTGTGCTGGGTCTGGTTAAAGGTTGCGTATCCATCCCTGGAAATTTCTATGCAGCTGGTGTTAAGCCGGGCTCAGGTTCCATTGGGCCCTGTCTGGCCTGAGGTAACTTTCCTTGGCCCCCCAGGCTGTGGTGTAAAGCAGCTTTGCGCAATGCCGCCGCAGCCGTGTACAAAGGGCAGGATTCCACCTGCAGTCCTACCAGCCCCGGGGCCAGAGGTGTCGTGAGGAGCTCGCCTGAGGGACAACAGCATCTGAGGGGCAACAAAGGGGTGACACTGCCAGGACAGAGGCAAGTAAGCACTCTGACTGGATTTGCTTTGAATGCTGCTTTTTCAACTCAGGTGTTCATGCTTTTTCAAAGGGCTCGGGGCTCTCTTCTTTAGCAGAATAAACCACGCTGACTTTCTACAGATGGGGCTTAGGGTAAGTGCTTGGCAGTGAGAACTGCTCCTCTTGCTTCTGCTTATGGCAAAAAAGCTGACGGGGGGCTCTGGCAGCCAGAGAGAAGCAACCACTGCATGCCAATGGTGCCTAATGGCACAGCCTGCCTGGGTGGCACAGGGTCACCCTCCCTGCTGTACGGGAAAGATTAAGTAGTGCCTCAAAAGAATTGTATGATGGAGAGAACAGTGGGGAAGGGCATTCCTCCTAATTTGTGGCTTTTTGGTTAATTTTCCTGAGCATCCCAATGTGAAAAATGCATTGAGTAGTCTAGAAATCCACTAGCACAGTAGCTGGGCTAAATGTGAAAATGAAGTTGGGAAGGCACCTCCCAAGATAACTTTTTAACCAGTCATAGCAATGAATAAGCTCTGTCATGCATGTCACCTGCTACCAGCAGGGCTCGGGAGGCAAAGAGGGGCTGGGAGCAGAGGGAATAGCAGCACAATTGTGCTGCCCATACAGTAATTTAGAAGATGAGGTGGGAGTTAATGGGGAAGAACAATCCTTAGGTGAAGGCACAGGGATTGAGATCTACAGCAGGTCCTCTCCTGCATGCCTCTGGGGAGCAAATAGTTTCAGGCTTGACCCACAGGCATTCAGTAGGAAGACACTTAGATATCCTGAGTGACCATCACAGCAACAGAAACTCTGCAAACCCAGCTGTTAAATAGGAACCTACAGCCTGGGAATGTAGATATGCACATTAGCAGGCATATGTACTTAGCAAGGTACATGTAGTTACCAAGCATCTGCACATCTCTGGTTTTGTATGTACAGGACAGTGGTGATACTGCAAACTGGGATATTATTAGGCATGAAATACTTGGGGACCCCTCAGGGGAAAGAATATGGTTATATGTTGTAAATTAGTCTGGGAAGTTGCCAGGTCTTGAATGGGTAGATGTAAACCCAGGCACTTCCACCCTGTGTAAAGCGTTAGCGAGACATGCATTGCTCTGTGTCCTCTCAAAAGGCTCAGGCTGCCAGAATTACAATACTTGACAGACTGGTGTGACTCAAAAAGCCTCTGAGAAAGCAAGCAGAGAGCAGGGCTTGGGTAGTGGGAAGGCTGATAGCATTTTGCCCATCCAATGAGCTATGCAGAGCTTGAAAAGGGCGAAAGCTGGTGAACAAAGCTACAATGAACAAGGAATTACTAGTAGAATAAACATACAGCTCTGAATAACAGCATTTGGACTGATAAGTGTTACAGATGCATAATTTTCAACACATTTGGATTTCAAATACACAGATTAAAAGTAATATACTCGAAATTCAAGAAATGTACAGCAGAGCTATTTGTTATAAAAAAATTTGATAGGAAAAGCAAGAATTCTAAAAAGATAAAATTTTCAGTGGGTATACGTGTGTGTGCATGTGTGTCCCTGACATTCTCATTCCCAATATGCACTAGATTCTTTGTGCCAAAACACCAGTGACATCCACATTCAGTAAAATTCTCTGCTTCATGTGAGGAAAAACAAGAGCAGGTGATCTTTTACCTCATGACAAGACTGCCTGAAAAGTAAAGTAAAACCTAGCCTAACTCTTCTAATTCTGTATTCAGATATAGAAGGCGCAATGAAAATGATTTCAGTGTTAGCACATTTGTATAAGGGAGCCTGGAGTGTGTTTGCCTGGAAGCTAGAATGAATGTTTGCACTGGCCTATGAAAACATAACATGCTCTGCTAGTGCCAAGTATTTTGCTGACTAGACATACAAAGCAGGTTCATTCTGTGTTTGGACCTTAAGAGAACTGGTTTCCAAACCCACTTCCTGCATAACAGCAGGCACATTGCTTAGCCCACCTGTGTGTCAGCAAGGCTCAGTGCAGCAGTTTGCAGCGATGGCTCTGACCAGGTCCCAGGAACAAATGGTGGTGTATTTTTTGCAATACAAGGTTGTGCAGAAGTAGCATGCTCTAGTTTGCGGGCCTAACCAGTTTGCACAACCATTCCCATGCTTAGGGTACTGCAGTGGGTAATAGAGTCACATTTGTGCTTAACATTTTCCCACCTTCTGCCATTGAAACTGGTGTCTGTCTCATCCTGGGCTTTTCAGGGGGCAGAGTCAGACCAAACACCACTAAACACGGAAATTCCTACTGTTGTAACTCCAACGCAGCACTAGCACCTCACCCTGTGATTAAGAGAAACTGTCCTTAAAACAGGCTGACCAGTCTCCTTTCCTCCTCATTTTTTCTTTCAGCAGACACTGTGGAGGCAATTTTCCAACATGAATCTGGTAGCAGATCTTCTCTGTTTGTTGGCTTGCCTTACCGTGGTGACTTGTGACCGCGTCTACGTCCACCCTTTCAATTTGTTTTCTTTCAAGAAGAGTGATTGTGACAGGCTGGAAAAATTGGTTCAAGAGGGAAAGACTATTGTCCCTGTCTCAATTGAGTCCCAAAGCATACCTGAATATGAAGGTGACGTGAATGACAGCAAGTTGGAACCTCCAAGCCTCAAAACCTGGGGGAAGGAGGAACGGGGCTACCTGAGGGACCTGGTGTATGTCCTGGGTATGCGGTTTTACAGCACGCTGCAGAAAGCACAGAGGAGCCAAAATGTGCTCCTGTCCCCAACCAGCCTCTACAGCTCCTTGGTGTCTTTCTACCTGGGCGCCTCAAACCAGACAGCACTTGATTTGCAGGGTTTGCTGGGATTTATTCCCCCCTCTGGAAACCCTGACTGCACTTCCACGGCAGTTGGAAGCAATTTCCTTTCCAGCCTGAGGACGATCGAAAGGCTTGTGAACAGCGGGGATGAGGAGCTGCTCTTTTCCAAGACGCTGAGCCTGTTCTCTGCCCCTGGCATACCCCTATTTGAGCTGTTCATGCAGTACTTGCTCCCCAATGCTGATGAGTTCTACGCCCGAGCTGTTGACTTTACAAACCCAGGCGAGGCAGCAAAACAAATAAATGCCTTTGTGGAGGCCAAAAGCGAGGGCCAAAGCAAGTGCTTACTGGCAGACATCGACCCATCCGCCGACCTGCTGTTTGCTGTGGACGTCCGCTTGGCAGGTATGAGGCAGCACCGCTCATTTTGGGAACAGACTTTGGGAAGGACAGGCAGTAACCCTGTTCCCAGGAAGGAAGCAAGGTCATGCCTGGCCAGTGGGGGAAGGGGAGGGCTCAGATAGAAGGCTGGACCTATGCTCCCCACCACTGTACCAGGGGTCCTGCCTGCACTCTGCCATGAGCTAGCAAGGGCAATGGGGAAGGAGGACGAGGGAGATGGCCTCCAAGAAATTTTCCTTGTCCAGGAAACTAAGGATTAGGAAAGGTGTGGAAAGGTGCATGAGAAAGAATTGCGCAGAATTTCTGGCTGCAAAGGAACTAAAAGTCATGAGGGGCCTCCAACAAGAATCATCAGGAAGTATCTTTAAAGGCAGTCAAAGGAGCTGGGGGTAGCAGGCCAGAGGTACAGGTACAAAAATGGCTAAAAAATACAATGGACATGACTCCTCTAGTGGCTATTAAACACAGAAGTCTGGAGGCAACATCTGGCTCAGGAAACAACCAAACGATGTATCAGTTATGGAAACAGGGCAACTTATACAAATCTAGAAGAAATAAGGGAATTATTTTCATTGACCATTCATTACCTAGGGTCATTCCATGCTGCTGTCCCAGAAATCCCCCTGCACTACAACTGAGCCTTCTCTCCTGAGTGTAGCTGCTTTCCTAGATCCTCTTGACTGAGTGCAATACTAAAGACTGCACACTTCAGACAGCTTGTCTACCTGTGACAGTATTTCAGACAATTTGAAGTGAGCCCTAAGTTCCTGAGTGGGTCTATACTGCTAAAGGTGGAGTTGTGGTGCCCATGAAGCACTTTTGTACCTCCATCTTCCCACATCTAAATTGGATGTCAGGTTTTCTTTGCCTTTCATGAGTGCTGTCACTCTCTTAGCGAGCTGTGGGCACCAGCTTTCTCTTCATTGCAAGGTCCAGCGTAGATATGATACTGCAAAAGCAATTGTGTTACAGACTTGGGCATGGTCACAAGAGCAGAGTTTTCCTTCAGGAGAACCACTTTTTCTTCTTCTCCTGAAATTGGAAACTTGGAATTTGTATAAGCTTAGAAACACATGCTCAAGGGTCTGCCTCACTGGGTCAGCTTGACTGCCTCCTCTCTCTCAGAAAGTGCATTTGAAATGTAGTCTCCACACGTGGGATGGACAAAATTGACTCAAGAACAAAAGAATTACATAAGCAACTCTTTTCTAATAAATAGAGTATGACTTTAGCATTTGCTTTGCTATTTGGTTGTGAAGGGGCATCCATGATAACTGATACTGTCATGCTCCATGTCAGTCCCTAGAGCTGCAGAAAGCAAAAAGTAAATTTTTTTCTCTGAAACACATTATATGAGCTCTGAGAATGCTATTAACAGCCATAGTATTGATAAAGTGACAGAAATCAATACAGAACAATAGCTAAATGTCCCCATAGTCTCAAGTGTTGTTCACTTGCACACAGATTTTTTCACGTTTGTACACTTGCTGCCAAGCAGGGTCTGCCATTTAGAATTCAGTGCAGAACATCAGGTGCAAGTTTCACTGATAGCCATTGTGTTTAGTTTTCTTGCGGGTTTTTTTTAGTTGCAAAACAATTACAAAATGTATGAAAATAGCACTGTGGGACTGCACAATCTTAAGCACCCCTCCTGGTTAAACTCTCTTGAACAGACAGTTAATTTTTAACTAGAAATTTGTCAGGATGATTTTTGCCTTTCTGTTTGTTTGTTTTTTAAGTAAAGACTTTCTACAGAAAGTCATGCTCTCAGTAAGTTTGTCAGGCTGACATAAAGCCTGTATTATAGAACATGGAGATCATCACCTGAAACAGAGAGACACAATGTTTCTTTACTCCACTCCCAAGTCAGTACTGAAAATTACTCTTTTACCCTCCCAGGCTACATCTTTGCATTGACTGACAGCATTTTTCACCTCCGTTATCTTCCCCATACAGTAGACACAGGTTTCTTCCCTGCTCCAATGTGGTTGCCAAACCCACAACTTCTGTGTCCTGATGTGAGAGATCTCCCTGTAAGAAGCCACTTCTTCCAGTGCGTCAGCTCTCACCTTCTGTAGAAGGAAATGGCCACATTAGAGCAGAAGAGTACACATCCAGTTACATGTTTGAGGGCACAAACATCCAGACCCTCACCTAGCAGGGAGCCATTTCAAACACAGGGCTGCTGATTTGCTATTGTGCACAACTGGCACAGTATTAATGAACTCACTCCCAAAGTCAGTAGCAGAACTTTGAAATTTTGCAGGATTTTCCTGAGAATATTTAAAAGCAATTACTACCTCATCTGGTACATTTGGCTGTCTGAAGGCTCTGTACTTTTTCCTTCTTACAGTCTTGACTTTTGCAGAAGTCCTGTGAAAATTAATTCTGGTTATACAGACCCTCCTTTCTGCTTGCATTCCTTGTTGTTACAAAATATAATAGAAAAAGGTGAACAACCCTACTTCCTTATTCTTTGCTTTGCTTACACCTTCCCCATCTCCACCTGCTGCTTCTTTTGGTGAAGTTATGGTAGGTGAAAGTGCCTAAATGCTCTTTTAATGCAAGCTCATTTAAGAGGCAAGTGTTCATATGCTAAAAAAAACTTACTGCATATTAAATATGTTAGGGTCCAGCATTTATCCGGATTTATTGGAGGACAGATTAGTTTAACAATACATCTAGACCACCTTCTATTTTAAATTAATATACCAATATTAATTAATTTAATGGAAGGAGTTCCTTTCTTTACTACAAAATATACATCTGTTTTCCTAATTCCGTAATTCCACCAAACAATTTCGAGATTTCTGATCTCTGCCCTTCTTGCAGAGGGCAGTAGTTTCTTTAATGCTAACAGGATTATCTGCCCAACTGGGCAGCAGCACAGATCTACGGCAGTGAGCAGATAACATGTTGAAATGCAAAGCTTCACAGAAGCAGTGGGAGGTGAGAGCAAGTCTTCTCATACTTGTGAACTGGGAAAGAAATTTATTTTAAGGTCTAGTAAGTGTTTGAGTATGTCCTTTTTAACCTCCTTGGCTCAACCAACATTTCAGTGTTGTGCTTACAACCTTCCCCATTGCTTTGGTTTGTAAGATGGTGAAGGGTGAGACCTCAGGCAGAGCTTGTGCTGCCTTCCATCTCCTGAGCCCACCCGGCTGCCTGAGAGTGCTCCTGCAGCAAGGGATGTGCTTCCAAACATGCCATCAACACACTCCAGGGACAGAGAGGAAATCAAGCAGACTCTCTGCACATGCCTGCGAGCCCCTGTGGACCATGTGGCAGCCTGGGAGGAAGCAGGCAAAACCAAGCAAGCAGAGGCACTGTCCCCAGGAAAGGCCACAAAGCCAACAGAAATACAGCAGCTTTGGTCACAGTCCCTGTGCTGTGAGTTTGATGCCACCAAAAAGCAGATTAAAGGGATACATACGTTTACAGTAGCTAAATGTGATTTTATACATGCAGTCCTTCTCTAAGGCAGTGTGTTGTTCTTAAAAAAAAACAGCTAAGGGGCAGAGGGAGGAGGAAAGAAAGAGAAGAATCAATTTCTCCTTTCTCAATCTGTTTTTCAGTGAATGTTACGCAAGCCTTCCTGCTCAAAGAGCCTCAGGAGTTCTGGGTGGATTCAAGCACAAAGGTCTTGGTCCCTATGTTGTCTGTCACGGGGACATTCAAGTACAAAACTGATGCCAATGGGACTTTTTCCGTGGTGGAAATCCCCATCAGTAAGACTGCGCTGCTGGTGCTGCTGCAGCCCATCAATGACAGTGACCTGGAGCATGTGGAGTCCAAGCTGACGTGGCAGTCCTCAGCCTGGCTCCAGCAGCTGTCCCCAAGGTAGGGAAGGGGCACGTTCCCCCTCCAATAGGGATGGATGGGATGGGGTCAGCCACGCAGGCCTGCCTGCTCACCTGGAGTTGGACCCTGCCAGGGAGGCTTTACTACTGAGCACAAAGAGAAACCCCAGCACACCCAAGGGCCTCACTTCAAAGCAGCTCGACTTTGGTGCTACCAGCTTTTCATCTGGGGATATTTCAAGGAAACAAGCAAGTCCCTTTGCATCCCACCCATGAAGTGGGATGATCTGGGGTTCAGCAGCAGACCCAGGGTGAAGTCTGGGTGAGTTCACACTCAGAAACAGTAACGTGGCACCCATTGTGTCTGCCCACACACTGAGCACTTCTTGCAGCTGTTTTCACATGCCCATTCCCCAGGACTGCCCAACCACGATGCTTTTACAGTGGAGAACAAGCTCTCACTTGTCTCTCTCTCTCTCCCTCTCTCTGCAGAGAAATCAAATTAATGCTGCCGGCATTAACAATTGAAGACAGCTCTGACCTACAGGAGCTTCTTGCAGATATGGAACTGCCTGCACTGTTGGGGAAGGGGGCAGATTTCAGTAAGATAAGCAACGCCAGTCTAACAGTTGGAAAGGTACAGCACATATCACTGTCATTCAAAAAAAGAAAAAAAGCTTCCTGCACAGTTTCAGCCTCTTAAACTGAATAAATTTACCTAGAACAAAGCAGTCAGAGCCATGTAGGGAACATGTGTAATAGGGGCCTGAATATCACATACAGTGTATGTTTTGGATTTAGTAGGAGAATAACATTGATAACACAGTTTCAGTTGTTGGCAAGTCGTGGGAGGAATGAGTGCCCAGCTGTGTGGTACTCAGCTGCTGGCTGGGGTTAAACCATGACACAAGGGTAACAGGATTACAGACCAGCCCACTGTACAAGCAGTTATTCAGCTTTTGCACATGTTATGGAAAAAGTACTCCAACATCTTTTTTAAACATCTATGGAGTACAATGTGCTTTATCATTTACTCAGACTCTAATTTGCCCTGTCATGATCATGCTCTGACGATTCCAGAGTTACTCATATGTTTTTCCGTACAGGTAATAAATAAAGCCTTTTTTAAACTGGCCAGTGATGGAACAGATCAGCCAGAAGACCCCACAGCACAGAAAGAAGATGGGGCGTACCTGGATGTAACACTGAACAAGCCATTCCTATTTGCTGTTTTTGAAAAGCAGTCAAGGGCAATGCTTTTTCTTGGCAGAGTAGTACACCCTCTGCATGAGGATTAAATGCAAACACAGAGGATAAGAAAGGAGGGGAATGATGCACATTTCCCATCACTGTTTTCTTATTCATCAGATATTTTTGTGATGTTGTTGAGTGCTCTACTTAGCTTTGAGATGAAGCAATTAGTGTTTGAAATATAGCTTTTTGAAAGCTAACACCTTGCAACATTTCATTCTTGTTCATCTATTTCATGTGAGGTGACTCACATCCTTCCTCCAGCTTCCATTTTATTCTTTGTCTCCCTTTTGCTCCTAGTTCCCTTTTTGGATGCAGTGGGGCAGGGCAGTGTTTTGAAGCAAGGCACCAACTTGAAAAAATAGTTATATAAGCAACATTTACTATCAAAAAGGACCTCTTCATTTTTTAAAAAGCTTTTTGAATTGTATAGTCAGTTTTGCAAGAGAGACACCCTTTTACATCACAGTGAAGATTTTACAGTTATCCACAGAGATTTCTAGCTTCATCAGCAACATTTTCCTTTAAAATGCTGCCAACTGCACAGGCAGGCTTCACTTGTCCCACTGAGACAAGATTTTTTGCCTTGGAAACAAGAACATGCTTAGAGGAAGTTTCTTCTTTCTGCAGCCCAGATGGGTATGTTCACTTCTTAACTTTATAGACATGCTAAAAATAGGGTTGGGTAGTATTAATGAACTGTGAGTTCTCAGAGTCTGACAGAATTATCTCTAATTTTTTTAGGAAAAAAAACCCCACAAGGTGTACTATTCCCATACAATTCCATTTCTTGGATTACTTTATAACCTGTGAGGCATTTCTTACAGCCTTATAGCAAAAAAGGACATTACTGGTTAGAGTCCAGTTCTTTAAACTTTAACATATCCAAACCATATGTTCTTTAAAAATAGCATTAATGGCAATAACGTACTTTAGTATAAATAGTGGATGTGGTGCTGCTACTTGTGAATAAAATTATTACAGTGGTCCAGTCCAACTCTTAACAGAGTCATAAAAGTTTGAAACATTAAAGTGAAACAACAGATTATTAGATGACTCTTGAATTAGGAAGTGAGGAATTGGGAGACAAACCTTGGTACTAAGGAAAGCCTGGAACAAGGATTTCCACCTCTCATCTCCAGATTTATTGTTAGCACTGATGGCACTTAGGAAATAACTGCAAGCCTCTTTGGCATATCATGTGAGACGTATCCCACAGCGCACAGCAGCTCATTATCATCCGCAGTGCTCCAAATGTGTATCTAATCTAAATGCACTAATGCCAGCAGCTTGCTGTCAGTGATGCAGATATGTGACAAATCCTTGTAGCTTAATGGACAATACTATAACATTATAAATAAAATAACCCTCAAGAACACTAGGATACAGCATCCATGTATTTATTCATTTATAATGTATGTATTCCAGATGCTCTAACATCTAAATACTGTACTTGTATTTGTGCTGCATTATATACAGAAGTAATTAAATATGAACATGCAGAGGTGAAAAGATGCAAATAAACCCACTTCCAAGTTTCTTTGCCACAGTTCAGTTGGGCTTTTGTCCTTATATAAGTTCTAGCTTCTGAAATCTGCTCCAAATTAGATTTATGTTTTAAAGATAGTAAGTTGCATATTATCAAGCCCTACAGCGAATGGTATAGCTGCAAGCATGAAAGAGGCAGCTTCATACTAGTTTAAAAGTTATTCCATTTATTCGTTGAAGTCAGAAGGTAGCATCAGCTACAAATAAAATTTTTGACATTTTAATGAAGAAGATGGAAAATAACAAAAGGAAGCCCCTGGATACACTGATGGAAAGTTCAGGGGAAAATGCCTTTATTCACAGGTGGGGTCTGTATGCTCTGGAACTCTATACCCTGTTCCTGTTCAGTGGTTACAGGCAAAAAACCAAAACAAACAAAACAAATCCACCAAACACACTTTTCAGAAAAGAAATTTTGTGGTGGAGAGCACCTCTCCACTGACACCATGGAGAAGAAAAACAAGAAAAAAAGGGCAGAGACAGGGAACTGAAAGCACACTGACCAGAATAAGGACTGCGAAGAGAGAAGTGCTGGAGCAAATGCAAATACCAACAAGATAAGTTATCTGTACAAGTACCCATTCTCCTAGATATTAAAATGGTAAAAACCACAACTAACTAACCAAAAAAACCACCCATGCTCAATTCCCAACTAAGTCTCTGCTTCCCAACAATGTATACTATCCTGAAACTTTGTTTCTGACATCAATTTTACAAGTAAAATTTTTATGGCATTTTGCAATCTTCACTCTCCTCCAATTTTACCAAATTCCTCTGTCAGGCACACCATGATGTACATTCCAAGCATCCTAGACACCACTCACATACTGAGCTCCCAAATGCAATCTTCAGCCTAACAACGAGGTGAATGAAGCACCTAAACTCAGGCTCTAAGAGGTGGGAGATTTGGAGAAAGAGAACAAAGGCAAAGATTAGCTTTTTAGGTTTCATCAAACAGCATAGTTTATCCCTGAGCATAGCCAACAATTTACTAAAAGTTTAAAAACACAAAAAAATTTAAAAATCTATGCAGTTTGCTTCCTCATCCCTCCAGTTCAATCTTGAAAATACAACAGTTGATGGAAAAATGAGAGTAAATATTCCTCAAGTGGTCCAGCCAAATATGCATACTGCTAGTTATCTTTAGATGATGAGGTTAGAAGAGGCTGGTCCACTTCTGGTATAACCTACCAAGTTGAGAACCCAGTTACCATTTTAGAGGAAAACATGCCACTGCTCTTTCCCTCCTCAATATTGTACAAAACTTCTTCCAGCTAAATTCCTTCCAGGATTAGAAAGGCATAGCAAGTTTTCTAAAAGTCCTAGAATGGAAGAAGAAAAAGGCACAAAATCAAAACTGCATTACTGTCATGAAGTGAAGGGCACATAATTACCTAAGGAATAGAAATAGGATTAGTAGCAGAAGACATCTCCATTGGAACACACATAGTAGATCCTCTCCTCACTGATCCACAGTGTTTGAAAATGCTAAAATTAATTTTACCAAAGACAAAGTTAATTCACACCTTTCTTTCAACAGGGGTATCACACAAATTCTTAACTGATGTCTTATTCCACCGAAAGAAAATGAAATCCTATTCAAGTGAACAAAAATAAAAGATGGGGAACTGACATAGAACCAGTGATACGGACACTTAAAGCAATCATAAGACCATTCAGTAATTTTGATTTGCTATATAATGTTATTTCCTGCCCTGAAATTAAAGCTGGTCTTCAATGGAAAAGAACAAAATTCAGCCTATATCCTCAGAAAGCTGATGAAGACAAGTAGAAAGCGCTGTTATTGCAGGAAGATGTGGAACATCACTTGCAACTCTAGGGCAAGTAATCTCTCCTTGCCTTTTTGGTTTGGTACACAGACTACATTCCTTCCCCCAGTTTTGGAGGATACAAACAAAACTGTTCTATTTTCAATCACTAGGGTGCAGAGATCTCAGAACCTGTTACTTTGGTGACAGCTGTTATAGAAATGTGATTGTATAGAGATGCACACCTGCTGAAATGAGCAGGTACACAGTGCATTTACAATATTACAATCTGTCTCGGGCTACAACTTACACATCCATTTTATAATAAGAAAACATTGCTGAAAATAACAATAGCTAGAACTAGGAAGATATGTCTACTGTTGATTCTTAACAAAAGCAAAGGAAGAGGTGTGAGGAGACCAAACTTTCTGGGTTCATCTATTAGAAGCCTGAAAAAATATAATACATACATAAACCTCTTGTTCATAAGCAGGAAGAGTTACATCCACTCAGTAGTGTGTGCCTAAGGCTGAGGATTTCCAGGTGCCTGAAGGAGACAAACAGATGTCACCTGAAAAGTTGGTTCACTGTTCTGTTTCTCTCCTCAGCAATATGGATTCTCCCTCAATTGTGTATGTTGCCATGAGCAGAGAGAAGTTAAGCAAATTAGAAAAGCCAAATCCTGCTCTCCATTACTCAAGATTGAATCCAAGCATCACTACATAATTTTAAGCAGCAGGACTTTTATCACTGCCACCCTTCAAAAAATTAATTTTAGAAAAGTCATAACAGCCACCTATCGTAATTGCTTCAAAATCTCCAGGATCACATAGTTGTGTCTTCTCAAATAAAATACCATCACTTTCTAACAGTGAGGAATGAAAGCCGTCAGGCTGTGAAAGGTTTGCTCACTACAGTTTCAACACTACATGACAGCCATGTGCTACAAACCTCCTATCTCTAAGTACTTGGAAAATTTCCATCATCTGGGCATTAAGCCACAAGCTCTCTAAATACTTTAGGAAGAAATAGGTATTTTCAATTAATAATTATGAACTAGAATTCCAGTGTTAAATTTTCACAACATTAAAAAAAAATCAGAACAACAAAACACAAACAAAACCAGGGCATTCTCTGACTTTAAAGCTTTAAATTCACCTCCTGTTGTGCCTAGACTATGTTGCCTGTCCCTCACATATGAAAGAGAAGCATCAATAGGCAGATCACTCTAGGTTCAAGAAAGGTCTTTGTTAATCCTTCTACCATTTTAAACCCTAGTAACACTTTCAAATTTCCTGCTATATAAGATGCACCTTGTACTGATGTAACTAGATTTGAAGTTACAAAAATTCTACGTGTGTTCAGGTGAGTTCTAACAGATAATATAATAAAAATCAGAAATATGCCAGCTTTGAATAAATTCTAGCTTAGTGAATTAAGTCTTAATTTGAAGGAAAACAGGTAGTCTGAATGTAATAACCTGTAAGTTAGATAATTATATTAGAAATTATTTCCAAAATTTAAAGTACTTTATGAGCTTTTGCCACACAGCACTTCACACCAACATGGTCTGTGAAAAACCAAATCAGTTAAATGAAAACATTCAAAATCCAAACAAGAGCTAACCATACCCCATGGTGAGGGAAGGCAGGTAAGTGCAAAGCAGTAATGATAAATAGCAGAATCCTGTTCCTGCGAGTAATTTATTCCAGAAGAGCTGGAATAACATTTGGAAGTTTTTGACACCCTGTAAGGAGCTAAGGCACACAGCTGCCTGTCTCAAATGCTGTCAAGCCCACAGATGGAACTTGCAGTAAGAACATCCACTACAGTGGGAACTTGAGATAAGCACAAAAGGGAGGAATTTGTGACAAGAAGGTGCTGATTCCAGACCTGGCAGAGGTGAGATCTGGTTAGCACATCTTGGTTAATGCATCTTGACAAAAATTCTCTAGCAAACTGTGGGAGAGGAATCAAGTGCTCATACCCATCTCACTGCTCAGAGATCACCCCAAGTTATGGGCCAGACGGCATCTGTGACCACCGACTCCAATGTGCCCCCAGACTCATTTCTGGGGCCTCCCACCAGAGGACTGTGCGTGATCCCCAGTGTTACATCAGACAGTGTATAGCTCCCCCCCAGGGGAGGTACCTGGGCATTCCCACCTAAACCTAAACATCTATGAACCCATTGAACTCTTTGTGTCATGGGCTTCCCCCACTCCTGATGGATCAAGATTGTGACCTTCACTTTGACCAACAAACATCTAAAATTGCAACAATTAAGTTTTGTTGCTGGATCCATGGGTGGTGGTATCTTTCCTCTCCACTATGTACTCATATATGTTCTTTCTTTTCCCTATATGTTTTCCTAAGTGAATCTTTATACTTTCATATTGTTCTATTTTAATAGACAATAACAAAAACAGCTACATACCTCTTTTCCATTGCAACCAAACTGCTCGAAAATAAACCTGAGATATATATACATATCCTCTGGTCATTCAATGTCCTTTCACTCTAATCAAGGGTTCTGTTAATAAGAACCTCAGTTACTTTGCCTCTGGGGCATGTTGTAACACAGCAGTCAATTAATAGATTTGATTCAAAAACATATGGGAAATCAAAAGTTAAGAAGACAATTTATTACATATTATTTTCAACATAACTTCATTCTTGTACATTTCAAGTTGTACAACAAAAATAAGAAAAGCAGTTTCTTCTACTTTTATTCTACAGTAGAAAGTTTAGAACTTTGATTGCTTTCCATATAATGGATATCTATGATAAATTCTCAGTCTTTTGGTGAAACAAGTTTATCGAGGCAGAAGATACACTGGTTTGTTGCTTGAGATACTTTAGCAAGCACTTCATTGCTACTTATTTGGTAACACAAAGAAGAGTTAAATTCTCTCTCTTTCTTTAGGGACATTGTTTATCTTCAATCACATGCTTTCAAAAGTATCTAGGATGGTTCTGTTGTAGCCTGATCCTTGGCAGTTAGAACCAGCTCTGCAAGGGCTGAAAAGCTTTTTATACTGCTTGTTTCCAGTCCCATCTTTCGTATCTAAAAAGATAGAGAAAACCCATTAATTTCCTTTAAAACATTAAAAACTCACAAGTTATTCTACTTAAAACATTTAATGAAGCCTATGTTTTGTCCTGCATTGACCTGTGGTAAAAAACTCAACTGCATATACTGCAAACTATAAAAAATTTGCATTCAACTTTGCTCAGTTAAGTCTCTCCAGTTACAGCAGTGTCTTGCAGGGAAATATTTCACCATCTTCTAGGCAACTTGTAACTAAAGTCAGCTGGAAGTTTTCCAGTGAAGCAGTCAGCAAGAGAACTTGGCTGTAGTTGGTTTTAATGCATTGATTTCAACCGATTTTTTTTTTCCAACCCCAAATGAGGTTTCTGGGCAAAACTTTAAAGATCAACATGAATACACCCAAGAACAGCCAACAGCATGATGGTGAAAGCATTTCAATAGGCTGCAAGAGCATATGGTTCTAGCCTTGAACTTCCTGGGAGACAAAAACAAATCTACAATTACAGAGGTTGCTGCAAGTAATTTCTTAACCAGGAAATCTATTGCCCTGACAATAAGAAAAATATGGCCATCAAGAAACTAAGAGTGCAGTGAAGCAGAAAAATCTGGATCTAACTCAAACCATAATGAAGTGATTCTGAAAGGGTGTTTGCTGCTGGAACTCTTTGTAACAGTCATATGTACCAAAACATCTCCTAAATGATTATGAATAATCTGTCCCAGTTCAGTTGAAATTCACATTGCAGTGATAGAAAAGATGAACAAAAGCTCAACCCCAGGCAAAAACTGACAAATAATAGTTTTTGTTAGTAAGATTTCCATAGTTCCACCCAAATTTTTGTGATTAGCCTCATATCTGAGAAAAGCATCTGCTCACACACAAGCAAATTTAATCTGTTCTAATGCATCAACAGCATCTGCTCATAAGACTGGTAACGCCTTGGCAACTAATGATATGGACTCTCAGAAGTTTGTTTATATCTAGATATGATTTTCAGAAGTAAAGGAGTACAAAACAGTATGCTTATACAATTTAATGTAGCTACTGCATACATTTCCTGGAATATATTCTTCTTTTATGTTTTGCTATGTAAAATTTCATATTGGGCACTGAGAAGCACTTACAGTTGTGCAGGGCAACAAATCAGGCTGACATCCTCACAGCTCTTGGGAACAGAACCTGACCATGCAGAAAGTCAAGGCAAACAAAAGCAGGGCCGTAAAGAAGTTTCTATCAGACCTAATTCAGGTCCCTGCCCTCTGATCTGTAAACAAATTGTTTCTTCTTAGTGCTTCCAAGCACTAGGCAGTACTTGAATTTTGAGTAGTAAGAAATACAAGCTTTGCATTTGTATAAGAAAGGACAGGAAAGGATGCATTGCTGAAGTGGTATCTACAATCACCAAGGTCTCAAATCATCTCCTCTATACAAATGTGAAAACACAAAGCAAAAACCCGAACCCCCACCAACAAAACTTTCAAGACCAAAATCTGAGTCAAGGTTCCTTTTCCTCTACCATCACCCTTCCAAAACCATTAATAATAATAAAAAACTTGTTTCTCATCACTTACTTGTTCTCCAAAATACTCAACGTCTAGGGCCAGCTGCAGTCGGATTTTGTTATCATCACTCATGCCCCCATTTGTACCGACAGGGTTTGAAGTTGCAGTTCTTCTGGCTTGCTTCAACCTTTTAAGGCTCTCTTCCATTTTCTTAACAGAACTGAGCACATCAGACACAGTTTCATAATACCTAAATTAAGGAAGGTTAATAAGAAAGAAAAAATTCCACTTTTACAGAAAAGCCTACTTCATACACAGAAGTACATAACTGGCCCTGCTGAACAATGCCAGAAGGAATGGTTTCCCTTGCAAAGAAGCTACTTAACATCATTATCAATTGATCAATATTTCCATTATTAGTTCCAGAGGTTAATCTGAAGATTACCAGCCTCCTTCTCATCACAACATGTTTGACCCCTTCAAGATGTTTGTACTCAATAGTGACCAAGGAATGCAACTGCTCAATTTTAAACAGTCAAAATCAGCCCCTCTTTACAATCAACAGAATACTGAGTAAAGCTGCTTTTACAAACAGGACAAGAATAACAGCCTGACAGATCAAAACCCACATATTTTTAGGCAAGTTATAAAAGTGTATATCAGAGCATGCATGTGCACACCAGTCAGAAATGCCTGTTTCTAAAATGAAGAAACTGATTGAAACAGGAGTCTCAGGAAGCTGGCAGGAAAAGTCAGAAGAATACTAATCCTAAATTAGAAAAAAATGAAACACCACTGCCCACACAGTGGGATCCACATTAAAGCAAGCATAGAATCAAACAAAGTACACACATGAACTGCTCCACTGAAGTTCAAGGAGCTGTAAAGACTGAAATCCCATGCCTAAGTGGGAAGGGTATATCATACAAACTAAGAGATGCCCAGGACACTGAGTTAAAAACAAGAAGAGAAAATAGACCAACAATGGGAAATTAAAAGATCCGAAGAGAAAATAGACCAACAATGGGAAATTAAAAGATCCTAAGAGAAGTTATCAGATTGAGCTGTGTTCTGTTATCTGCTAAAATCTCTAACTTTCAAAGAGCTTCTCTATGAAAACTGTTACTGTAAGAATTAAAAAAGTTGAAAGAATCTTCCTGATGATTACTTTTAAACAAGGAGGCAACACAAAGCAGACAAGCTTTTTTAAAGGATACATAGATAGGGATGGCTAAAGAAAAAGTGCTTGCCAGTGTCATGGAAACTTGTTTCACGATACCATTCTATGAAAGGCAAAAATATTCAAATAAAAGTCAATCGTATTCTCTTTTCATATCTTGGTATTTCCTAGTCCCACTCACTTGTGATTAATTCCTACTTCTGCTGTACTCCCAAGTCCTTCTGCCATTTAAGCAAATTTAGCCCCCAGTGATTTTTAACTAGTTTATGCTCTTTTCTGTTTTTTTTTCACTTAGATGCAAGAATGTATTGTCACAGCAGGAAATTAATTATTTGCATCTGTATTCTCAATAAAGAAACTACAATATTCCTCCATTTAAGAAATTCAGTTTCTTTGACTTGTCTCTTGTCAGTGAGGATATTTTAAAACAAACTGATAAAAATAGTAGCAACAAACCACGAAAACAGAATTCAACTGAAAATTCTACAGAATTAAGAAATGAACCCACCAGACTTACTGGTATTTAACCACTGCCACCATGTTTGACCTAGAACTTAATTCAGTTTTGGTAATGTTAACATGGAGAGTGAAGAACTGTTTTGGAGGCAAAAAAGCTCTGGTTGGGTCCAAGGAATTACATAACAGCTACTTTGCATGTTTTACAGCTACTACCAGTTTTACTGAAGCTTTTAAAGCAAGACTAAGCAGACACACAGATGTAGAAAGACAGACAAGAATTCACTCTAAGATACTTTAGCTCAATAAGCCTGAGGGACTTGATATTCCAGGAATCTTTGCAGTTCTTCAGCAATGTTACTTAACAAATGCTGTGGGTTAACAATAAGATTCTTTTTATGCACTAATGACTGGTTAAGAGACACCAGGCTTGAAAAACGAGGTTTTGTGCAAAATGAAAGTGACCAGTGCAGTCTAGACCAACCTAAGCTTAGCCCTGTTCAAAATACTTAAGAACAATTTCAAGAACAGTTGGTGAATGGGTAAAATTGTCTTATAATTTTAAGTCTATTCTGAATAACAAAAAAAAAAAAAGAAAAAAAAAAGAAGCAGTAGAAAGTACCTGAGAGGTACCAGAAGTGGAAGAGTAGGGAGGCATAGGGAGGCAAAGGGCAAGAAAGAACTCGTCTTCTGACTATGGTTTAAAACATCAGTATTATTATGTGGTTAAATCTCAGAAAAAAATCAATCCATGCTCAGCAGCAGTCAACAGATAATATAATAGGCTAAGAGTTATTAGGAAAACCATGTAAGAACAGACAGAATCACACATTATACTTTAACCTGCATGGATTCTTCTGATATTATCATCTATGGCCAGAAAGGTGAAAGAAAACCAACAAAGCAAAACTATAAAGATGGGAAAAGGAAAAATCCCCATCAAAATAGGCTAAGGTGACTCTTTAGTTTTAGGCAAGGTTAGAGGTATAAAAAAATTATAGCTAGCACAAAGAGTAAATTGTCCACAATGCAAGAGGTAGGGGGTATCCTGTGAAATTTTCTGGCAGAAATTTCAAACAAAAGCAAGTATTGCTGTCTCACGTTACACACTTTAACTAGCAGAACTCACAGAATGCAACATCCTGCTCAGTAAGAATTTAAAAAACAGCTAGACAAACATAAACAAAATCCATTAAGGAACCTAATGCAGGTGGTTATTCATGTCAAGATGCTAACTAGGAAACAGAATATCTACTAAAGAAAATAATGCTTTACGACTGCCTTATTAAAACTGTGAACAGTTAGCTCTTTAGCAGTTTAAAAAGTCCAAAGCTTTTTTGTAAACCATTAAGTAGACGAATAATCATTACATACATTAAAAAACTCAAAGGACAGTAGAACTCAAGTTTCTTGAAAATTTAACCACTGTTCATTGAAAATAACATAAGGTTAAGGTCTTACATCAATTCTGAAACAAAATGCAAATTTTTAGTTCACTGTTGCATTCCCAGAGCTAACCAATTTTTCAAATGCCCTATCCACCATGTCATGGTTTGCACAGATCTGAGGAGGAGCCAGGTCTTTAGATTCCCTGCCCAGCTTTTCATCTGCTGAATACGCAACACCAGAGTAAATCCAAGGAAATATATCCCACCTGAAGAGTACCAGATTTTGATTTTCTTTACAGTTGTGTTCATTCATAGTGTTTTGGTTTTTCCCTGTGCCTGTTCAACGGACATTGGAGTTTTTAACTAAGACAAACAATGTTCTGCATGGTTCTCTTACCTTTGTGTGCTTTCAGAGAGAGCACCTTCCAACCACTGATGAATCATGGGCTGCTTCAAGGTATCTCTGTAGTCATTCTGCAGTCGGTGGAAGGGCTTAAGAGCACTGTCAACATAAGGTGAAGCTTTAGTTGGCACCTCCTGCAAGATGACAAGGGAACAAGTCGAGGAAGAAAGAACCAGTCATTTACTTATTGAAAGTATCAACACCCAATTCTAGCACATATAAAAAATGCTAAACCTGTACCTAAGCAAAGAGATAAACCATTTAGGACAAGTCAATGAAGTGATCATTATACATATAAGAGACACCATCACAAAATTATTCAGTGCTGTTATACAGCATGATATAATGGAGAACAAGGTTCAAGATTACCAAAGCTTTTTCAGAGATGCATGTGCCAGCCATTCCTATCACCAGGGTATGATCCTGAATGCTCTTTCTGCTCATGCTGGTTCCAGAGAAAGCTGAGCAGATTCAGTGCCCAAAACAGACTATCACACCTTTGTTAAAATACCTACAGCTTTGTACTATGCTTCACTAAGGTGAAGATATTGTCATGGGCTCTGTCAAGCAGATATGGACAGGCCCAAAGAACTCATAACCATCTCAGCCACAGGCCTTTCTGAGATTTATTTTTCCATTTGCAAGCAGCACTGACCTTGTTGGTTCTCCTATATAATCTTGGAACTTCCAGTGCACTCTTCAGGTATGCAAAGGAGGACTCACTGAGATCCTGGATAATCCTGTTATTCAAGGTAGGCACACTGGCTGATAGAGAAGTCTTTGAATCTTCCAAGGCTCCTATTAAAGTAAAAATGCTGACATTTAAACTGAGCTACCCTGCCCAATCACAACACAAATTATGTGAATCCCCTCATCCTCCCAGTCTCACGATCTGGTGTCAAGTATAGGATATGCTTACCAAACAAATACACACCAGACATTTATAAAACTGCCAGTAACACCAACCATTCCTCAGCCAGAAACACAGAGAGAGGGAAGACAAGTGGGGTAAAGTAACATTCTCCAGGTTCAAAATTTTTCCAGTATTACCAAGGAAGCAAGCACTTAAATCAAAAGGCTCTGACCTTCCAAAGAAACTCTGTGCAATTCTTTCTAAATTCCCTATGGAATGACTGGAATATGTTCAACTCAAAGTTGTGATTGGCAACAGACTATGCACTGAGCAGGGGATGTGCACAAGCTCCTACATTTCCAACAGAGTTGGACATCTACCATGAGTTCCGAGTTAGAGATTTAAGTGGAATTCACGATGCAGAACTTCTGGCTATGCTTACAGACAGGGACTAGTTCACTCATGCAGCTACATACCCAACTTTAATTATTAAATTAAAATCAAACTCCATATTTCACATTAAAAAAAAACAAACAAATGAACCAAAGAAACAAACCCAAAAAAAAAAAAAAAACCAACGCAAAACCAAACAAAACCAAAAATCCCAAAAAGAAGGAGGCTAAAATACTGAATTGCTTCTACCCTCTGAAGTTAAGGTATTTAACTATGATACTTTGATAACCCTCTGCCTCACGTGATTCATCAGGCCTGAGAGAGAACAGTCATTTCAGAAAAATATTTTAGTTTCAACTGGATAATGGAAAGCTTCTTCTTATGTCTTCTTCCCCAATTCTTTCAAAAGTGGCAGTTTAAAGATATGATATGAATCTTCTAGGATAAAGTCCTCACTTTCTGGAGAAAAATCCTAAAGTACTTTGGACTTATTCAATTTTAATTATTAAACATTTTCCAGACTCAACATGTCTGTTCAAGATTGTTTCTATTTAACAATTTGAACAGAAGACAAGTTTCATTAAGTATTTTCATCCTAATTAATGAAACTGTAAAAGCTGATTTCATTTGTTTGGCAGAGGGGATTTGGGAGGAAGGGGAAGGAGCATCTCAGCTTTACCTGCAATGCAAGATATATTCTTGAAGCCAATCATTTCAAGCTTTGGTTTAATCATGTCTAAGATGTCAGGAATCTGAAAAAAACAACCCAAAACCGAGAGAGATACAGTCATTTTGAATTATTTTTTAGATTAAATTATTTCATTTAATTAGTTATAAATAATTTAAATTACTTTTCCTACATCCTGCAAGTTTGAATTGCATCACAAAACACCTTCAATTTCTATGGTTTTACTGCATTTCTGCAAAATCAGTACTAGAAGTGTATAATATGCACAGGAATTTAGGCCTACACTAAATCCTCTGCTTTACTATTGTATTCACAGGAAATGATTTAGAATTAACAAAACCCACCTGCAATTTACAACTTCACAAATTACAGAAATTTCAGCCTTACTGAAAATAAATACATAGGATTCATCCCTATTGGAAGAAAATTAACACTATACATCTCTCCCCAAGATTCTGGATCATTAATCAAGTATAATTATGATGATAAAACATTTTCCAGCCTCTAAGACTAAAACCAGCAAACATTTAAAAGAGAAGATAATATTAAAGCTGAATGTTGCACCACACTCCACACTGCAACAGAGACTTTACTAGAAATGATAAGATTGGCAGAGCGACACTTCACACCAAAAAACTGTAGAAGCATATTACTTTAGGGGTTAAGTCCATCAGCTGCTGATAAAAATAATTTAAATATCTGAAGTTGTTTCCCCGTAATCTGCCATTCCAGATAAGAACAGAGTAGGCCATGTATTTCAGGTATCAGACACCCCAAGTTTTAGCATTTAATATTTAAAAAAATTTATGGTACATTATTTTAAACAATTTAATGCCCTTACAAGATGCCAAAAACATCAATGAAGACTCTTTCTAAGTAAAGGCAAAAGCACAAACCCGATCCTGGAGTTTGTCCAGATCTGCAGCAACATAGATCAGCTGAGTACTAGATATAGAAGACACTGGCAGACTTTCTGGAGAAGATCCATTCCCTTGGTCCTCACTGGGGTTGAGGCTTAAAGCAGATTCCTTTCTACCAGCTGGCATAGGTTTTTTGCTTTCCTTTGCATTCTCACTGGAAATGGGCCTTACAGAAACCTGAAACAACAAATTGAAATGTGAACCCTGGCAACAGTGAAGGCAGTTAAAGTTGGACAAACTGAAACAGTGTATAAAGGTTTTGTCAGCTCTCAGCATTAGAATGCCACACTTTCAAGGGGTATTACCAAATACCATTACTAAATTATATAAAAAATAAATTTTAAAAAATTTTGAGTGCACTACAAAGTTGGAGGATTTGGAACATATTTGTCACTAAGGTTAGTAAAGGGCAGTCCAGTTCAGCTGTCAAACAACTCCTTTCTCCCACCTCCTTAAGTTCTCTGCTGTCAGGCAAGTGCTTCCCTTGACTACTCTGTTTTAACTCTGGTACTTATCAATACTTTTCATAAGCTAATTTAGCTGAGAGAACTAAGTCACTGAGTCACAAAAGAAATTACAAATGGAGATCTTACTGCTGTCTTCAACTATTGAAGGGGCATATACAGAGAAGATGGAATCAGATTTTTCCTTAAGGTACAGTGACAGAGTAAAAGGCAATGGATATGTACTGTAGCAAGAGAAATGCTGATCAAATAGAAGGAAAAAGCAATCAGTCACTTGATCAGGTTTCCCAGGAAGGAGTGCAATCACCATCTTCGGATATACTCCAAATTCAACTTCAGGAGGCTCTGCACAATCTCATCTAAGTTGGTCCTGTTTTGAGCAGGAATTGGGACCAGATGACTTCCACAAATCTCTTCAAATCCCCATTATTCTAATGTGCTGTCTCTCTATGGCACAAGAAACAGGGCTCACTTGTATGGCTGGGAGCAGGCAGTACAAGAGCAAAGCACAGTTTCTCTGCTCAGAAGCAATGATCACTGATGTTGAATCAGCTGCCCAGGAAACTTCAGTTTTACATTTTCAGTACTTAACAACTGATCCAGATTATATTACTCCTCCTTATTTGCAGAGTTATATTTCACCTGGCTCTGTTTCACAACCTCATTCACTCTATCAACAACATGCAAAAAGAAAAAAACTAAGATTTTGTCTTCTTGTTTCAGTGGCAGAGGCAGCATTAAGCAGCATGAAGAACAGCTTTGGCAACCAGCAGTCAGTAGCACTGCAACAGTACTGATATTTGTGACTAATCACATATTTTGCAGTGATACTTTTTATAAACCAAACTCATGAACTGGTTGAAGGTTAAAAACTATTAAGTTCACGAAAAAACTCTTAAAAAGAGGTCACATAACAAGAAGTCTGTTTTTGATGGACATAGCCCATCACCAACCCCTTAAGCAGGCTGCTCTCACCTCACTGATGAACACGGAGTAGCGTGCCAAGACCTGCAGGCTGAGCTTCCACAGGCGGTGCGCTAAGAGCGGTAAAAACATCTGATCTGACCAGCACTTCAGGAGACTTGTCCAGACCATGTGAGTGGCCAAGAGACAAAATGAGCTTCCAGCTAGAAACAATCAGGCAACAAAGGTCAAGTTCCTAAGCACATTTTTAAATGACGTAGCATCAGTGTAATTGCATTACTCAAGATTAAAAAAAGCAAAGCCTTCCAAAAAAATACAATCACAAAGACAGAAATGTATTAAGCATTGCCTGGAACAAACTCTTAAAATACTATCTCCTCAATGCTTTAGATTTCAAATTCCACTAAAGTCTTGCTGTAGCTGTGCAGGCAAAAGCAAGAAATGAGAATTTGCCTGCAATAAAGGCAGAAACAGCTTGGCCAAATAATCTCCTTCAGGAAATAACATTTCCAAAATAATTTTTGGCAGTCTTTCGAAGAAGTTACATTAGATGTGCCTGCCAGCCATAATACTCCCTTAGCACTAAACTATTGCTCCGCTCCCAGTTACACGAGATATTTGCTATAAATATTTATTTAAAACACTGTACAAATATACATATTTAAGCAAAATACTTTTAAAGCAGTTCACACAGTGACATTTCAGAGAATACAATCAGAAAGATAAGGAAAGTGTCTGCATGTTCCAGGCCTATGCCTTGAACTGGCAAAATTTATATATTTTGCTCCATTAGGATTTTTCTCTCCTTGTTTTCTTCAGAGGGCATGTGTGTATACACACATACAGACATTTAAGATGCTCTTAGCTACCTTTTATATAAGTATTCACCCTGTTAGCTGAAGTTAGTTCTTCTGATTACAATATGCTACTAATGCATATACCAGGTTATACCCTTCCACTCTAATTCCTCCTGTGCATACCTCCTCATCTCCTCATAAACCAATGTATGTTTTTGGAGCAGACACCAACATTGTGAATGACAGCAGGCCTAAATGCTGCCAACAGACAGCCATTTTCACCTCTACATAGTGCTACAACTATGAAGAAAAATATGCCCCGATAACACAGCACAGCCTTTTGGTTGTCACTTAGAGGATGTCAAATGCTAACTTAACTCCTTCTTGCACTGAGGGGATGGTTCCATAAGTATGTTAATGACAGCTGCTAAAGAGGGGGTTTTTAGTAAGCAAAGTGATCACTGAACAGAACTCTCACACTGCCATCTCTATAACAATGTTTTACACTGCCTGATCAGAAAGCTAAGAAAGTTAATCAGAAAGCTCATGTGAACCAAAGGATGCATGTTACTGAATACTCAAGAGACAGAGTGATCACTGCTACTTATACAATTGATTCCCTCTACAATAAATATTTTTTGTAGTAAAAGTTTACCTGGTGCTTCCTCTAGTGTATCTGAAAGTGCTTCTTCTAAGGCCCCTGCTATTTCTCTGAATCTGAGAGAAAGAAAAATTTAGAATATTACAATTCAACAGTTGCTTAAATTGATGCCTAAACATTTTTCAATGTTTATTTTATTATTATTATTTCAATATGCTATCAATGGACACGCACAGATTTTAAACATGGAGTTATTTTTGCCCAACTTAAATTGGAATATAAACCATACCAGCATTCAAATACTTGAAAGAGAACCTTTGACATTTTACAGGAACATACAAAGCTTACACTTCGGGAAATTATTAAAGTCATGGTTACAAACACTATCAAAATGATAGCTCACAAAGTGACAAACCCTCAGCTTTTGGAGGAGGGAAGATTTTTGTTTTGTTACTGTTTTTAAACTAAACTCAAACCAATTGACACATACTTGCTTTAACCTTCAGATACGCCATGATACTGGAGCTCCGGCTTTCTACATGTCTATTAATGAGCAGTAGCATAAGGTTCTGCAAACAATTCTGTACCTAATAAAAATCAATAGTTCCTCAAACACACCTGTTTTTAAAAATTCCCCTTTTAAAAATCCTCCTATTAAAAAAATTCACCATTCAAAGCAAAAAAAAAAACCCCAAACCAAAATCACACCTTCAAAATGTTTTAGATATAACAGCGTAAGTTATTAGTTTTCCATACTTCCATCATTTTAAGCTTCCCTATAGAAAGTTCTATTGTCATTGGTTTCCTCTTTTTTGTTTTTATGTGCATTGTAGTAACTCTGTAAGTCTTTCTATCAAACTTACTAATTACAAACCTGTAGGGCTTCTCTTAGAGTCTCTTAACTGTCATTTCCAGAACAGAACAAGGCTCCACCTAGCTTTTCTCGCTCAAACTCCTAATGGACTAAGATGAATATTTAGCACCTAAATATGTTTGTGAAACAGCTTCAAAACCTCATTTCTGCCTATGCATTCTGCCTATGCATTCTGCCTATGCACACAGAGCAGTGTCTTTAAGTCTTATGATGAAAAGGATTAGAGAACAGAGTAAGATTTTTTAAAATGACATAATTTTTTGCTGAGTACTTCTTACATAGGAAATTATGCCCCCAGTGTGGGGTTCTGTACAGTTCCACAATCAGTTATACTGACATAATTGAAAGAATGAAACACAGGAAAGAGTTACTGGGGCTATTTGTGCCAGCAGTGGTACAGAAGAAATGCCTGAGCATCCATCTGTTCCTCAAAGAATAATTTCTAAAGGCTTTAGTAATGGCTGGTTTTTCTGGATAATTTCTGTAATTGTAAAAAGAAAAAACCCAACAATCTTAACTATAAATGCGAGAGTGTGAGATAACAGTTCAATAAAAATCTTGTATGATTTGAAGGATATTAATGCACATCAAGAAAAAGCTTCCCTGATATATATAATTAATATGTTGCATTATTTTCAGTTATGCACTGAGGAATTCATACACACTTCCAAAGTTAGCAGATTATTCCAATATAAAGGAATAATATGGCTAAAGATGAATCAGATGCTGTTATCCAACCATTTCTCGAAATAGTACACTATTTAGATTTACAGTAATCTTGGGTTGAAGGAAAATGATTTTTTAAAAGTGTTTTAATCAATCAGAGCTCAGAATACCTAATGGGAAACATTTCTGAAGAGAAATAATATGCTGAAGGTCCATTTCAATTTTATGAGCAAGATTATCAAAGTTTGATCAATTGGCCTCCTACTAGAGAAGTTGCACTTGAAACAAAAGGGGCAAACACAGAGACCTATTAATGATACATATCTGTTAAAAGGTTCATAATGGCTGCAGTTCCACAGACACTTTTAGTCTGTGCACCACTATGCACTGAATACTCCTGCCCCTTCCCTTGGGCCAGCATGAATATTTGTACAGTTAAGTGGTTTGGGGAAATTGACTGGAGTTGAACATCAGTCTTTTTTTTTTTTGTCCTGAGTAACAGATCCTTATCAGTTTACTACACAACTGCAGGAACAGATGTGCAAGCAAAAAGCAAACCAGGGTACCAGATACTGTGACTACTGTTGTACAAAACACCATGAACCACCAAAACACTAAGACCCAGCTCTGAGCCTCATGCTCTTGTCACTTATATTAACTCTACCACTCCTAAGATTCCTGGATGGAATTTTTCAGCACAAGTGTAGATTCACCCTGGATTAAACAAACTGTATAACTGTGAATATGATAGTGTTATTGCCAGTTACAGAACTGTGCAATATAAAAGGCCACTAAATATTCCAGGTTAACAATAATCATCAATTTTTCCTCATCTTCTTTTGGAAATGCTACTTAATTTTATCTATTTATTTTTTAAGAGGATCTCAGAAAGCTTTGGACCAAGAAAGATCACACATGGCACACTCAGGTCACAGGAGACTTCATCAGTGGTTCTGTTCCTTGCCTGGGGGGTTGCTCTCCAGCCCTACAATCAGACACGTAGGCTACACCTTCTAAAAATACAGTTTTACATTCTATTTTGTCCATTAAAATTCTAACATTGCTAGAATTAAAAGGGGACTTTCTTGGGTCTCTCTGTTGTCTTCTAGCTGTAAGGTCTGTAAAATGTAATATTACAGGTACATCACATCTGCTAGTAAAATAACCTAAAAGTTATTACTTAGCTCCTCAGGAATAGGGAATAGGAGGACAATCTTTGGGAAGGCAACGCTACAAGATCCAGCACTTTAAAGAGTACATCCTGTGAGACACAAAAAATGTCACAAACATGGCTAGATCTGGAAAAGCTGAAAGTTCTTAAGTCCTTTAGTTCTGTACGTCTAAGAAAAAAGATTTCTTCCCTCACAGTAAGTATTCCCCTGGATTTGGACAAGAAGCATTCAACATACAGGTTCGTTTCAGGGACACTGGAGAAAAAGAATTTGAAACAAGAATTCAAGACTTATTTTGATCTGTTCCTGAAAGTCTTACAAGCAGCTTATCCAATCTGGTGTAACAACACAAGACATATTGAACAGCAGTTGGCTGTTATTTTGCTAAATTGCTGAAAGATATATAAAACAGTTACTTGACTTAGTAATTAAATTCTTAACTTTGATTTCTACTATGATTTGTTGACAAATGAGACTTTGAACAATGATGAGATGCGACCTTAAGCCAGATCATCTAGCTATGACCAACTTCTACTTTTGAAAGAGTGAACAAAAAAATGCATGCCAACCTTATTTGAAAATATACAGGCAAATTCCATTTGTTATTAAAACTGTGGTAAGAGGGATGAGCTCTTAACCGTTTCACGCTGGCCTGGGAGCCACACTGTCGTTCAAATTTCCGTACGAAATCCATACTGGTGGTGTACTTCTGCAGGAAGAGAAAGAGCATTTTGATCACACACAGGCTCCCAGCAAACAAAGAAGGCCACCACTCACTCAGCAGAACTCTTGTATCATGCTGCAACTAAGCTGGAGGTTCAGGATGGGCTGACACTGCCCGTTATCACACAAGGCTAAAATCCTGGATTGCAGTGAAACCAAAACCAAATTAACTCATAGGTGTTACTCTATAGTAACAAAAGCTAGCCCAGGACATTTCTAAAAAGCATAAAATTGTCCAAGCACGCTGATCAAGAAGAACTGATCATAGATTCAACAATATTTCTGAGCTCAATCACCAGGGTGGTGCTGCACAGTACTAACAGAGTCAGGTTACAGGAAGGCATGTAACAAACAGAAATAATCAGGAGTGAAATTCAGAAGTACACACAGCCAAACACACATGAGAATGGAAGCACAATATTTTTGTCTGTTACACAGGACCTGTATTACAAGAATTTCTAGATCTGTTTCCCTAAAAATGTTTTGCAAATATCGAATATTTGCAGAAGAATTTCAAACCATTTCAGATAAACTAACTTCATCCAGTGTATAATTCTAATAAGATGTTTCCAAATAGTATTAAGTTGATTGCAAGCAAAAAAAAAATTACATTAATGCCCAAACAGACTGTGGATTTGGTGTCAACAGCATGAGAACATTGAAAATAATGACATAATAAATAATGAAATAATAAATTAAATAATTCACAAAGCAGAAAGCCAAACACTTGATGAAAACCAAAAGTAAAACAGTACAAAAAATGTTTTTTCATACAAAGTAGACCTTGCTAACAGATCACAAAACTTACATAAATAAATTTAAAACCAAAATACAATTGCAGTTAAAATAACTTCTATAGAATGAAAACTAGTTCGGTTTCTGTGCAAGTTTCTTCTATCTAAAAAAAAGGAAACAGCCATAAAACCTATCATATAGTCTCATAAAGCCCCTACTGAATTAATGAAATAAGCCTGACTGAATCTCTCAGTGCTTCTGACTTCTCTGCAGGGTTAGGGTTCAATCCACAATCCAAAGCACTACGGGAGTGATGTGATTTTGCCTCTTGTGAAGCAGTAAAACATTATCAGGAGAAGCCCTCGTGTCGCTGCTTAGAGGGTCTGCTCTCAAAAACTCTCATGTCAACAAAGGAATGAACTGACACGGGGATGCTTTCATATTGTGTATCTCAGTAAGTTCGTAACTTTCTGGTATCATTACAGAATATTTCTCTTGCGAAGTGGCAGTTTCAGTGTCAAGACAGCATTCTGAAAAATGCACACAAATGCCTTTAGGTAACTCCTTTTCTCCTAACCTGGTTGGATTTACAACACAAGGGACCAATAAAAGGTATAGGAGTTAGACCCAGTCTGAATGACAGATTAGTTCTCTTTCAGGCCTCCTTTCTTAGATAATAAACCCAGCACTGTAAAAAGGAAAACAAGCTGTTAATGCTCTGCTTCCCTAAGTGTAAGAGATACAAACCAAACACTCTGTAAAGACCTATCACTTTCAAAATAGAAGGCACCTCAAGAGATATTTATCTCTGTATTGATAACATTATACCCAGGAGAGGGAAGTAACTGCAAGACTGGTTTCTGTTTCAGCTTCTAGGATTGGATTGTTGACTGCACAGTTATTTAAGAGAAGTTAAATTGGGAACCAAAATGGAGCAATTTCCAAAGAGAGAAATCTAAACTAAATCTCAAATGAATGTTTAGGGACAAAATAAGTATTCTTTTCAAACACCCATAAATCTACATATCTGATTCAGAAATAAGGGCACATCAACCCGAAACAATTTTTAAAAAAATACCTTGCACAAATAAACACTTACTTTAACATACACACTTAACGTCACCAGTCTGATTTTCAAAGCATTTAAAACAAATGTTTCCATCCCTCTCTCTCCTCTATATCTAAAAACCTCTTAAGAGATAATACTGCATATTCAAACTTTTCAGCATTAAACCCATACATAGATACATATGCAAATAAACAGACAAAAACTCTCCTGCTTTTCTATCAACCTAGAAAACAGAGATGAAAGATTACTGTCTAAAACCTGTGTATCATTACCTGGGTCATCATCAATGCAAGAACAATTTTAAAGGGCTTTTCCTCCCTCTTAATTCAGAACTACTAGTCTATTATACATATGCTATTATAATAGCATTTTTACACTTGGCATTTAAACTTTGTATTGATTTTTAAGTAAAATATTTTAATGATTTTAATGACTCTGAGTCACTTAAGTAGTCAAAAGCAGTCTAGAAAGTACTTTGGACTTACTACGTGATTTACCTGTCACGGGTGGTTTGGGTTTTTATGGGGTTTTTTTGGATTGCTGGGTGTTTTTTAAATAAACACAATGCCTTTGTTGGCCAACATCAGTGTAACATAACACAGCCTCTTAAGCAAACCCAGCTTTTCTGAAAACAAAATACATTCCTGTGTACACCATGCAGCACAGCAGAGCAAAAGCCCAACAAAGCTCACAATCTGCAGTATGTAGGGCATAAGATGAAAGTTTGAAGTGTGACTGAAACTCTATGATAAACTAAATTCTCACAAGGAAGGGGGACACTCTGTGGTGTCATTTGCATGGCACTACCACAGCTTTCTTCAACATCCATGTAATTTGCTTCTTATTTAGAGACAGCACTGCAAACACTCACGGTCGTGCCTACCTGACTTCAATTATTCAATCTATCTGTACAAAAGAGATCTTAAATTCCAAGAAAAAAAATCCAAGTGTTTAGTAAAAGCAGTTTTGTAGGAACACATGAAGAATCATATGCCTTATAAATCTCCACCGGCAAGTCAGCATGTCCCTATGTCATCTGTCCTGATATGCTTACGATGCCTTCCTTCAGACAATTTATCACTGCCTCCCATCTCTATCATGAAAATAAAATGTTTCACACTAATCGTAAGTCAAATTGCCAGGGGAAAAAAAAACAAACAAATTTTTCAGTAAGCACAGTTAAATACAAGCAGACAGGACATGAGGAAAAGCAGAAAGCTCATATTTTATACTTGTGACATACTGTAAGGTACTGCCAGAGCCAATCTTCACACTAGACCAAGAAATCTATTTCACAATTAGTAAAAGATGATGTTTTAGAGACAGACTAGCATTACCACTGAAGAAAACACAAGAGTGACAAGTACTTTAAATTCGTTATTTAATGTAAGCTTGCTTTGTAATTATTTAATGTAAGCTTACATTATTTACTGTAAGTTTGTGATACCAGAGAAATACTACTGCTGTATTCTGAACCTGATGGCGCTGCCTTCAAATATTTTCAGGTTTTAGTTGACTTGTGTTTATAATCACAACATAATCTGCAGTACTGTAAGAGAGCAAAAGCTGAAACAAGCAAGTGAAACAAAGAATTTTTTGTATCTTCCCATAGTAAAAAACAAGTTGCAACCCAGATATTTAATTAACATGACAACTCTTGCTATACGGAAGTCCTAACTTGAGTGAATACTGGAGTCATCCACTCCCACCTTCAACAATGTTGGAATTCTACTCCCAAATTAAGCATTAATTCATCTGACAAAATGTTGTCCAATAACTTCTGTATGAGCTTTCCTAACAAACTTGAGGGGAGAATTAATTCCTATAAAAATTGAACGAAGTGATTTGAGATAACCTCCTCTTCCAAGCCATGCAACAACATAAATTTAGACAAAAGCAGCAGTAGGGAAAAAGGTAGAGAACATGACTCTTTCAATTCTTGTGGGTGTCACGGAAATCAGAAACAGAAAAAATGAAAATTAATTACCTCATGAAACACATCTGGGTTTCCAGGGTTAAAGAGTGATGGTAATTTCTCTTCCAAACCATGTACTATTTCTGGCCACACTGAATTCACTAAGAAATCATATCCAGGAACAATATCTGCTTTTTCACTGAAAAAAAAAAAAATTCAATTATTGCATGCTTATATTTTACCACCAGGTTTCTATTTGGAGGCAGGAATAACAAAAAAATACATGCACTGCACTAGACAAAATGCAACAAAATTTTTTTACATACTTATGTTGATTCCCTTAAACTGTTCTTCCTTTGGAGATTCCTTATCTGATTCCAGCGTCTCATCAAATTGAAGGTTTGTTTGTAACTCTCAAAGTGTTCTAAAAATTTATCAGTTACATATTTTGCAAGTGTTTACTGGAAAACTAGTACATTTCAGCTGAGAGCTCATATTATTATTGGTATAATTCAAGTTATAATAGCTCCAAACTTCCAACACCTACCAAGTAGGAATAATGGGACCAATGCAATGAAAAGACATTTTTTCTAATTGTTCCAAACTGTATTTAAACATGATATTGTGTTTGAAACAAAAGATTAAAAGCTACCTTGATTATGAAAACTCAAAAATTGAGAGCAGAAGAGATAAAAGCATTTAATTCCAATTTAGTACACCACAGCACAAAGTAGAAACATTCTTTTATTAAGAAGAACGATTAAAACTTGCTGAGGGATTAGAAGAATTGAAATGTTAGTAAAACTTAGGAGTCATAAAAAGCTCAGCAATGGATGACTAATTAGAAAAGTAATTCTGAAGTCCCTAGAGGCTACGTCCATAATTCTGCTAATTACAGCAGTCTACTATATTAACCATTCTGTAAGCAGATGAATAAATGGATACAATTCAGTAGACCTGAATTATTTAAGGTTGAAAACAGGCAATTTAATTGCATAAGGAATTAAGCACTTTTTGAGAAGACAGTGGAAGCACAAATCAATTAAACCTCTAGTTTCGGTACATGCAATAAATCAGTCAAACCTCTGAGGATCATCCCCACTTTTCTGATGTGCACTAACAACTCAGTAACTTCTGAACTATATTTTAATAGCTTTATAATGCTCTTCTCCTTGGATGCAGTGTACAATCATATTTAATGGGTTCAAAAAACCAAGTTCTCTGACACCCTGTATTATGAACAGAACTCACTTCTACTACGGAAATACAGGATTGTCTTTACTTCCTCTGAAGGTCAAGGCCACAGCACCAGAAAAGTCTGCTCACTGTTTTGTTTTGAACAGGCATGAGATAGAAACCAAACTTGACTATGAATCTTCAGGAAAGGCCAGATAAGCCATTAGTGCAGAAAGCTAATAATGAAAAGCATTTCACAACCTATGATACTTGTTGTAACTTCAGTGCAGCTGAGAGAAAGCCCAAGATACTTACCTGGAAATTGCTCCCCCTGTTACTTCACGCAGGAGACGGCAATGATGAGGAACAAACTCCAACAGCCTATTGTACATAGCCTGGAGGCCATTAGGGTGGGACTGCACATACTGCTCCACAATCACCTGCCAGGAACAGCTCAATGTTAAATGCCAGAAAAGTGAATACAAAATATGCCCTAATGCAAGACTCACAAAACTCTTAACACTATAACCTCAAATATTGGGATAGTCAGTATATTATTTTTTTTATTATACCTTCCAAGTATAACTTGCCAGCTTGAATTATTACTTCCTTTAACGCAGCACTCTTAACTGCCAAGACTGGCCCCAAAAGTCCTTGCTTTTAAATGTGAGCCATTGTGACAGAAAACCAACCCACTGCCACATCACTGCCATCTGAAGCAGTCTGTCAATTAAACAGGCAACTGGCAAAAGCTAATCAAACTCAGAATAAAGTAAAAACTCTGTTTCTAAATGTAGAGGTGGCTGGTCCAATCCCAAATACAGGCACGCCAAAGCAAAGAATCTTCTGTGACATTGCTAAGCCTTTAACGCAGCTAGCAAAACACTTTGTCTGGACAGTACCTCACACTCGGTGAAAAGAGATAATCTCTGCCATAAAGAGAAGGAAGACAGTACGAAAAGAACAATAGTTTGTTTCTTGGTATTCTTCCACTTGTCTGAACACATCTGCCTCCTGCTACATAAACAAGTGGAATCGTGCAAAAGTAGTGAAAGAACAGATGCTGAGAAAACCAAGGGGAAAATGACACACAATGGAAACTTGTCCTAAAGGGGAGAGGTTTGGTTTTTCTTTAGCCCAAGAAAAATGTAGGTAAGAAAAACAATCCCAAATGGATATAACCTGAAATTGATGACAGGCAGGTCCTTTTTATCTTAAATAACCAACAACAAACAAATTGACACTTTGTTGGGGCTCAATTCTCCTGTTCTCTCCACAAAGATATTTTGAAGCTGCTAACAAAAGCTGGAGGTTAACAGGAAAAATAAGCATGTTTGGAAAACAACTGGAATTTTTTAATGTTATCTTACCTCATCTACATAAGGTTTTACAAGCACTTGACCAACTAATGCCTCTGCATCTCGTGTTTTGTCAATTGTCGCGTAAGTGCGTAGACAGTGGCGTATTATGTCAACATTTGAAGTTTGAAGGCCTTCCAAGAGCAGCCCTTCCAGAGACTGCTGCAACATGGCTGTTATTCCAGCTATACGCTACAAAGAGGAAGAAAATATAGTAATAAAAAGCGAAAAGCAAAGCTGTGTCATCATTGTTGAAGTAAATTCATCCAGAAATACCTAACTCACCTTTCTGTCCTCACTTGAAAAGTACAAAAGTTTTGATAACTGTCAGTGTTGAACAAACATTAACACAAACTTAATGGGTTACTGATGCTATATAGGACAGGATTTATTATAATAATGTTAAAGGCACTTATTTTCTTCTATATGTTGTAAGTTACGTGCTAACTTATCTCAGGTCTGCTTTAGCCTGAAGAAATAGGTCAATAATTGTTCCTTGTTCGACTGAACCAGTACGTGACAATAAACAAAAGATTTACAATAAGTGACCAGGGATAACAATTGTAGCATTTATCCCTCACTGTCAGAGACTAAAAAGACAGTGTGTGTACCCAGCACTACTTGTCAAATTACCACAAACCAATGACACTGAGTGACACTAGCACAAGCCGAAGCAATTAGATTCGTTTTGGCTTCTGCCAAACAGCCTCTTCAGTCTACAGATATTCTCTTTTTTGCAACCCCTTTTTCCCTGATCTCCCACTGCATCTTTTCTACTGGATCCAACTCACTGCTACACTACCTACAGATACGCTCCTGGCCCAAGATGGTCCCTGCAACTCTGTATTTGAAGGAAGTTCAGCAACACACATTAGTCAGAGCTGAACTATGAATTTAACCAGACAAATTTCTTCTCTGCCTTTTTACATGCTGTATTGTGTCCATCCATCCTAAAATGATTCACAGAATTTGTACTGAACATGCAAAGTCAGGAACGAACTGCTCACTAGTCATGAAAGCCGCGTTTTGACAACGCGTAGCAACAACAGGTACAGAAGTCCTGGCAAGCAGCATTAAGGAAGCTGCATGACAAATGTTCTCCCACCATGTACACTACTCTGCTGCTCACATTCACTGCTGCTATTGCCCAAGTTTGATAACTCAGTGACCAGAAGAGTCTTGTAACCCCTCCATGTAACAACATGATTCCATGGACATCTGGAGCTGAAACAAGTTTGTATTGCCAATAGGCAGAGGTACAAAGTGAAAAACTGGAACTATGAACTACCTCACTAGCTTGAAAGCCATTAAGAATGATACCCTCATGCTAATCTTAAAGCATTACTCCATCTCCATAGCTTTCTTTAAGCACAAGTTTTCATTTATTCCCTCTCTCCACTGACTGAATAGAAGAAAAAATCCCACCAAAACATCAATTAATCTTTTATTAATTAATCTTTTTCAGTAAAATAGTATACTGGGAGATTAGTAATGGCCAGTGTAATTTCATGAGAAGACAAATTTGAATATATTTGTGCCAGCCACTGTGTAGGCACGTCCCATTTATATTCTGGTCTGTACACTGCAGCTAACAAAACCAACATAAATCTCTAGACCGAGGCCTCAATATCAGTAAGCAGACGAACTGCAAGACACATTAGGATGACAAAAATGTGTTGCATTTCCTACTCTTATTCTCTGTAATTTATCCTAAAGAAGTTAGCAAACAGGGCATAAATCCTCAGAAAAAGCAATCATTCTAGTCAACTGATAAAAATGACCTCACGAAACCCATTTTTCTCCATAAATTAATTCAATAAAACTCTGTGGAAACAGGCATTTGTCTTCCAATTATATTGGTTTTGCTTGACTGTGCAAGTGTTAAGTGTAATTCAATACTTACTGGTCTCACTTTGTCCAAAAGGGGCATTCCTTTGCTTTGGACTGCATGAAATTGTAGTTGATTAAATTCTGTGGCAATTCTCTCTAAAACTTGTCCAGTTAGAAGTGGACTAGAAGAGAGATGATACTAAATGAGAATACACAGTTAGATCCTTTCAAACCAACTCACTTTCATCTGTAACAGACAGATAGAGCTCTCCCTCAATTTCTGTAGTTTAAATATTTTGAATTCTGAAAGGTACTACTGTAATTATTGCAATCACGCAATAATGATCTGGAGCACTCTACATGATTAGCAGCTCTAACATGAAGTGGGTGAAGCAGAAGCTGAGAGGAACATAAGCTCTTGCCTCAGCAGTATGAAGAACTTTTTTCTAGACGGCAGTTTCGTTTTCACGTGAAAAGTCAGTCTTAAGAGAGCTCAGAAACTGCACTAGGTGACTTTCACCATCCAGATTTGTTTCTTACTTATTCTTTCTGTCATCTAGTTAAACTAATGACAGTTATCTCTAGAGAAACAGTTCTGCCCTTCTCAAGTCCACACAATCCCAGTAACGAAACAAATTTTCAGCTGTTCGAGTATGATCTTAATTGCAAACTTCATTCTGCAAAGCTCCTCACCTGACTGAAAACACCTGCTTTTGTCCCTCTAGGTATCAACCCACTTTTTGGTACACCTACCCCCCACTACCATGTGATCCAGCATACTGAACGGAAGAGACAGTCTCACACTGTGTCTTCCCTCCAGCTTAAATTGAACTTGTATCCCAGTCAAGCCTTTCAAGTGTATGACTGGTACATCAGTTCCAAAATTGGCTGAAAGACATTTTTCAGTCCTCAGCAAAGGCAGAGGAAGAGGTCTGACTGGAATTTGTTACAAACCTTTCTTGTACAAGAAGTATTAAGTTTGCCTTGCCTGCCTTTGGCTATTTTTGCAGCAGTCCTTTCACATACACATAAGTAGGGAAAACAAGAAAAACTATTTTGTTTCACTTATAAATGATATTGGAATAAACTGTACAGAGTATTTCAGACGTGACAGGATTTGTGACTTCCAAGACAACAAAATAACTGCACACCAACTTCAAAAAGCTTGCTCACTGAAAGCACCACAAGTAATTTGGAACTTTTGGGTCTGAGCTACATGTTCTGTGAATGACCAGCTTGCAGAAGGCTAAAACCAAGAAAACACTAAAATTATAGTAACTTATTCCATCAGAGTTACATCGGTAAAGATATATCCTAGTGCTTGTAAACTCACCTTCAGCAATACCATGAAATTAAGTTAGTCCCATCAATTACAAACAAAACTGAACATTACATATTTTTTACCTGTTTCCCTCTAATGAGGACAATTCTTTAGTGCCTTGGGAATGTAGAATCTTCTCTATTTTCTCAACAGACTGAATAACATGAATAAGTCTCAAGACACACATCTGTAATTAAACAAAGATTTTTCATGTCTAACCCCAATCCTAACTGACATCACCTAAAGAAAATATTTTGGATGGCTTCTTAGTTCTTTGGGGTTTTTCTGGTGTAAGTTTTCCCCTTTATCTTAACATTTGAGTCATGTCTCAGTTAAAGTATTGCTCACATAAGTCCATAAAACCCCACAAACATTTGTCACAGATGTAGGACAGCTGTTCTTAACCCTGATTTTTTTCAAAGTTAAACACAAAGACAAATGTTAGTGTGCCTCCCACCCATAAAAATTAAACAGCTGTACTTCAATTCCATTCATAATAACTAAGTTTATATACTACTATAGTCAGAAATAAGAGTAGCTGTAACTAAAAAAAATCCAACTAAATCAAACATCTGTTTTAGGCAACTACAGTAAAACACAGAGTTATCATAACTAGACACTGTACAATATGAAATCTGTCAACCAAAATGTAGATATGTTTTACAAGTACAGAATCCTGCACAGTGTGCATCTAGACAGCCTAGAACTTCATAAATTTAATTTTCTTTGGGCTAACGGCAAAACCAAAGTCATCCTAAGGACAACCTTTTAAAGGTAATAATTTATCTGCTGTACCTTTTTTCTTCTAATATCTTCTTGTTTAGTCATCCGGTCATCTACTGCTTGAATTCCTTCACTGACACATGACTTAAGACTCTGTGGGAGAAAAAGTCAGTATGTAAAGCTTGTTTTCCATTTAAGGTTTGAAAAACTTAAAGAAAAAAATTAAAAATCTAAACTTAAGACAAAGATTAATAAGAATATGGGACTAATCAAAGCTACAGTACATCAGCTATACTCTAATTGAAAAAGCCATAAATACAACTAAATAACTGAAAGTAGAACCTGCTCCTTAGGTATTGACACTGCAAATGTAATTATTTCCACCAGAAGTGTTCTTTTAGTACCTTAGAACAAATGACCTTTGCCTAAAAACAGGCAATAAACCCACTATGTTTTTATGTCTTGTAACTCAAGTTATAAATCAGTTTTAAGTAGTATTTTTCATATCATATGGATTTCTCTATGCTAACTGACCCTGTTTTCTGTTTTAGACATGAAGAGTACGATATTTCGAAGGCACATTTATGCAGCAAGTATCCCTTTGAACTGGCTGCCAAGGTGATCAAAAACTGCCCCTTCCTATAAATACCAAGTCACTGTGGAAGAGCCAGAATAAGATCCACCTTCAAGAGGGTTTTACAGTTAAACCACACCCTGAGCAAAGCAAGTCCATAACAGGACTGTGTTGCATCTGAATTTTCTACTACCATCTGTAAGTTACTCAAATATTAAAACAGTTTCAAGACATCTCCATAGATTTGTCTTGCAAGAGTCTATTCACTTGTCATGTTTAAGAAACTCTTTATCTCTTGGTTGAAATGCACTACAGGAAATATAAATTTGCTGCAACTACAGCTGCCTGAAAACACAATGCTTCTCCTACTAGCAATCTCAGTCATCAATTTTCAAAGAGAAGTTTATTATACCAAATAATAAACTTGAGTAAAAGACATTCTGTACATCCTATGAAAGTGAGCTGAAGTTTAGCAAGCTGTCTACAATGATTGCTTTGAACATACCATAACTTCTTCCCTTAACTGTCCCAAGGGTACTGAAAGCTGATTGAGAGCCTTGTCCATGCCAACCTAAAGAAATTACCACAAACACATTTATTACTTTTTTTGCTAAGTTCATATGAGAATTACTGAAAAAGCCTATCATTTTACAGATACTAAAAGAGAACTGACAAAATATAACTTCCTTTATAATTTCCAGCTTTAAATTCAAGGCAAAAATATGTTATCTCAAATACAGGTATAAAGATATGAGACTGCTTTCACACAAAGCCAAAAGAGAAACAAAATTTCCACCTATGGAAATTTTTCGTTTCAGTCTTTGAACCTGTATAATAGGAACAATAACAAATTTCAGACAAGAAGTTGGGGTTTTTTTAAAGATATTTTGACTATACAAAAAGTTTAAAGATTCCTAAAAGAATCCTTCAGAACTGTCTTACTTGTATCATTGCTATTCTTTTTTAATAATTTATTTCCTTCAATTCTGTAAATGCTGGCAGTTTGAAATAAAGTTTGCCCTAAGTCTAACTTCCTAATCAGCAGCTTTTCCAGACAAAATGCATATATCTAAAACATTTACTACAGGCCAAGAGCAATTCTGTACAGCAGCTAAGTTCTACAGGAAAGGTGTCTCAGTGCACGGATTAGAGACCTCAGTTTAAGATACCTTAAATCGTAAAATGTCAAAATAAAAGCCATATACTTTTCATACGAAAAATAAAAATCCCAACGAACCACATTAGGTCTGAACTACACAGTACAACTAGTAACACTTACTAGATTTGTTGAGAGATTAACAAAATCTGCATAGTCCTTATTTATGAGTTCTACCATAGCAGTTTTAAGGAGTTTGTAATAGAGCTCCAGATCCTCTCTAAGCTCTTCCAACTGCACACGTTTCCTGCAGTCTGACACAAAATGATCAACATCAAAATCCGCCTGAAAGTGAAACAGGAAAGAGAAGAGGATGTAAGTAAACAGTTCACACAAGGAACACACCCAAAATAAAGTACTCCATATACCTACGAGTTGACCAAACTCAAGCTCTAGGCGGCAAAAGGCTTTTTAACGCAGTAGTTTCCAATGTCCCAAACTCTCTGTTTTTATGCTCAAAAGCACAGTGTCGTGGGGCTGAGTACCTAGAGACCAGCTCTCCAAAATACAGGAGACTTAAAAAAACAAACAAACCACGAAACAACAACCAAAAGTCGGAATTCAGTTCCGAGAACTACTCAGCGCTGTCCAAGCAGTGAGGCCTTTCGGTCCGGTCAGCCTGAGAGCCCAGCCCTGCCTGGACACGGCCGCATCCCGGATCCCCCCGTCAGTGACACCCTCGGCGCTTCTCGCAGCCCCCAGCCGCCGGAAGGGCCGTGGCAGAGCTATAAAATCCCGACCAAGGCTCCGGGCCCCCCTCTCCCCGCAGGCAGCCCGCCACCCCCGTCCTCAGGAGGCCACTCGCCCCTCCACAACCCTCCAGCCTCGGCGGCCCCCGCGCACCTTCATGAACTCGTCCTTGTCGAAGCACAAGTTCTCGGGGCCCCGCGGCAGGTTCATCCCGGCCTCCATGGCGGGCCCGGCGCCCGCCCCGCCCCCTCGGTCAGCGCGGCCCCGCGGGGGCGCGCCCGCCGCCGCAGCGCCCCCTGGAGGGCTCCGGGCGGCCCTGCGGGCGGGGAGCCCATGGCGTGGCGTGTGGGGAGCCGGGGATTAAAGCCGGCCTGGGCAGGCTCTGCGGCACGCGGCACAGAGTCACGGCATCGATTAGTTTGCGAAACGCCTCTGGGATCATCGAGCCCAACCTGTGACTGAACACCACTATGTCAATGACATTGCGTGCCACGTCCAGTCTTTTCTTAGACACTTCCAGGGCCAGTGACTCCACGTCTTCCCTAGGCAGCCCATTCCAAAGTCTAAGCACCCTTTCTGTGAAAAAGTCCTCTAATGTCCAATATAAACCTTCCTTAGTGCAGTTGGAGGCCATTTCCTCTCATCCTGTCGCTGGTTGCCTGGATGAATAGGCTGACCCCCCACCTGGCTACACCCTCCTTTCAGGCAGTTGTAGAGAGCAGTAATGTCCGCCTTTAGCCTTTTCTCCAGGCTAAACACCTCCAGCTCCCTCAGCTGCTTCTCCCACGACTTATGCTCCAGACCCTTCACCAGCTCCACCACCCTTCTCTGGGCATGCTCCAGCACCTCAATGTGCCTTCTGAATTGAGGAGCCCAGAACTCTTCATGGAACCCAAGGCACGGCCTCACCAGTGCCGAGTACAGGGGGGCAATCACTGCCCCAGTCCTGCCAAATACACTGTTGGTGATAGAGGTCAGGATGCCATTGGCCTTCTTGGCCGCCTGGGCACACACACTGAATCATGTTCTGCTGCTGTCAATCAGCATTACCACTGCTCCACTGAGCCTCTTCCCAGCCACCTTTCCCCCCAGCCTGTAGCACTGCATGGGGTTGTTGTGGCCAAAGCGTACGACCCATCACTCAACACTCGCACCCAACTTCGTATCCTGTGGATATACAAAGGGTAGACCCAATCCCCTCATTCACATCATCCAGTAGCACTACCACTACAACTCCTAAACCAAAAAACCGTATCGCTCAGAGCCAGATTCAGATGCTTCTTGATTCCACCACCTCCCTGGCCAACCTATTCCAATGCCTGGCCACCCTACCAGTAAAATTTTTTTCTAATATCTAATCTGAATCTCTCCTGTCTCAGTTTAAGGCCATTTCCCCTAGTCCTCTCAGTGCAGGCATAGGAGAAGAGATCAGTCCCCACCTCACTACAACCTCCTTTCAGGTATTTTTAGAAAGCAGTGAGGTCCCCCCGGGCCTCCTCTTCTCTAGACTAAACACACCCAGCTCCCTCAGCCATTCCTTGTATGACATGTTTCTGGAGCCTTCACAAGCCTTGCTGCCCTTCTCTGGACATGTTCCAGCACCTCAATGTTCTTGAATGATTTGAGTTGGAAAGGACAATGTCCTTGAATGGGTTAGGTTGGAAGGGACCTTAAAGATCACCTAGCATCATCATCTTATGCCAAGGGCAGGGACGCCTTCCACTAGACCAGGTTGCTCAGAACCCTATCCAAGACGGCCTTGAACACTTCCAGGGTTGGGACATCCACAGCTTGTCTGGACAATCTGTTCCAGTGCTTCATCACTCTGACAGTAAAGACTTTCTTCCTGATATCAAATCTAAACCTATGATTCTTGCCACCCTGAGATGTCAGGGTAGCCGAGCTGGGCTGCTGGTGTGGGTGCCTGCTGTGTGCTCCACAGTGGGCACCGAGCGCATCAAACTGACCCACTCATGTAAAGCTGCAGGGCCCAGCCATTAGGGCCCATGGCATAAGCCATGGAGTTGCAGGGTTGCAGAGGAGGAAGGGGGCTCCAGGGGTTGGAAACTGAGTGGAGTCACCCAGATCTGTTAGCCTACAGCCATGTCTCCTCAGGGTTTGGGTATTACCCAGGGTGGACAACCCCCAGTCTCTATATGCAAAAAGTACCAGGGCCTGACCATTCTTTAAAGCAAAATAAGCTTTTTCTCATGTTTAAATTTATTGTAGTTTGTGCCCATGTGATCCTGAGTAACAGGAACTGAGTCAGAGCATAATTTACTTCCCCCATCCTTCGTTTGAGCAGACTCTCCTCTTAGGCTCTTGTTTCCTTCAAAATCTTTTGTTCACGATCACTGATACCTTAGAGAAGACAAATTTAGCTCTAGAAAGCCTCCCTGCTGTCACTTGCATTTCTGTTTGCTGCCTCAGGATGGAAGACGGCAAATTATCTCATTCCTCACATGAGCATTTTATGGATTTAATTTTGTCTCAGTGAGCTGAAATGAGGAGCTATCCCAGTGCCTTACTAGAGTTGTAAAGGTGCATCCTGTACAACTGTTTCTCTGCCAGTTGCTCTGTGGATAATGACAGAGAAGACTGCCTGGGCCTGAGGAACATGGACTCAGTGATACATTGGGCTGGAAACCCCCAGATATCTCGGGCAGCCAACATTTTGTCAGCGCCAACACGCACCTCTCCTCCTAACTCCTTCAGCACTGCTGTAAAGCCTGGCTGGTGTGTAACAAGCAAGAATTCATGCCAGTGATTCATGGCTGGCACTGAGTTTCTCAGGACTTCCCTGAGTTACTAGGAGTGTGAAGAACCAAGCAGGTCAGTGGTGAACATGGTGGACACATGCACCTGCTGGCTGACTCCTTGTGTGTTCATTGCCCCCACTTGCTTTCACCCTGTCCTTTTGGAAAGCTCTTCAAGACTGACATATTTCCCAGTGTCCAACCCTCTCAGAGATCTCAGAGGTTGGCAGGCATGATTTATAGCTGTCATGTGTTGTCAGCTAGTGGGCAGAAAAAAATACACCCACCACACAAATCTACACTGGCACTTTTTTGCAATAGCTATGACTGTGTGTGTCAGGTTTCTTACGTTGTGATATTTAATTGTCTACATTCTGGTACAGGAACAAAGACACATTATTGCTTAGCCATATTTTAATTTAATGAGCTGGATGCTTGAAATTAAAATTCTAACCAGCTTTTAATGTTAACTTCTTAACAAGGAGTTACACCTCCTTCTTCTAAGGTCTTACGTACTAGCTAGGACAAATCTTGCTCTAAAAAGAATTGCTGTTGCCATTTATGATTTTGTTTACAAAGCTCTAACTATGAAGTGCTTTGAGGCAATAAAAAGTAGGCTTCTAACTTGAGTTTGTTTACTGATGAGCTCTTACACTCTTCATAACCAATGTAATTGTAAATTCAAATATGAAGTTTGTGGAATTTAATAATTTACCAATGCAGACTGCAATATGGCACTTCCAGTAAGTTAACAGTAAAACCAGAATTAGGACTCACAGGTTATTTCCATATGCCCTGTGTCCCTGTACAGCCTGTCCCTGTGTCTTCACCTGGGGCAGTGGTGCACAAAGTAAAGTTTCTCCAAGATGGAAGAGACAGGCAAAGCACTGAGTGAGCTAGCCGTTCCAAAGAGTCATACAAAGCTCCCTATACTTCCATTATTTTTGTGCTAAGGTTACTTAGTCTGTTTGTACTACAAGTCCCTTCATCACTTTCCTTTCTTGATTCTTGTTATTGTCATTCCAACACTTCCTGGCTTAGAAAACACAGTTTTAAACTCTTTTTCCCAACCACAAAGACATGACACCTAAAAATTTATTGAAAACTTTTAATCACCATTTAATCTGCAGTTTTTTAATAACATAATGGACCCATTAGATGAATGAAGAGAGAGCACCTGAAAGTCTGTCTCAGTATTATCATTATCTGAAAAAGGATGATGAAAGTGCCTGAGAGTACAAGAGCTACTTTTAGGTGTTGTGTGGGTGCTGAATGTTAAAGATTCCAGGACCCTTTCTTATTCTCAAATACAGAACATTTCAAGGGAGGAATAATGATATGACAAATTAGGTTTAGGAGAATTGTATCATCATTTTACTGAAGGCTGCCAATGACTAATCCACTATCTTGGAAATATCGATACATACCAGTTAAATTGGGAAGGAAAGCAGTCAGCTTTGCCTTCTACCACATTCTTGAAAGTCGTGTCTGGTTTTATTATTTTAAAAAGCTGAAGATGTCACCTGCAATTTATGATAAATGGGAAAAGTGTGACTTTGTACAACATGTAGAGACAGATATATTACAGCTAATATGTGGTAGAATACTCCAGATACTGAGAACCTCCAAAAATTTAGGTAATGTTAGGCAAACTAAGGTGCTAGTGTTAATGTGTTATTTTGAGTACCTTGCCTTTCCAAAATGACATCTCCATCAAGGTATCTTTTGGCCCTCCAGCAAAACTGTGTAAGAAATATTCTGTTATCTGGTTTCAGTAGACATTAACAACAAAGAGCATCAATTAATTAATAGAAGTTCAGAAGGCAGAAAAGGATATTTTCCTAATATTGACATCTTACTGAGTGCCTTTATTTCCTTTTTCTTTTGGAAATTGAATGAAATACATGAAAAAGTGTAGAAGAGTTTATATACCGACTCCAGTCCTGAACACTGAAGTCAGTGAGTGAATGCTGCTGATTTCTGTGATTAACTGTCAGTCACCCAGCTCCAGAGGTGTTAATAATCCTACTGAGCTGGTGAGGTTCTAGTCATGCTTAATGTCAGTAAGTAGCTTAAAAAAAGACTTGGTCCTAAATAAACAGGCTAAAGCAGAAATTTGGAGCTTTCTATAGTTGGAAGCCAACTATAACATTGCAGTAATGACATTGGTATGTGGATATATCAAAATATGAATTTATATATATGATATAAACGTGCATCTTGACATAAAAAAGGAATTTTTGAAACAATCATTCACTGGAACAACCTTCTCAGGGACATGGAGGAGTGCCCATGACTGCATCACTGGTGGTTTTCAAGATGCAATTGGACAGGGTGCTAGATAATTCACCTAGATGCCTCTTCTCATGGACAGTTGGACCAGATGATCTCTGGAGGTCTTTTCCAACCTTGGCTATTTTATGCTTCTGTGGCACATACTACAAGATCTGTGGTCAATGTATGTAAAATGTAGAACTGCAGTATGAAAGTATGCCAACTTAAAACCAGTTTTGAACATACATCATCTTAAAACGTTATAGAATTGTCCCCTTGTCCTGATGGGGTAAGTAGAGACTTTACATCAAAGATTTATTGAGTACAGTGACATGAGAAAGGAGACAGGAGGGGAGAGAAGGGAAGGAAGAGGTTTCAGCTCTCTCCTGCTTGAGTTGCCACGCCCAAACAAGGCATAGCATAAAGGAGCTGCTTAAGACATCCTGCCTCAGGGCCCCAAATAGCTGAAAAAAAGACTGTGACTTTCCACCCTCAGCTCCTCCTGACATGCTCACAATGACAGGGAGGAAAGCTCTCAATAGGGAACTTAATTATTTTGAATTAACCTGAAAATTTCTTCTCAGTTGTTGAGTTAGCTGGCTAGTTGGAGTTCAGTGGTATCCCAGGCATTACAGAAGTAGCAAGACTGGAGCTGAGATAACTGCATATACCTGAGCAGACTCTTACCCTTAATTCAGGGTTTATCAATTTATTTTCATCAGGAGAGGAAACAAGTAGCAGAGTTGTTTATTACTTTGATAATGTGCTTACTACAAGAAACTACAAAAGGCTACATTTTTAAGACATGAACATTCAAACAATAGCACAATGTGTTAGTTTATAGAGCCAGATCTCCTTTAGTCAATGTTTTGCCCAAAAGTGTCTGTTAAACTTTTGATCAAGGTTACATTATTTACAAGCAGGGCCACGAACATCATCATGGGATTTGGACACCTGTCTTACGAAGAAAGCCTGAGAGAACTGAGGATTTTCAGCCTGAAGAGAAAGGTCCATGATACTTTATTTCAACCTTTTCATATGTAAAGAGGGCTTATAAGAAGGATGGAGAGAGACTTTTTACCAAGGCCTGTAGTGGCAGGACAAGGAGCAATGATTTTAAACTGAAAGAAGGTTGATTTAGATTGGCTATGAGGAAGAAAATTTTTTACAATGAGGGTTGTGAGATACAGAAAGAGGTTGTCCAGGTAAGTTGTGGATGTCCCAGCATTGGAAGTGTTCCAGGTGAGGCTGGATGGGGCTTTGAGCAACCTGGGCTAGTGAAAGATGTCCCCGGCTATGGCAGGGGAGTTAAACTAGATGATCTTTAAAGGTCCTTTCCAACCCAAATAATTCTTTAGTTCTGTGGCTCTGCAATGCTGTTACTGTCCAGAAGATTGCTGCCATTCCTTTTCTTTCATTGTGTATTATTTCTTCAGCATGTCTTATTCTGCCAGGCACGCACCTCCCTGGAACACTACCTAGTGAAATCCTTATCTGTATTTGATTTATATTTCTCAGCATTTTCACATGTTTGTTTGTTTGTTTTGCATTGTGATATGTATCTGTGATTTGATTGGAGATGGCATGGTTTCAGCCATCTGATTTCTTAAGGGAGCTCTATAGTTCCTTAGGGGAGCTCTATAGTTTCTTACAGTTATCAGAAGGAAAGATAACAGTTGTATGTTGCAAGTTCAAATCCACAATGTGTTGTGGAAGAGCTGCGGAACACAATTTTTCACCTTTGTCCTTTTTCTAGTAAGTACCTCTTAAAGAAAGAGATGAAAGTTTAGGTGTCCCTTGACAATAGGAATTATGAATTCTTAGCATTTTAGCCACTGGATGTCACTAATGATTCACAGAAACATAGAAATCTGTGCACTTTTTCCAAGGGGTAAAAAATTATTTAAAGAGCACAAGATTTGGAGGAGAAGCATTTCAATCTGAAATGGGAGCAAATTTAATTAGTTTGCAGGAAGTATTAGTAAGCAGAGATCTGCTTGGGCTTGCCAAGTTTTGCTGAACTTGATGATCTTTTAGGTGAAAAACAGATCCTCTGTTGTAAGATTCTGAGGAACAAAGCCTGCAAAGTTTTTTGCACAGCTCATTTAAGAGGCATGAGCTAACCAAGCTGGAAGAGAAATCCTGCATGGGAAAATGTAGGTGTGAGTTGTGGTGTATATATCACGGATATTGCACGTAAACGTGTACTTACATACATGGAGCCCACCTAGCAACACCACAAGAGAGGAAATAATGAAAAAGACTCAGATATGCCATTATTGTATAAACCAATTAAGAGGAAAAATACACATCTGAGGATTTTAATAAATGTGCTTTAGGATGGCAAAGCATCTTCTGGCCAACATCCCCATATAAGTGCCACCCCTACTGTCCCTTTTGCACTGCAAGTCTCAAGAATACCAAATTACTTAATGCTGTCATGGTTTTTGCATTAAATTAGCAACCCCTACAATACCTGTTACAGATGTTTGTAGGACTTCTAGACTTCTCTTCAAGAAATCCTCGAGAGCGGTTTCTGTTTATGCAGTGCACATGCCAGATTATCAGATATAACCCAGCTGCTTCAGACTTGCTATGAATGTACAGATCAACTGTGCAGACGCTGTGCAAGGGATGCTGTCTGCTGCAGTCCAGGCAGGTGTTTGGTCAGGTCCACTGGCCTCAGACACATTCCTTTGGACTAGAATGCCACAAATTTCCTAACATACCCAGCCAATCTTCTCATGCACCACCAGCCATCTGCCAGGGGATGCTTGATTTCTAGAAATTGCGGAAAAATAACCAGACTCTGTTTTTTTCTTCTAGGACATAAAATGCAGGAGGGAAAAGAAGGCATGCTGATCAAAAAATGGATCTATAAACAAGAATACAGAGAGATTTTACTATAGATTTAGGAAACAATACTATAAATACAATATAACCATTTCAGTCTGGGAAGAGGCCCACATGTTAAGACAAGTTACCCTTATTCATAACCATATTTGATCAAATTGTCATTTCAGTCTTTGGGGTTTTTTTGCTACCTCCGTTTTGAAAACTGTTATTTTCTGGTTTGTCCATTGCTTCCATTTCCATTTTAAAGTTTCATCCTGGTTTCTAAGCTGTAGTCATCTGAATGTTTTTGTGCATATTAAAGCCCAGGCACAACTGAAAGTGATAGCAGCAGTATATTCAAGGTGACAATTTTACAGTATAGGTTACAAAAAAGACTCAGGCAGACTTTAATGAGGCTCAATGTACTAACCACCTTGGTACAACTCTTATTACTTTGGATGCATTATATTAATTGAGTAAAAGTTTAGTTTCGTAATGTGTACAAAAAGAAATGCTGAGCCATGAGGCACCATCAGTCAATGAATATAAAAGAGATATCTGTGCTTTTAAGGGACTGATCATTCACAGACAACATACCCGTAGCTCTCTTTTATCTGTGCTAGGGGCTAAGGACAGATACTACAAGATGTGCTATCAGTTCCTTTGTGGGACTCTATTCTAGTTTAAGACCTTGGGGAGCTGAAACTTAAAATCTCAATTCTGACATTAAGTTACTTTTTGATCAGAGGCAATGTGCTTACTCTTTACTTATCTCTATTCCTGTACATTTTTAAAAATGACTGCACAGCTAGAAACTTTGTGATATTATTTTTTTCTAAAAAAATAAAACCCGAAACTAAAAAAAAATAAAAAGAAATTAAGTTAAAAAACACCTAAAAATAATAATCCTAAACTTCATTTAAATTAAACTTCCCAAAGGTTGAGAAAAACCTGTATTTTAGGAGAGAAGTCATATTTGATTGGAATTAAGTTTGCCTGTTATTACCAGGATGCTGTCAGGCTGCATCATTTTTTTTCTGAGAAGAATTCTTAATCCTCATGCAGATGGGAAGTAACAATAAACACCATCTGCTGCAAATTGGGTTACTCTCTTAGCAACGAGTGAGATCAGGCTCTGTCTCAGCCTCCCATGTTCTTCGCTGAAGTACACACTGGCACTTCAGCCTGTAACAGAGCAAGTGATCAGAAACAAAGTGGAAATAAGAAATGAAAAATCTTTCTTACTCCCCTCCTGGCTAGATCCTTCCTGTCCCTGACAACCCTACAGTTTTATTGCTGTATGCCAAAGAGGGCAAGATCTGCTCATCACCCCATCTTTCTCTGGCTCCCAGCTTCTCCTGTGGGAGTGGGAGCAGCATCATGAAGCGCTGGCAATATCTCACGACTGCTAGGTGCTAGGAGCCAGCTCAAGAAGTAAATAGTATCAGCAGGGGAGGGCTATGTATCAGTTGAGAGTGGATTTAAAGCTGTCTGCCGCTGGCAGAGCTCACAGGGAAGAGCGCCGGTGAGACACTCTACCTGGCTTCCCCTGGCAGAACCTGTTCCCCGACGTGGCTGCCCCGTGGGTGCCGTTCTCCTCCCCAGCCAGCATCAGCCTTATTCTCCCCAGCTCCACCCCAGGACTGCTCCGTGATTATAGCGTGTCGACTTGTTTAGGACAGCAGGTGTCAGAGCAGATGCTTCTCATTAACTTGGCATGACTTCTCTCCACACAAAGCTCTCCTGTACCACGATAAGGTGATTTTGGAAGAGAATAGTCTGTTTTTTCCCATTATTTTATACTGTGTCTGATGGACTTTCTCTGTTGGTAACATTCACAGTGTCTTGACCAGGTTCAGGCAGCTGTTAATTCAAGTGCTGTGCAGAGCACAGATTCATATGCACTCTTAGAAGATAAAAAGTCACAGTCTTTAGAAGTCATTTAAAGCATCTTTCTGATGCACCTGTATAAGGAAATGTTATATTTGCCCTCAAATCACCAAAAATACACTTGTAGTTAACAGACTCAAATTTGACTCACTACCAGGGGAAAGTTCTCTCTGCTCCTTATTCAAATATTTGTGGAAAAACCTGCACATCTTGACAATTTCAAGAACTCCTAGAAATAATGTTTGTGTCATTCCTTTTTTGTATTTGTCATACTATGGTTTTCAGTTAATGCACAGGTAGGTGAGTGTTAGCATGATTAGTCACAGGGAACCAACCTTTTTTAATCTGCTCAGAAAATTTTACTGACTCTGTATTGGATTTGGTAAATCAACACTGATGATGCTCCTTAAGTTTTAAGACTCAGCTAAATACTAAAAGCCATACAGAATATTCAATGCTTCTGTGAGAAAGAATTCTCCTGAGCGTGTGCAAATGTGCTTATCAACTGGTGCTCTTCAGAAGGGTACAGGTCTTGAGCACATGTGCTACACCCTCCACATGGCTATGTGTGGTCCTGCAGGCCAAGCACTACAAATCTAATGTACTGATGCTCTGAGGAAATATCCTAGTGTTCCAGACATACAATAGGCTGGTTGGAGCTAGTGAGAAATAATGCCAGCTGCCCAGAAATCATAGGCAAATGTGAGAGATCCTTTCATTCTGCCCAAGAAAAATTTTTGAGTGGAAAGAGAGTGTATCTGAGACATATGGTACCCTGAACTACACACAGGGCTGTGAGTCACTGCCTTTGTCTATTGCTGTACAGATAGAGAGGGGGAAAAAAACCCAAATGACAAGGCTATGATTTTCAATCCTCATTCTGTCCTTAGGCTAGTTTTGTCAGACTCTCACTTAGGCTACCAAATAATTTACACACGGCAATAAATGATTGGGCATGAGCTCATATTTTCTGTTGATTCCACCACTTTCTGCTTGTCCTCTGCCATCTAATCCTAATCCTCGTCAGGACACTTGTGTGGCCAAGTGCCTTTGATAAAAAAAGGTTTCCTCTGGCCTCAGCTACAATACAGAAAGATATTGTAATTGCAGATGAAATTTTCAATCAATCAGTTTTATGGAGCTTTTGGTTTAGATAACTTATAACATTTTGAAGGGACTGCATATTTAAAAGCCATGCTTGAGGCTTCTTATGAATCAGATCCCTACAAAATGGACCACATTCAGCATCCGAAAAGCAAGGCAGGCACAATCATGAGTCATTTATTTAAAAAGTAGGATGTATCTGTGCTTTACCAGTGGTGTAATTATATACACTAGGTTAAGAAAGCTCTTTTTATTAAAAAGAATTTTTAGCATGCACCCTCCCGAGATATAAGCAAAGAAATTGGCAATAGAAATTACCTGATTGGTCGTTAAGTCCATCCCTTCACAGCAGGATGATTGCTGTGCAATAAAGAACACAAATAGCTCCAATAAGCTTAAATTTGTCATGGGGAAGACTAAAGGCAAGATATGACTTCTTTATACAGATTAAAAGGACTTGTCTTGATGAAGTGGTAGCCATTTGTTAGGAAAAAAAAATCTTTGTGCCAGAGAGGCAATGCCCAGCCTGTCCCAGTTCTTCAAATGCAAAAACTGTGTTTTCATCTTTTCCAATGCCTTTGAGTATACCGCTCCTGTGAGATATGGAAAAGATGTGCAGTGGAGATTGATTAGAAACAGGAGTGCTAAATATCTTTTGGTATGAGTAACTCCTATTCCTCCATTACTGTTCAAGGTTACTGGCATTCTCCACTTTCTAGGAAAATATGTGTGGTCCTATTCTGCAAATCTTGCATTAGGGGCACTGTATACATGGAGTTTTCTGCTGGGGTTTCCCAGACCCATGCTAAATGTAAAGATGGAGGGCAGAGTTCTGGGGTGCCCACAATATTACCTGTGGCCTTTCTCTAAACTGACAGAGCCAGCTACCCCTGGGTCACCCCACTGTGGGGGAACTGCCATTGTGAGGGAGGCATTTATGTCAGCTGCTCTCTGTGCTCCCACACATGCTGCTTGTTGGTAAATTTTCATTATAAGTCTCACAATGCAGCACTTGTTTCCTTGGGTTCCTTTTCATTTCTCTTTGTCATAGCCAAATGGCAGGGTGGACAACTGTTTTTCAGTAAATGGACGAATCCTTGGGGCCACATACAAGGGGCAAGGTGTATGTATTTGACTGACAGTTAGAGAAATTAGAAGAACTTCTCAGGCTGATATCAGAGTTTGACACCTCCCAGATGCTCAGAGACTGGCTGACAGGTGTTTTTGAGAGTGTTCTCTGGGTTGGTGGCATTGAGGAAGCCCCAGAGCATACTGAGTGCTACTTTGCATTTTAGAATACTTGCATGTCAGGTAAGGAGAGCAAGAGAGAAAAAACCGAGGAAGAAAAATAACGAAGGAGCCAGAGCGGTCAGATCTTACTAAATAAACCTATATACAGATGCTGCTAAGATGCCCAAGAGTGCTGTGTGAAGCATTTGAAGTAATGGAATCACAGGAAATGAACCTGACAGGGTTACAGAACATCTGGAAATGCCAAAGAAAGTGGATTGAACTCAAGGGAAGGGATAGTTCCTGCTTCAGTTATGGGAGAGATTCATGAGGAAAACAATGAGGCTGTAATGCTTTAAGCCTTTTTGAAGCTCACCTCTAAATTGTTGCCTTCAAGATTCTTGGCAGTGCTGAGTCATCTGGTGCTCTGTGATGACAATTTCCCTTGCTGTTCACAGTTTGATTCCGCTTGACCAGGTCTAGATCTATTTCTATTGCCTGATTGGTTTTGTACACACCTAAAGTCTTATCAGCTGCATTTCACATGGCTATAGTAAGTGATTCCCAACTAGGTATGTTGCCATCCACAGCAACAACATTGTTGGATAAAGAGAGAAAAGAGCCTGGGAGAATTTTTCAAGGTTGAGATACATTTTGAGTAGATATAAATAGACTAAAGCCATCATCACACCTGCCTCTCTTCTCTAAAGTCCTGCAGATCACAGGCTCCAAGTGTCACACTCAGCAAGGACAGGAGAATACAGAAGAAAGAAACGAGTGCTGCTGGCAGTATAAAAAATACAGGGTTTAAATTTGTTCCTGACTCATAGACCCTAAACCATTACTATTATGTGCAACTTGTGAGTTCAGCCGTGAAAGCACCGTGGGTCACCTTGCTACAAATAAAACTCACTGCTATTTTCTCCCATTGTCTCATAAAGTATGGCAGGTGAAATTTCAGTTCTGCTTTGCTGTTCCAACTCTCTTCCATTCTGCAACATCCATCTCCTAAAATGTTTTCTCTAGTCCTCTCTTTAAATTTAAAATGTTTCTAATTCAGGTTTTGGGTTTTTTAAGATGATAGCAGTTGCTACAGAAAGTCTGATTGACAGCTCAGCTGGCCCCACATTCTGTCTTTGATGATGTCTAAAAAAAAATAAGAATATTTAATAAATCCCTGGAAGATACTCTACTGACATCTCTCCCTTGATAATACTCAAAGAGACTCAGATGCCTCAAAGCGAATTAGCAACCTGAGATGTCAAAAAAAAAAATCTCTTCTTATCCCAAAAATTGATTGCAATATCTTCATTAAGGAAACAAAAGACCAAGACTTAGGCTTACAGCTAGATCCAGCCTCAGCCAGATCCAGTGACTGTCATAGCCTTGTGCTTATAAGGACCCTGCCATATGCCAAACCCTGCATCCTATAAAGCCAGCCCTCTGCAGCAACCACTGCTGTGGAGGATTTAACTGAAGATAATTGAAGATCTCTTTCCCTTTGAAGGAAAGACAGCTTGATATGCACTGTAGCACAAGTTAGTAGCTGGAGCAGCAGATGTGTTCTTGTGGGAGGTGGTGGGTTTGCAGCTCCCAGATCTCTTCTGCAATGCCCCATGCAAACACTGAGCCCATGTTAGGATCAGCACTGCCCTGTAAAAGCCCTGGTGAGGCTTGGGCAGCAGGGTACAGTGTGGAGTGAGGCACTGGAGGTGAGTAAAGAGAACACAGGAGAGGTGGAAAGGATGAAAACAGTCATGGGATGGGCTCTCACCATGTGGGTAAAGGTAAATGTGCTTATTTTAGGACACCTTAGAGCTCTGAATCCAAGTTTGGCAGATGGCCCAGTTTTATTTCAGGCCAGTCTTTACAGCACACATTCACTCCTCACCAGAGAAGGAGGAGAATTTTCTTCACAACATCTGAGCTGACAGGGCCAGCTGGAAGCAGATAGTGTGGAAAAGGGAAAGCAGACTTTGAACTGGTCTTCAACCAGCTTGGATGGTGGCAATAATGTAATTTGTTCCTTCAATTTAGAGGCTTTGCAGAGAGCAGTGTCTCATCAGCATCCCAATTCATCTTTGTGACCCTAGGACAGAAACCTGTGCTTTCATTTCTTGCATCGACCTCTCAGATTTTTGTTTGTTTTTTGTTGTTGTCTTTAAAAAAGGGCACAGGAAGTTCCACGTGCTCTAACAACATTTGCTATTTATTATCCTCCATCTCATTCAGATTACGGCTTGCAGCTTTTGCTCACTGGGGAAGTTTGCATAATAGTTTCAGTTCGCTTGTTAACAGTAATTATTTTTTCCAGTCTCTCTTTTGATGTAAGCTGAATAGTTTGGCCTCTAAGAGATGTAATTAGTGATTCCTGCAGTTTGCTATGGAACGGGGCAATTGCATCATTAAATTAAAGATAAGTCTTAACTTGGTATTTCAGACACTCACATAATGTGTTATGCAACAAGAGAATAAAAGCTACACAATCCTGCCCTTTAGAACTTTTCCCCAGTTATTTCTCTCCACAGCTTCAATGCAGAGAGGAAACACAGATTTCCCATTGCAGATGAAAGGAGATCAACTGCTCAGATAGCTCAACTAGCATGTAATTGGCTTGTGTGACATGGGATGAGGCAGTGCAGCTCCCCCTCTCCCACCACCCTTTTTTTCCATGCAGCTAATGGAGTCTGGGTATAATGTGTGCAGCAGCAAAGATGAGATGTGATCCCAACACAAGAGAAAACAAAAAAGTATTTGGATGGAATTGTATCTAGAGAAGTCAGGCCATTCATTCAAGGGGCTTATAATTTACTGTTTTCTCTCAGCTTGTTTATTGTCTTCTCTGGAAACCCATTTACTGTAACAACAACACTTGAAATTTTTTTAGCATTTACTCTCGGTAGAGCTTAAAATTCTTAGTGTTATTTAAGCCTCATCTCACTCCTGTAAAGAAATCATGATGTTATTACTAGAAATACCTATTACTTACCTCACAGGGAAACCAAAGTACAGAAATTGTAATGTTGTTTGTGCATGAAGTAAATGATAGACTGAAGAACTGACCTCTAGTATCATGCAGCTTTACCAATTCCCTACCTCCCCATCTGATTTCAGTAAAAAAGTAATTCAGTAAAAAATACAATCCCATGGAAAAAATAGAATTCTAGTTAGTGATATTGAAGTCTACTGTTTAAAATATTATTTACTATTTTCATTTTATTCACAACCCTTCTTGGCAGATAACTAGGGCTGATTTTGAAGTAACCGTTCCTGAAGTTTATATAAAATCTCCTTTAAAATATCCTTGTTTTGGAACTGTCCTTTCCTCAAAGTCATATGGCAAACCTCTGACATGGCAGTGTTGTACCTGCACACAAAAATCCAAACTGTCGTGAAGATTGATAGGATACTGCGACATAGGAGACAGGACCACATTGTTAACAAATTGCAGTCCTGTCCAGGACTGCATAACACTCAAAAGAAGTGGCAACGACACCAAAACTCATCACTTTCTTTTCTGTCTCTCCTGACCTGAAAGCTGACACAACTGTATGGGTATCTCCACTGTTTCTTATCAAACCATCAGTTGTTCAAACGTGCAAAGCCCACGCAGTCATTCTTTGACTGTTTCCTGAAGTGGGGACATACATACCACATGCTTCCATTGTACAACCAGAAGACAGTTTTAACAGGACTAATACCTTGTACCTCTGATATTCTCAGAAAGCAGAGAGAGAAGTGAATAGAAATGTTCTTTCCTTATGTAGCCTTTTTTCACTTATTTTTGTGTAGTATATCTCTAGCCTACATACCTGTTGTGAGATGCACTAATTGTCTTTTCCCACCACCCCTTTTATGTGTTTTCCAACAGGTTTTTTCTCCCTGTTCTCTCCACTCTTCCATTCCAATTCTTCATTTTAACATTCCTAGGAGAATATCCTAGATATCCCAATGGATCCTGGGACAGATTTAAAATCCATGTTAACCAAGGGGAATCTCTCCATTTGTGCTGTAGACAGAAATAACATATCAAGAGCTGGAGGCTGGCATATCTGGTGTCTTCTTCCACAGCACAGATCACACATTGGAATTTGGCGGCTCTGTTCCATATGCTGATTTTTAACTTTGCAGAGATACAGTTCATTCGCAGGCCTTGTGTATGTTTCTTAATTTCTGAATTAGGCAGAGCTCTTTTAATTTGAACATCCAGACTGTCTCATAAACATGTCTTATTACAGCAGTACCAGTATTCCCTTGAACATAATATCCATTTCAATTTTTGCTTTTTTGGACAAGCTACATCTTGCCTAAAACCTAAAACCCAAAATCAGTTTTTTTAAAATATCCTTTTACACTCAATTGATTTTTCTGTTGTATCTAATGTATGAGGCATTCAGTTCCTTATTCTTGCTGTGGCCAATAGACAAGAGGAATTCCTCTAAAGCTTGTTACCACAGGGATCAAGCGCAACTTCTTAGGATGATTTATGGAATATGCATGGCTGTACTCAAGTGGCTGATCCTCTCTTTCTTGTCCCTGCAGCTGCCTGTCCCACTGATGAATGTACATTTTTGGGATCTGTGATGTGAGAAGGACTGTGAAGTGTATCTTGTCCCAACTTTCTTTTTGCCAAAAAGAAAAAAGCAACAGGTCAGAATCTCTGATTAGGTTGGGAACAGAGACTGTTCTAGTGGCATGTGTGAAGAGCAGCTCCACTTGCATTCCCTGGAAGATCAGCTACCAATAGATGATAATTAGTTCATTAGCATCCCCGTTAGTGTCTGACAGCAAGTCATTAAGCTGCAGAGAGCACAATGTAGAAGCCAGTCAACAAGCTAGGAGGAAGCCACTCCAGCCACTCTGAAGGAGTCTGCCAATAACAGCATTGGGAGATACCACTCTAAGGTGTCAACACAAGTCACAATGACTTCTGCAGGCATGAAAGGGATTGGACATCCCACCAGATGTGAGGGAACGTGAAAGGTTGATTGGCTTGTTCTCCACTTTCTTCTTTCACCACATCCCTCAAAATCACAAGCTTTTAACTGATTCCCAACACGAGGCAGTTCCATGGAGAGCACTGTTCATTTCTGGATAATAAAGGCCATGGCCTTTCGTTCTCTCCTCTCCTTAAACTAAGGCTTAATGACTTGCAACTTGCAACTGAGGAGAATAGCAAGGCACAAATGCAGATAGATGTTCAGGAAAGCAGGGCCCATAATCTGACCCCAGAAGGGTATCACAGACAACCTAAGTGTGGCTGCCCTGTTTTGGTGGTAGCTTTGGTCCTGTGGCTGTTGTAAGCTGTCATACTACCCTAGGATCAGTACATCACCTGGAATGAATTTCTGTGTCCTTATAAAGGCTTCTGTAAAATAACTGGATAGGGAGTTTTTAAAAGCATAGCTGTGGGGATTATTCATCCATTCATTGCTAAGACAGCATTTTCTTACACATGTATCTTCTATTGTCTTAGCATAATTTTGTTACTACCAGAAATCACTACCCGGTACTATTTCTTTTATTTTTTGCTCTCCTTCATGTGATAAACTGTGTTGCTGATGTAAAAACCATGTCTTCTTATCTGTGTTACAGATTCTGGGCATTAGCTGTAAGTCCTTACAGGTGACCACCAGAATAGAAAGTAGTCTGGACTTCATTCTGTTTCATAGAGAGGGAAACGTGTGTGATTGTTTGCCTTACAGTTCCTCTGTTTCCTAGGACCTGCGAAGCTCCTCTCATTGCATGAGAGGTGGGTAAGAATACCACTTTTGTGTGTGCAGGTGTTTCTGCCTTGAATGCCTGCTCCATAACTGTCGCTGCCAGGGCACTGCCCGATCTCAAGCTGCCCGGTGGCTTGAGTGCGACCTTCTACGCTTGGCTCTCAGCCGAGACCTCTGCAGCCGTCGGGCTGAGCAGATTCTGGTCTCCTTAGCAGCAGCAGCACAAGCAGGTGCAGCTCATCTGAGGGAGCTGGCAGTGTCGATGGTAACAAAGTAGCAGCGCAGCGATGAAGGAGCGGGAGGACTCAAAGTAGCAGCAACTCCAGTTTATTGCACTGAAGCGGGGTGCTACAAAGAGCCAGAATCTGAGGGCGAGCAGGGGTTTAAAAGGGGCGAGAAAAGGGGCAGTCCAAGGGGCGGAACAAGGGAATAAACCAATGGGGGAACAATACGTAACCGGGGAACATCCAATGGAGCAACAGAGGGGTGGAATACATTAACTTAACCAATCAACAGAACCTGGTAACAGAACCTTCGGGTAACTTATGAATATTAAAACAACTGTGAGGGGACGGGGGAGGAGATGGAACCTGATTGACAACCCTGAGTGGCGGGAAACTACCCCGGCCTGCCTTCCCCATCTCCCTCAGACTCACTGTTCTGAGGGGAATAATTTGACCATCTAGTTTCTTCATTTAACCACATGGAGAAGGCAGGAGTGGCCGATTGACCCTCACTCTCAGTGACCACAGCCACAGGCTGGGCCACCCCGACACGTAACCAGGACTCGTCAGTGAAGTTATGCAGAGGTTCAGGTGCCACCAGCAGCTGCCAGGGCCAAGCCCACTTGCACAGGCACTTCCATCAGCCATGCTCCGCCCTGTCTAGTCGAGCAATCCCTCACAAAGCCACCCGGAAAAAGAGCTGAAGAGATACCGGAGCCCCTATTTTGGTTGTTAAAATTTCCCACTCTTCTCAAAGGCAAAGGGCATAACCTTCCAAGTCAACACACAGAGAGGCCTGAATCCAAAGGGTAACATGCCAAAATCCAGAGCTGTGGTGTCCCTCTAGGACAATGTAGCTGCTAAAAACACCTTCTCCACAATTGCTAAAGATTGTATTGTATAAGTTATTTTACACTCACCTAGGGAAATATCTTCTCCATTCATTGCTTATTGCAATGACTTTGCAGCTTGTGAGAGGCTTAGGCTTTACTGATTTGAATGATTTGTTACACTATCCCCACATCTTTATTTTTAATGAAGTGGCCTAAGAAAGTTCTGGTAGCTGTGTTATAGCCACTTTTTTCCCAGTGTGGCTTAGACACTATTTTTCCTGTAGTTACCTCTTTTATGAGAAGCATAAATTGTCAGTTGTAAAGCACTGTACTGGGGATACAACCTTCAAAAATGTGAGAAAGAAGCCAATTACTGTAGAAATTATTTTGGATAGCCAAAGAAAGCTGCCTTCATATTCCAAGCTTAGCTGTCTTGACAAGTCATTAATATTATGTTGGCAAACCCCTTCTTTTTCCTTCTAATCTATATTTTTAATTCAGAAGCTACACTGATTTTTACAGAAGACTAATACTGAACTAATCCAACCTGTGTAAAATCAGGGCACAAAGTTACACAGAAAAAACAATGTCAAGGAGAAGAAATATGAAAAAGCATGTTGTGGCAGGGACTGAGTTCCTATCACTGCCTGTAAGTAAGTCTGCCTGACACTTCCCCGATAAGACTGCTTTCTGTTGACTGTAATTATATAACTCTTTAGCTTTTTAGGATGAAACATGCCTTGCTGGGTGACTGCCACAAATAGATTTCCTTTTTTTTTTTTTTTTTTTTTTTTTT